>CM017797.1:30351935-30717749 GCA_008086715.1 Sitobion miscanthi
GGAAAAAATTTGGATCGGGTAAAAGAGCAGAATAGTCACATGGGCTATATCACTAAATCGTCCTAGAAATGATGTATCCGTCTCGACCAAGCTAACAGGCTGCATCAAGCTTGAATAATTTATAGTTTCCAAAATTATTTATAAATTTATAAATTTAGTACCTACACTATTTAAAAATATTGTTATCAAACCTATTATTTTTATGTTAACCTTAACTTAAACCAGAAATATATTTATCTGGAACACGCCAGCGCATCGAAGATTTTTTCCCGTGAACATTCATTGCAGAACTACAACCTACATCGAACGGCACAGTATAGTAAGGGCAATACATTTAATTTTGATAAAGCTAATGATATATAATAACTCGGTGGTTTCAGTTTATTATTTTGTATAGTGAACATTAATTTTTATCATTTACTTTTTGAATTGACTGCGACAGAAAAATATGTGGATCCACTAGACTGGTCACATAAATCGTGGTTCTCATAGTCGTGTGGTGCCTTACGGTTCTGTACTGCTTAATGCTTGTCATTGTTTTTATTGTAAATTTCATTTTGAAAATAGCATTATAGTTTACATAATATACAGCGAGATGTAACAGAAAGACCTGACAATCGAAATAACTTTTGTTCTAATCAATATTTAAACATTTTTTTCCAATAATAATTTATATAGACGCTTGCTATACAAGTAGCTACACTCTATAGTATAACCTTTTTTTAACATAAATTTGTTCTTGGGTTGGGTTCAGATATTTTTTATCTTCTAACCGATTTTGAGTAACGCTTTGTTTATCACCATAGAATAAAATTTAAAAATTACCTAATTCCCACTAGGTATATATATATACAATTAATGGTTACTTATTAACAAATATTTATAATCATACATTTTGTTTGAAGTGGAAAATGTCGAGTAGCGTACTACGTCTCTCATTTATATTGAAAAAACAACAACATATTTTTTTAAATATCTACAGAAAATTAAAAATTAAAAATAAATTAAAATTTCTTGGAAAAATTCAAAATTCAAAATAGCAATTTTTAAATCTAATTTGTAAACACATTTTGATGGTAAAATCGTTTATTTAAGTCGAGTAGTTTCTTTTTTAAAATATCAATATTTCTTATGAGTAAATTAATTTGAAACGTAATAATTTTTTCAAAATATTATTTTTATATAGTTTGGTATATTTCTTAAATTATTTATTATCCATATAATTTTCACAATTGTTGTCATTATGTCTAACTAGAATAAATTTTTTTTTTAGGTTTTTTTGTTACATCCTGTAATTTTGTATGTATATTTATAAACTATACAAACTATATAATATGCAGCGATAGAAAATGGTACATACAGGCTGTGAGTTCAAAAAGGGTGGGGGTAGAAAACCTAATGTCGTATTATATTATATAGGTAATTTTTAACAATAGAACATTCAAAATATTTCAAATATGTTTTTCTTAATGATTTGACCCATTCGAACTGACGAAAAGCTTGATTGAATATATTTGCTATACTAATATATATTAAAATGTTAATTGTTTTGCAGATCTATGCAATGTTTTCTCTAACCAAACTAGCGTACTTTGTTTGCGATGACGACGAAAGAAAATTTTATGACGATTTGGAGACGTTAAAAATCGAAATAGAACCATGCTGTATCGATGTGTTGAAATACCTGAAGAACGAAACAAAATCAAATAATATTGATGACGATATTGATTTAAACTATGACGGTAAATGTAAAGATAACGTAGGTATACGATATGGCCTGAACGAATATAAAGGCTAAAAGGGGACTGAATAGCAAACTTTAATATTGTCGCACTATTTACCTTTATTTGCACAACCCAACCACTGCATTCACTTATTTATCGTTTAAATCAAAAGTTAAATACCACCAGGGTCACATATTTTTTTAGGTGGATATATTTTATATCTCTTAATCCGAACCGGCACATACGATATATATCGATCGAATATACTAATATTAAGCAGCTCGTGTGAATGGTGGTAGGAATTTAGAGCTCCAAAAGTATTCATTCAAATAGTAGTCGCAGGACTTTGGGAAGCTTTTCTCAAATATGTTGTTTAATATATTTGTTATAATAGTCGAACGTCATATTTTTTTTGAAGGGTCAACCGAAATCTCACTCTATGACAGTACCACTTCATACCTCGTGTCGATCTCATTTCAAGCCACATCGTCCGGCAATCATCACAAATACGGTGCACCTGACTCGATGAGCGAAAAGGCCGCAGCCAGTGGACATATGGAGTGCTTGGCGTTCGCCGAAAGTCGCGGGTTCCCGTGGACGCGAACCATATGCGCCCAGGCGGCCGCCGGCGGACGGCTCGATTGCCTTAAGTACGCGCGCGACCGGGGCTGTCCATGGGACGTGTCGGTGTGCGAGAACGCCGCGGCCAACGGCCACTTGGAGTGTTTGCGGTACGCCCGGGAACAGGGTTGCCCATGGGACTGGATCGTGTGCGAGAAAGCGGCCGGCCGTGGCCAACTCGAGTGTCTGGCGTACCTCCGGGACAACGGGTGTCCCTGGGACGTGGCCACGTGTGAGGCGGCTGCGGCCGGTGGGCACATCGACGTATTGCGATACGCGCACGACCACGGCTGTCCCTGGGACTCGACCACCTGCCGGGAAGCCGCGGCCCACGGCCACCTGGTGTGTCTGGTTTACGCCCATGAAAACGGTTGTCTGTGGGACAGCACGACATGTGAAGCAGCCGCGGCCGGAGGCCACCTACTATGTCTAATGTACGCGCACAATAACGGCTGCCTTTGGGACATGTCCACGTGTGACGAGGCCGCGTCAAACGGCCACGACCAATGTCTGGAATACGCGCTAAAAAACGGTTGCCAGTGGGACGGATGCATTCCATGAATATAGTACCTCCATATAAGTTATGATTATCGTAAGTAGGAATGATATAGCTCATTCAATTTATTTCGAAGTAAATACTATGTAAGAGTAAAAAATTGTATTTGGTTATTAGGTGTTTTTTTTAGTCATTTCGGTGAAAATTTGTCCAGTCTTCAAAAAATTGTTATCATCATTCGAACGGCGAAATGTTGTTTATGAAATTTTATGTATAATATTACAAGTTGATTAATTTGGTCTTGAACTCTGAGAACAGTCTTTACAATTGTCTAGACAGAGGATTTTTCATTAAAAGAGTGAAACTCTGCAGTTCCTAACAGCTTTTTGTGTAATTTTGCTTAAATTACAAATTCTTGAGGGACAATAAATAATAATGAAACGTTTGTGTTATTAAACTGCACTGTGTACCTTATCCATTCGAATAATTTAGTATTTTGTTTTGACTTGAATCCATAACGTTTATGAATAAAAACACTCGTGTGACGAGTAACGACGCAAGTTATTTTTGAAATTATAAATCATTAATAATAATGTTTTTAATTGCATGTTTTACTAGATTATCGTACGTGGGGGGAGGGGGGGGGTATAAAAAAATAAATAAAGAGGTAGGTCATTAAAATTGTATTTTTATTAATTATAAGTGTTTTTCTGATTGATAAAATACCATTTGACCCTTTGAAAAGTCTTAAATACGCCATTGTAATTCAATTAATTATTTTATACTTTACTTGTATAATGAATATTCTATGACTTCAATTAAATTAACATTGAGTAAAATACGAGGTTTGTTCGTTTATTTGAAATGTATATAATATAATAATTTATTATCCTGATCCTAATTATACACGGAAATATTTCTCGCAGTATTTCTTATATACATTTAATATTTATCCTACATACTGTATTATAAAATTATATAGATTTCTAAGAGTAGCTCAATAGAAAAAATTGATGTATAAGAATTATAATAGAATCATAATGTCTTTAATACGACAATATGTGATATATTGACGTATAGGTATTATAGTAGTATACCTAGTACAATAACGATTTTTGAACTTTTAAGTTTTTATATCTAGGGAAATCATATTCGTTAGGTATATGATATCGCGTTTGAAGGTTGTGGATAGCAAGTGTCCCTAATCACTATTTATAGCGAGGGGACTTCCGGGGGATATTGAAAACCCGACTGCGGACAGCTGCCCCTTTCGATGATACACACTGGACTGCTTCCTTTTAAGCGTGGAGAGGCCGTAAGGTGACCTTTTAAACTGAGAAGAAAGCGGCCGAAATAAAAACTAACCCATCACGGCATAGGCCACCGACACATGACGCGCTGTGGAGCAAAACCGCGAGTTTACATGCGTCCACGGGACGAGCGGCTGTATCGAACTATCGAAGGTCACGCAAGTATTAATTTATCTTACAAATCGGAACGAGCCCGTTACATAAGTACTATAGTAGTAAAGTGTACAATTAATACTCAACGGAAACTATAGGCTTGTTGATTAAAGAGAGAAAGAAGGGTTGGTGTTAACCAGGGCTGGATTGGTATTTATCGGCCCGTCGAGATTTTCACTTCTAAGCGGCTCATTTACATATTCAAAGGCACAAAATAACGTCTATAATTATTACGAGCTTATATAGGTGGCCAATCGTATCTTAAATATGAATTTATTTTCACACACACTCACACGACCGGTCCAATCTTTAAGTGGCCCACCGAGATTTTCTCGGTACCTAGCCTAACCAATCCGGCCCTGGTGTTAGCATTGCGCACGAGGCAGCGGAGAATTAATATAGTATTAGCCGGAAATTAGCCATACATATTGTCTCCGGGATAAATCGGTGAGTGGCACTGACCGCTCGTCTTCTCGCTTAAGTCGGAAAAATGATTCTCTACCGTTTTCTAGACGGCTACACGTCGATGTTCTAGCAATGACGTGTTATGATATTGAGAGGTGGGGGAGGGAGCGCATATCGAGCACACTCGTGGTACAAGCCATTTTTACTAGTGGGGGTTCCTCGCACAGTTTCAGGGTGGGGTAAGCTTCGATCAGAAACTGGTTTCGATTGCGTTGTAGGGAGTCGGAACCAGTGGCGGATCCAGGGCTTAACTTTTTTTGAGGGGGGGGGGCAAAATTACAAAATTTAAAAATTGGCTGAACATAGTGCAAAACAAAGGGAAACTACGGCGATGGGGGGAATGCCCCCTTTGCCCCCTCTGGATCTGCCACTGGTCGGAACGACTGCAACCGGCAGCGGTCTGGGCGAAACAGTACGCGGAATACGACACACGTAATTGATGCCTTGAATAGTTTTTATGCTATGGGACTTTATATTTTAAAAATAGATAAAACAAAACGCATAGAATCAAAAGATTTAACAATGTTTGAATTTTTTTGCATAAGTAATAATAAAATATTAAATTGACATACAAATTTAAATTTAAATTAAATGCACGGTATTTACGTATAAGTAAAGCTTCTGCGGGTGAACGATAAAGAACGAAAACGCAGATAGTTACATACTAATTAATACCTACTTATTGTTTTAATATTAAAACATTTTTAATTTATATATTTTATTGCTCGAATTTGTCAGGCATATTTGTTAATTATTATTTATAATTTTTTATTCTTGGTACAGCTCCAACTTAGATTATTAGCTTACAAAAATATTTAATATTTATGCTACATATGAATAAATACACGGGTTTTCCTGGATTAACTTATATATAAATATATTTGAGAAATAAAATAATATTATAATGAATTGCCGTTGACTTTAAGTTGTCTTCAATAAAGTTGGGCTCAGAGCTTCTAAAAGGTTGTATGGAATTCCTAGTAATCATTATTATTTTGTACAAATTAAATTTTTTTTAAATCTTCTGTACTAAAAATACAAATTGAGAATAAAAATATATATTTCTAAATTTAGGATGTTGTAGAATTTTAATCATTCAAAACTTTTAAAAATAATTGAATGTTTTAAAAAGAAATATAATATTCAAATTTGATTTTATTGTGTCTAACAGTATAATTTACTTATAAAATAGGTAGTAAAAAGAAGTAAAAATAATTCTTAAAAAATTTCCATTTAATAAAATATTTTAATTTATTAGTTTTGTAAAAAACCCATGTTGGGTTATATTATTTAATGGTTTTATAAAAGTTAAGTAATATTGAAAATATTGCCTTGCCTAATTACTAATCAGAATACTAAACTAAGTTATTAGGTTAAGTTTTAAACTCATTTTTTGTAAGGTTTTCTGGAATTTTATAAACTCATAAAATGTATATAATACTTATTACACAAACAAGGGCAAATGTGAACTCGGCCTGCGATTATGATTTTTATTGTAAACTATGCATGTCAATATCAGGTAATGTAAAAACGTCAATTGTAATTTGTAACTTCGGCTTCAAGTCTCCCCTTACACTATTAAATTAAACTCTTGCTAATATAATTATTATTATAATATAATTATTCTGTCATCGAACGATTTAATTTAAAGATACACAAACAGAAATCTATAAAAAAAAAAGGCTCAATGAACATTAAAGAAAAAAAAAATTATTTATTTATTTTACTGTATTAAGAATATTAAGATAAATACATTTTATATTAAATAAGCAATTAATATAACATTTACCATAGGTACACCATATTGCTTATATTTATAAATAGGTTTATATTAAATGAGAATCGCCATTTCTGACCGTCTGGGCAATTATAAACAATACTAAACGAATACAATTAATAGTATATCTGGTAAAAAAACTGGAAAATTTACCCTGCTGTTTAGTAGGCTTTAACTTTCAAGTGTATCTCGTCATCGTAGGTCACTGTAATAGATGTGTCAAATATGAATTCAACGATAAATCATTAAATCAGTAAAACTATCCTGACTTCTGAGTTATTTTGTCATTTATTTTTATAACAATTAGTAATTCATTTTTATATTAGTACTGTAATAGGTTGAACTAATTTTTGCCAATAATATCGTATATTATATTACATAATTATTATTATTATAGTTAATCATATATTAATATATTATTGTTATAACTTATAAGTCAATACCAACGTACTTATCATAGAACGGAGTAAATAGGTTCGTTGAATAAATAATTAAGTCTAAACACTAAATGTTTATAAAACTGTATTGTGTTTATAAAATAAGGCTAGCCATGGCGGCCTAACTTAATGGCGGAAAGTTTCGATTCCCCAGAGCAAATATTTTTATACTTTATATATTATAAGTTATAACTTACCAACATATTAATAGGTAAGTAATATCATAATATTGTAATATCGTGGTGCGCGGTACTGTCTTTGCGACTATAGGTTTCGCGACCGCGTGCCGTCGCCCCCTTTGCGTCATCCAAGAGGGGTTGCTCGGGGGTGTGGGCGGCGGTGGTGGCGGTGGTTGGTATAAAAGGGTAGTCGGCATTTGGACACTGTCATTTGTACCGAAACCACGTATCGCGGGACACGCCGTCGGGAGCCACACGTTTTTACCACCATGAACCATCTGTTGCTGATTGTCGCCATCCCAGTACTCGCCACCGCATTCGCCGCTCACGTTCAAGTACGTGACACAATGATTATAGTATAATAATATGATTAATTTAAAAACAGAGCTGTGATATTATATTTGTTTATTTTTTTTTTCGTTATTACGCGGTGTAAGTAATCGTGCCATATTTATTGTTGTTGTTATTGTTATTACTATTTTTGCCATACAAAATATAAAACATACCAACGATAAAAATTCATCATAAACGGTTACATATCTCTATGTATGTATAGATATATGTATTTTGATTTGTATATTATAAGCTATACATATCAATATTATACCTACCTATATAATAATTTCACCAGACATCTTATGGCCGATCTTACAATGTCCGGTTAAAGTTAACCGACACTTACCGGCCGAATCTTGCCGATAATAAAATCTGTTATTAGTCGGTTAGCGTTAACCGACATTTTAAGAACGGCCCTTAATTGAATATTTTCCGATTTTTAAAGGGATACTATTATAATCTATATAATATATTATATCAAATAAATAATAAATGATAAACAAATATGTATAAAAATATATATCGTATGGAGTGTATACTAATTGATATTAATTTAATTTAAATATTTGATTTACATAATTAATAATAATTTGCTGATATATTTCACTTCAAATTTTAAATTACTTCATAGACGTTTTAGATTTAAACATTTTTAATACAACTCTCAGGTACAAACCTGATGTGTTTATGTTTAATTATTTTTTTTATTTATTAATAAAACGAAACGGAGAAAGTATTTGATTTTATAATTTAAAATGCAGATAAAGGACTAAATGTACGCATATCAATCAAATTTTGATGAAAAATAAAATATAGTTATCAGTTTATTATTTTTTTCCTTCAAAAACTAAACAATTCATCACATTAAATTATTTTTAAATTCAAGTATTTTTATTTATAATATAATAAAAGTTTTAAATTAATTTTAAATAATTATAAAGTACTTACATAAAAAAATGAAATTATGTTAGTTATTTTAACCTCAAGTCCACAAGTTCAATAAGTTGATTTCTAATATACATTTTAAATTACATTTTCACATTTGAACAATTCTTAGTTAATACCTTTAAATTATTTAATTTTTTTTAATTAATCTATGTTTTTGACCAGAGCCTAAAAGTGTATTTAAATGGTGAAGATTGAGCAAAGTTTTATTGACTGACGTGAATAGATTTAAAATCAGTTCAAAAAAAAAAATATATAGCTATAATAGTTCTGAGTTATAACTATTTTAGTTATATTACGCGTTCTTCAAAATAATTTTAATTTGACATTGTAGGAATATTTTTTGCATACAATATTAACCTTAGACGGATTGTCGAATCTATTTCTAATACTTTTTTATAAATATTAGTAATATGATAAGTTTACTAATTTTTGTCAATAATAATTTGGGTTAGTGCTATAAGTACCAGCTAAAGTTAAAAATTAGTCTAAATGTTTTGAAAATCTATAATATGATTAATCATTAATACTTTTTGAATTGCAACATAATATCTAAAATCGTAATTTTTGTTTGAATATCCTTTGTTGTCAAAATTTGAACTTCAAACACTCATTAAAAATATTTGGTTTTTGCAAAATTGTTTTCCCTTAATTTTCTTGATTTTTCTGATTATTTTAAAAAGTATTGAGAATTTTATACTTTTAACTCCTTTAGTACAATCTACATCAAACTTGCTGCCAGAACCACTCTCTGACGATTGAAGCTTTTTTTTTCACTACAACTTGTTTTTTCATACAAAAACACTATTTTTGTAAAACTTAGACATTAATAAATTGCTTTGCTGAGAACTTAAACATTTGTATTCTTAGGTAGTATAGTTCAGAGTTACATAATATACTTAAACACGAGTACCTAGGTATGTATAATTATTTTTGTAAATTATGTTTCAACTAGTTGAAAAAAAAATGATACCTACTACCCATAGTATTTGTTCCTAAACCATATTTTAGTTAACTATTATATGTAGGTAGTTAGGTAGATACATGCTGTCATACAGAGATGTATAGTATTTAATAGATTTATATTGTGTTTATTAGATGATAATATTAGATAATATACCTATCTCAAGTATATAAAAAGTTGATGGGGAAATAGAAATTTAGAAAAATATTAAAACTTATTTTAAAATCATTTTGCTATTTTTTTCGTCCAATCAAGAGATTGAAAAAAAATATTAATCCATTGATTAGTGTGAATAATATTTCGTGTTTTATTGCGTTTATGTATAATATAGTGTACCTACTTGTAATGTTGTTGACTGTTTTAGTAGATAATAGCTAGGTCCCCATAAAGTTATAGTACTTAGATTATTTATAGTACAATACATAATAGTATACTATAAATACATATATATATATATATTATATATATGTTTATTGTATATTGTGTTAAATTACACTATTCCCGATTTATTTTTTAAAATACTGATAAGTAATAAAAATAACTAATAATCATACTAACCATCAGGTTCGTAAAAGATACGTATAATGTATAAAAGTATTATAATATTATAAATTATTTATGCTGATTTTCAAAAGTATTCGAATTCTGATAAAATAAGTAATTGGGTTTCGAGTAGAAATACAGATACTTTTTGAACAAATATTTTCTTATACTTATTTTTAGCTTAGCTTCGCCAAATTGTGTAAAACGTATTCCGTACATACGACGTAATATTATGTATATTGTGAACTTATTGAATTATATTCTGATTTAAAACAGTGATGCAATGACGAAGGGAAGGATGCCGAATTATCAAGTACTCCTTCCTACCAGAAATTTTAATATAATTTTAATATATTTTGATAAAACATTAATTTAAAAATAATTAGTTTCTTTGAAAACTTGTATGACGCAAACCTCTAATAATAAAAAATAATAAACTGTTAAGATAAATAAAATAAAGACATTCAACACGATAAATTATATTTAAACAAGTTTAGGTTTTAGGAAGGTTTTTTTTTTTTTTAATAATAATGTGAAATAGGTACAATAACTTAGACAGTGTTAAATTACTGATTTTTTACTATGGCTAAAATTACAGATACGATATAGCAGCCTATACAGTTAATAAAATATAATTTAAACATAAAATTATTATACTGTGTATTTGGCAAAATTCAGAATAATTAATAATGGAACATCTTATACATTTTTCAAAGTATTTACAAAAAGTAGATTGTAATACAAATACTTTTGAAAAGTATTTATTATAAATGTAATGCATATTATATGTATTATGTATATATATAGATACGTAATCGAATTCATTTGCCCAAAAACTGTATATTGCCTACTAGAAGGAAATTGTACTGTAGGCAGGACAGTAATATATTATTACATTTATTTCTTACTGAGTCTATTTTCATTTATTCCTATGGTAATCACATCATGTTTAACGGGTAATGCTCTAATCAAAAAATCTGATTGTACCATGTAACATTAAAGAGAAATCTAAAATGGTTTGACCTGTAATTTCAGATGGTAACATCATGACATCCAAACGGCCAGATTTATCTATAATGTTATACAGTAAAATAAGGTTTTTAAACTTAGTATTTCCGGTTAAACATGGTGTGATTACAACGAGATGAAAAGGGAATGGACTCAAAAGAAACAATTATTATTATAATATAATAACTAATTAGGTATATTATACCTATACAACATGGAACATTTTTTTTATAATAAATTACTATCAATATAAATGTATAATGTACCGAATAAGTTCAGTAATAAAAAGACAATAATTGTAACGGTTGAAAGCTATGAGTAATCTTTTTTTTTATTTTTTAAATAATATATTGATATCGAAGCTACCTAAAAAATGAATTTGTATTGTAATGCACCAATAGATAAATTTAAAGCAAAGCTTTTGTGCTTCATTATATTTGAACTTTGTTTGAGTTCCAATTATTTAACTTGAAAATTAATTGTCTCGTAGATACCTATCGGGAATGACCGGAGACACAAATAAAATATCAATTTTTTTAAGTTGTAAGTTCCCAATATTTATTTGATTATTATTGAATGAAAAGCAATTGAGATATAATTTATTTGATTATTATTGAATGAAAAGTGAAAACTAATTAAGATATTTTAAAATATGCATATAATATAATAACCATGGTATCTATTACATATTTATGGTTAAGGATTTCAATGTTTCCAGGAATTTAAAGGATATTAACACCTATATTATAAGATCTATTTAAAGAATAATGAACAACAATTTTATAAGATTTGTAGTGTTATTAAATGTTTTGATCGTTTTAAACTCTGAAAAAAAACAAAGACTGTTTGATTTTAACTAATATTGTTTTGAGATAAAGTATTTATCCGTGAAAAACGTTTTTGGTTGGGAGTTAAATGTATTCAAAATGTACCTAAATATAATAATTCAATAGATTAGAATTTGGATGAAGGAAACCCTACAGAAATGCGAACAATGTTAAGAAGTTTTAGCCATTGAGATTTGAGGCTTCAACTGAGCTTCACTCAGCACCGTTTTTTGAATACGATTGTTTACTATTGTTATAAAATGTTTAACTATATAATACTTTACTGTGTACAGTAGGTATATAAAAGTGATTAAAACGAAATATTTATTGAATTGTATATGATATTAATTTTAAACTAAAAGTTGTAAGTCTTTTTAAGTTGTACTACTTGATCGCCGCTGTGTCCATCTGAAGCTTGATACTTGTATAATAGTTATGATTAGGGCCCAAAATTATATGCACTAAAAACGTACGAAATATGCATTGACTATCATTCAAATATGCACTTAAAATATGCGAAAACATGTAAACGAAAATGCATTCTGATTAATAAAAGCTGATCCCGCGCACTTCTTTGCCCGAAAAAAATGACAACTCTTACACAAATTGTGATTGTTCAACTACGTATGGGAGTAACTTGCTGTAGTAAGTGCAACTCAGCCAGGGTTGAGTAGCCTACGTCGATACGCGGACAACGGTTGTATAAGTGCAACTCAGCCACCTTGGTAGGTAATGTGTGAAAAAATTCGATTTTATGCATTCTTGTACTTGATCTGCCCGATTACCGATAATAATAAATAAATACTATTTCTACTAATTATTTCTCCTATAACCAATAGCAACCATTTATTGGTTTCTAAAGGTCGTAGCATGATGTTATACAGTGTATAGCTTTCCTCGATAAAAGGAATATCCAACACAAAAGTAATTTTTCAATTCGAATCAGTACTTCTTGAGATTAGCGAGCTCAGACATTAAAACTCTTCAGCTTTATAATATTAAGTATAGATTAAATATTACACAATTTTTATCAATATTTTTTGATTTGAAACAAAATCGCGGATTATAGCAATAGTTTGTTCGTTTAAACATCGAATAAATAGTTTTTCCTTAAGGTTGACTCGTTCGAAATAGCCCGGAAAAACCAACAAACAATAGAAAAAAAAATGGGTATGAAACACTTGGGTATTCGTAAAATACAGAAATATGCAGTACACATAAAAAAATGACAAATTACGCAAAAATAAAACAAAATACAACTTTGTATAGTCCGGATCTATTGACTATAATTCAAACTTGTAGCTTATTTAGCTACTTTTTGTACTGCTGAAAAAAAAATGCAAATGCACAAACTGCGGGCCTTAGTTATGATATTTGATTTGGTTAAAAAGGAGATAGATATTATATTCGCAACATGATTATTATTACGAAATGTTACTATAATTATTATCAACATTATTCTTTTTTAAAGTTTATGGAATTATGGTTTATTAATTAAAATACGTTTGTGAACTAGGATCACACTATTTAACATGCTCGGAGAGTGGCCAACAATAATTAATATTACATATAATAAAATGTTCCATACTTTTAAGTTATATTACATATTCTACCTCTAAATTCAAATCCATTTGTTTATTATCAAAACATTTTTATGCCTCTAAAAAGTATTTTCAAACTTTAAATGTCTTTTTTTTTATTGTTTTTCACAATTTTCTTTCAACTTTTCAAACTTTTCAATCTGTAGATAGTTTATGAATAAAGTTTTTTTTAAACACTTTCATTGCTTCAAAAAGAGTTTTCTCAAAAAAAAAAAAATAAAAATATATCTGCAAAAACAACTGTTTTAATTGGAATCTAAAATATTTTTAAGCACATGTGCCTGTCTCATGAATACGAATAAAATACAAATATTTTGAAGCCTTGAATAAAAGTACTTTTTTAAAAAAAAAAACACGTAAATGTACTCTGGCGACGATAACATGACTTTAACCGTGTCAAATGTATACATTTTTCTTCTTTAGAAAAGTAAATCTAATAACTAGTTGTTGCAAGGGCCATACAGTATTTAAGCCTATATTTGACCAACAAACTGTATGATCAAGTTATATTTTACCTACCTAGGTGTTTCAAACGAATAAAAATGTTATTTTTACACAATATACTATAGTCGTTAGTCCTCACTAAACTGAAACTCGGCACTGGTAATAACACCTTTGTTAATAAATCAATATTATAATATGAATATCTAAATCAAAACTTTTATTATAATTTATTTGTCTCAAATAAAAATGTTTATAATACATACCTATTTATATATGTACCCAATGTGAGATGTGTTCATATTATTTGTAACTTGTGATAATATTTGAGGATTAAATAAATCATCAATTGCATAAATTATTGCATAAAATTTGGCTACACTTTTGTAAAAAAAATTTAATTTTCTCACTATAACGTATTATACTTTAATGCTGACATGTCGCTTATAAAATATAATGTTTCCTTTGTTAGTTTTTATATAATTGCTACAATATCCGGAAACAATACGTCGTTAAAAGAGACGTTGTAAAAAAAATTATTTTAGATGGAGATCTTTTGTCATGTTTTTACGTTAAGAAACTTTTCAAATTAATAAAGTAAATAAGAAACACACGTCATGTCTTACGCGTTACGCTAACAAAAGGTTAAAACAGAATTTCTTACTGTTCTTAGTGAAATATTTACCTGAGGTGTGAATATTCTTATTATTTTAAACTTTAATATTATTAAAATATAATTCTAGTGAAACACAATGTTAAACATAATGTAAAAATATAATCTTTAATGTGAAAACTTTATTGTGTCAAAATTATTTAGTATTGATCATAATAAAAAAATTTAATTGTTAGAATTTTATAAAAATTTAAATTAGTAAAGACTTTAATTTGTAAAGATACGAATCTAAAATAAAACAAAATATACAGTTTATTAAACATATTTTGATCGTCATTTTTGATTTTCTAAACTTCATTGCCTGATTTCGCTAACTGTTTTGTACCTAGAAATTACCGATATTTGAGTCAAAATTAAAAGCAACAGGTAGGTAGGCTCATAATATGCTGTTTGAATAAATTATTTAAATGATTTAATTTAGTGTTCAACTAACGTGTATTGAAGCGTTGGGTGTATTTAATATATTTTGAGCTTAACTTGGATATGAACGTTTGAAATGTTGACAAAAGTGCTCCTAATAGATGGATTTAACTCATGCAGTTCATAGTATTATATGACCTGTCATGAGCACGTACACTCCGAAGTATATTGAACGAATCATTTTATTAGGTATTTTATTTGGATTACCTATAGCTATATGGTTATTGATATGTGTAAGAATATATTTTTTTTATCTATGACAGGTCCAAGATTACATGCACCTCAATATAGAAATTCGTGAAAAATAAATGAGGGACGGACATTTTTTAAAATTTAAACAAATAAAGACGTATAAAGACCTCAGTTACCTTGAGGTAATTGCCTAATAATATAGCGGAAAATCTATCTCTCTATGGCTTTGGTTTCTCGTACACACTTCAACAATTGCAGTATGTTGTGTGTATAGTTCTATACATAATAATGCATTGTAGTATATTATGTTTAATGTGTATCCAGTGATATTTTATATTATTATAAATTATTATTGACCCATGATTATCAGCGAAGATTCATAGTAATTGCAAAATTAAACGCATGCATGTGTGTATACGTATGTATTTATGTAGATATGACCATATGAGTATATGTTATTTTATAAATGTCTACTTATAACCTATATTTATAATTATGACCATTTATGAAATTTTTAAGCCTTCTTAATTTGTTTCAAAGAAAATGAAATAGTTTCCATTTTTTTGCACAATTATAGTTGATTGTATATAACAAAATATTGGCGATAGTATATTGCATACAACGATCCAATTAATGAATGTTGGGCTGTTCCTGGGAGACCTGAATGTTTGCCGACCAAAACGAACGTGTATACTGGATAAGCTATAATTATCTTAACTCGTTCAGCTTAACAATGCGTTTTAAATATTTTCTCATCGTATCTATTAACAGTTTTAATTTAATTGACATTTTTTTTTTCGTATCGTAACAATTCTTTTTATGACTATAAAATATGTAGTAATTTAATATACTTGAAAGCAGCTGCAAGGAATTAAATAAATTATGTTGAAAACGATTGATTTTATTGAACAGATATTTGTTGACGTCACACAAATAGTGAGTACTGTGTAGTGTATAGTAGGTACATACTAGACAATACATGCATATTAATTATTAGTAAACTTTCCAATAATATTATAAACAGTATTACATTATACACATTGACAATAGTATATGAACACTAATTAATTTGGTAAATCATGAAAATATTGTATAGTTTTATTATTTAATGTAAGCTTAAAACTGAAGAGTTATGAAAAATAATTTGATGTTTATGTATTTAAATGTTCATGTTTTTTTCTTTTATGAGTTTTATTTAAAAAAAACTTATATGCAATAAGCTTGTTTTTTTCCATTAATAATAGGTATATCGTTTCTCTAAAAAGTATTATTTTTTTAACACCTATTATTGTTGGGCTTTGGTATACCTTCAATGGTTTTAGTTTTTAGTTATATTTATAAACATAATTGGACTTAAATAAAATAATATTTTATTTAGATTTAAGTGCAAACATTGGGAATACATTTTTCTTATTAAATCGATCATTAAAAGAAATTATTTTCACATCAACGGACAACGATTGAAATTAACCTTTTATGTATTATTTTCAAAAGACATGAACTTTTAAAAATAAAATGTATTACTCTGCAGTTTTTTTATTTAAGTTGATTTATTTTCAATGAATAAATCGAGTTTCATACTTTAACTGTGGACATTTAATAAAGTATTATTCAAATTACTTAAATGGTCGTTTATTCAAGAAAACATTACTTTTACTTTCATATTATAATACAAAAGGTAATTTATACTAATTCGCTAATATAAATAACTTTAAAACGATTATTTTTACCAAATTTATTATATAAATAATTTATAATAAACTTAGTATTCTTTATTTTTTAAATTCAATTTTAAATTATTTTAACTCTCATATTATATTAAGTTTTAACTACACAGTGAAGGATTAATATTCATCGTGATATTAAAAAAATTGTATATTTCTGGAATGTTCGAGTTTAAATAAAAATATTTATTCGTTCTTAAAAATAATTAAAACTATACCCTGTTTTTAAGATTTGAAAGGGTATTAATATTAAAATATTTTATTAGTGCACTTGATTCTGAGCGCTTCGACAAGAGTTTTTTTATGCATTAATTTCGTGTGTATGCTTTTAAATTTTTTCATCAGAGTGATATTGCTTCATAAGTCCATTAATCTTTTGAAATTATTTTTTTTTTGATTTAGCTGGTGTCTTCGTTTATCGTGTAGTTTAATACTAAAAATATTGAAACCATTTCGGTAAGAAGAATAAAAAAAAAGTGAACACATTATATAGGGATGTCGCTCAACACCCGAATCGTGTTGGTATTAAAAATGTAACGATTTTTATTATTTTTTCGTATAATCGTATACTTAATTTAATGAAATTAAACTTAATAGAAAAGTACTACATGGCGGCTGGTTCACAGGTATATATTATTTACACGTTACTATACATGATATATAAGGTATAAACAGATATATATATATATATGTATATTATATACGTTTGTTATAGATATGGTTCGACCTTATTTGAATTCGATAGAATAATTCCATAGCGTCATTTCATATTACTTATACTTTTATGTAAATTATGTAAATATATATATATATTTTGTGATGAACTACGAGTTCAATCAATAACAATCTATTACAGAAACACCCCATCTGTGGCTTAAAGATTTTAATATACACTTTGTACGTCCCACGACATTTTTCCCGGGTAATACACACCTACGCCTACCTTTTTCCTAATTAATATTACTTTATTTAAATCCATATTTTTGCCCAATAATTATCATCACCTCGTTGAGTGGTGTCTTCTTCACAATATTTTGTTGCAGATTTAAAACTTAATATTACGAATGTTCATAATATTGAAATCAATAATATGTATTAACATTTGAATTTTTTAGAAAAATCAGACACATAAATCTACATCCAATCGAGACGGAAAAAAACTAATAAACTCGACCAATGTCCACCTGGCAGTATATACATTAAAAAAAAAAAACATAGATAAAAAACAACGATCGTTGGGGACGGACGTTTCAGTTTCAGATCGCAGTAGAGAAAATTTTATAAAAAATATATAAAACCTACATGATATATTATTATTATTATTTTTTGAACCGTTTTCTACAACACTTCTATGCAGCACTATGTCTGTATATACAACACTCTCTGTTCGGTGTTATATGGTTATTTATGCATAAAAATGGTCTCGCACAGTGTTCTAACGGTGCAAAATGTGTGGACCGTCTGTGTTCAAATGGAATATGGGCACTTTCACGTCCCGGGGTGTATAGTAACACGCACACAACATATATAGAGTAATGTGCATGCATAATAAGCTACAAGTATGGGGATTTTAAAGGTAAAGTCCACTGCCCGTTATATTATTTATTTTATTAATTGGGATAAATAAGAAGATCCTTTGGCCATTTGTCACTTAGATAACTGTATATATATATATATATATAATATTATTACATTCCAACGCATACATAGCGGGGCCGAGGAGGTATTTTGAATTTCAATTATTTCTAGAACCACGACGAACATAATATAATATTTAATTAACCTGCCACTTTATGGCTTGACAGCAAATAACATATTATTTCGTTAAAATAATTATACACGATATCGTGTATCTACATGGCCACTATACATGTGGTTAATTGATTTTGTGAATTTCAATTTATGCGTTTTTAGGAGCTTAATGTCTATTGTATACAGTAGATTATGTGATAAGTATAATAGTTAAAAAATTGGTTTTATCATCATATCATGTTTGTTGTTAAAATCATTAAGAGTACAGAATGACAGATTATATTTATATATGATAAGAACATAATTTTTGATTGCACGTTGGATTTTAACAATTACGTTATTAAAATGCTCATTATGACTCATAAAACATCTAAAAATTATAACACGGTAAAACCACATGTTTCCTTACCTTTGAGTTTGATAATAAGTAAATTCACTATCTATAATATTAATACAGATTGTACAAATTAAAAATGTATATGGCAAAAAAAAATATAACATATAATATTAAAGTTAACCATACTAAATTTGTTCTGCTGAAGACATATTTTTTAGATTCTGAGCGGAGCGATGAATGTACCTATTGATTTTACAATGATGTGTTTTATTTTTTTTTTTGTGCCTGTGTACACGATAAGTAATTAAAATAATACTTTAATTTTCAACTTCAGTATCTTTTTCGAAGGGAAAATGAATCTAGTTGGTGCATTTGAAAGGTCAACGTTTTTAATTCTTAGTATAGTTTTCAATGGTGCCTGAAAAAAAAATTATGGAAAAACGGGAATTTTTACGCAAAATCGGTGTTTTCGACAAAATCGGTTTTGGTTTTGGTATAACTCTATAACAAATTACCGTAGATACATGACATTTTTACTGAATATTAATGTTTTGACTTGTTTTTAACTGTTTACGGACATTTTTAGTTTTTTTTTCTATAAATATCCATAACATTTTATTCGTTGTGTCAAAAAGCGTGAAAATGTAATACAATAAGACTCCTGATATATGTCACAATAGCAGTTTAAAATTATTAAAAATACATAGGCTCAGTTTTTTTTCTTCAAGCATTTAAAGTTCAAATTTAGATAAAAATGTATCAAATTAAAAAATTAAAAAACTAGATATGTATAATATATGTACATCTTTTACAGCTAAGGCTATTTTAAGTTATTTCAAGCTGTTATTTTATGTTAAAACTTGTACAACATTATTGGATATTTAAACGAAGAAGATTCGTTCATGTTTTTTATTTTAAGATTTGAATAATTTTTTCAACTTCATTCCTCCCAAGAATTTAATACGAACCCACTTTTCATCATAACTATATAAATCAGTAAATTATCGTAAATATAAAAACGTCTTATAAGTTTTCAAAGTTTAAATTAAGGCTTTTTATGATGTTATTATAGTTTTATATTTGTTTTAATATGGTGTTAATATGGTGTTCGTATTTGGAATCGTTTGAGTGTATAATTTTGAGTAACTTTACACTTAAAAAAACGTTCCATTAACTCTAAGTATAGTAAAACAATTTCCGTTCACTCATTTTTTTTTCGATTCAAGTTTGTTATAATTATACACTATTATCTCACGCTCAAGTGACTTGAGTGAAGCGCGACGAATGTTCTCAATATCCTGTCCGGTTTATGTATTTATTTATTTTTTTTGTTTTGTTTCTGTTGATGCAAATTTTTAACTTAAATTTTGTCCTAATAACATTGTACATTTGTATTTGACTGGCTGCAAAGTTAAACTATGGCATAGTTATATAATAAGATATATATATATATATATATATTTTGATGGCACTAACACAGGCAACAACGACCAACTGTCCTAAGATCAGATCTTTAAAATAAAACAAACATAGACACTGCAGTTTTTTTACTTAGACAATAATCCGCAAAACTTCGAATATAACATTATAGAAATACAGTAAAATACACTAAGTTAGTTGGGATATTCATTCTCGCTGTGCTCTTCCTACCGAAAAAAAAAATTTATAAGCTCTGTATAATACACAAATTACAGTCGTTTAAGGGGATTCGATACCGTGATTTTCTGTTTTTGTCTAACACACGCGCGACATAGTATTTTAGACGTGTTTTTTGCCAAACATTTCAATTGATCTATTGAAGCAATAAGAATTCTAAAAACAGATTTGAATTTGTCGTCAAGTCTACTTGAAATTGAATTCCCCATATTTTTGATATTATCCCTCAAATTTCTAAAAATGTCATATTAAAAAAGAATATTAAAAAATTGTTGTATTTCAATTTTCGGAGAAGTTAAACTCAAAAAATCAATAATGTGGGAAAGTCGATTTTAAGTAGACTTGATGAAAAATTCAAATCTGTTTTTAGAATTCATATCACTTCAATATATCAATTGGAATGTTTGGCAAAAAACACGTCTAAAACACTATATCACGCGTGTGTTAGACAAAAACAGAAAATCACGGTATCGAATCCCCTTAACACACAATATTATATTCACCACTTCATATCCACGACTACTCATCTGCTCCACATAAATTAGGTTTGACAACTTTAGCCAATTGATAAATGATACTACAACTTGAGATTTCTTTAAAAACTTATCATTGGTTCAACTGATACACCCTCCCAGCTTTCCATTCGTTCCATCGCTCGTATGTTGTCGCTGGTCGTGTTACGAATTATAGCCATGATTGTCCACATGCACACTAGCTAATGAGTATTTCAAGTCTATAGTTTATATTCAACGCTACTTCGTTGAATTATATTCTTACCCTTTCAGTTATGTTGGGACCTGTTATAAATATAAATAATAAACAATATTTTTAAAATTGCATTACATGAAGTTAACCACTTCATAAAAATAGCACAGACTACAAATGTTTAACGGTGTCTTTTTTGCCTTTTTTTTGGAACGGGAAAGCTAAAAATGTACATTGAACAATAAATGGATTAAGTCCTATAGAAACAGCTTCTCGAAAATGTTTTTTTTTTTATATATATATATACACATTACACAGACATCACTACCACGCCAATAGTGTATTTTATAATGCAATATAAAACCTAAAGAATACAAAGAACTTTTACTTTCACATCAAAATAGCGACAAGAAACAATAATAGGATTTTTTATATTCTATATATTAGGGCAGAGGAGAATACTCAAACTCGAGTAAACGAAGTTCCCGCCTCAGGGAAAAAAATAAGCGTTTGCAATGTGTCTGAATTGCTAAAAAACTTAGACGAAGAAGAAAAAAAAAGTTATAAACACAAAATAATCTTTAAAAATATGAACTGCTAATAATAAAATAATATTGGTCTACCATATTTGTATACACAGTTAAATAATATGATTTCCATAAGTAATCATCGAATCAATTACACCGTGATTTCATTATTTATTTATTTATTTAAGACATTACGAGCACAGCCCAATTATATATTATTGCTAATAATATATTTGTATCATGTATGATCTTTTATTTTTAGTATAGAACAAATTTATAGGTATAGGTATTGTTATTTATTATTCCACTCAAATTTTATAGAATGGCAAAAATATTGAGTTTGATTTACTTTTTATATTTGAATTTACAACTAATTGTATTATGCACCCATTAAAAATGTTATTTTAATTTCCCAACACTATTTTTGTTTGTTTGGTTAGTCTTTTATGAATATATTAATTTATCTATAAATTGGGCAACCAAGTGGTGAATAAAAATAAATCCAGACAAATCTGTTTATGTACCATTCACTTTAAGAAGAACAGAATCTCCACCTGTTTACTTTCAAGGTACTCAAATTCCATCATCTCGTAATGTCAAATATCTTGGCTTTACGCTTGATAAAAGATTAACTTGGAGACTACACTTTAAATTAAAAAGAAAAACCCTCAACAGCCGCCTACACCTACTTCGTTCGATTTTAAAGTCAAAATTACTAATGCACACCAAGGTTATTATGTATAAATCTCTCTTGCGACCAATATGTGATTAATATGCTAATCCAAATGTGGAGCTGTGCTAAGCCGTCCCAAATTCGCACCATACAAAAATTCCAGTCCATTACTCTCCGTATGATAATGTATAATAACGTCCGCACCTTGGTTTGTAGTCAACTCTACACTACACTTTGAACTGAAAATCGAGTCAGTTGACCAATTACCCGCCAAACATTACAGATCTTTCTATTCCAAACTACTTTCCCATACTAACCCATTAGCATCACAATTATCATCTAATACTCAACCCATAAATCCCATCCGTAAGCTCAAGAGAAAATATTGCAGGGATTTGCTAACCTAAAATAATTTCACGTTGGGTTCCATCACTGGTTGGCCTCCCTCTTCATATTATTCAAAGTTAAAATATTCTACATAAATTATCAAATTTACTTATTGTGCTGTTAAACACAGATTATAAATATCTAATAAAATAAAAAAAAAGTATAGACTTATTTACCTTCATATAATAATTATTCTATATTCAATAATATAAATTACCTAAGAAGTTTGCTACTAGAAATTAAGTCTGCCTATCAAGGTAGTGATATCTACATTGTGACCAAGTCTGCCATTACTTTAGTCAACCACCTCAATACCTATATAAATACATTCATGTGCAGTAAATATCTTTTGATTTTATTGCTGATCACTTGGCCAGTTTCAAAGAGAAATAACCAATGGGTGATTGAAATCTATTTCAGTCATTGAAAACGCCAATGAGACAAAATCAGAAATTAATCAGATAGGCAGACATTTTTTTTTGGAATTGGGTCTGGCTTGGCCCATTGTTCACAGTTAGTTTTTTGTTGGATAGGTATTTAAATTACTGTCTTACTGATTTTTAAACATACTAAAATATAATGTATGTTATGTTAAAAGTATGATTTTATTATTTGCTGTCTAAATTCAGTAAAGTTCGTAAGTAGGTACTTAGTGACTCTGATTAAATTATTTATGTAACATAATATTATTATAGCTAACGTGTATGGAATTCACAGCTCTTAATAACAGAGGACTTATTGAAATCGTATTTCTTTTGTGTAATAAATAACAACTCACGACACTGCAGCGTTACTTAACATTTCAATAGGTATACAATATATTACTCTGAGTCCCGAGACTTGTTCCTTCAACAGATTTGAGTTAACTTTTACACGAAGAAATTTGAACAATAAAAGCGTTATATTAAACTCAAGTATTAATGGCAGGTAATCTTTTTTTACAATCAAATGAAACAAACTTTGTGTAGTTCACTTTAAGTGATATCGTAACTTGTATTATTGTTTAATATTCTGCTGTGCGTTTGAATATAATATTTAAATGGGTCTTCACTTTTGGCAGTTAAAACAATATTGACTAAATAAAAAGTTTTAAGTTGAACCTATAATATATGAACATAAAATGTAGGGAGTTTGCAACTTGGTATACATTTATAACGACATATTAATTGCTTATGAAATTATTATTAATATTTTTTAAATAATACGTTTTTAACTTAACTGATTTATAAGCATCAAAATAAATATAATATATTTTTTTAGATATTTAAATATATTATATTGTATATTAAAGTTAAAATATATATTATATTTATCATATGAAATTATTTATCGTCGATACAAATTTTAGTTTTTTTTATATAATGGGTGTTTAATTATTCATAAATCATATTTGCGGCAATGAGTAATAAGACAAAACTAAATAATTAGTAATTATTGGCTACATAAATATTAAATTATACTATTGCTTACTTGATCTAAAAAAATTGAACATTAAATTATTATTTTCTGAAAACCTATATACCTACTTAGATTTATTCATTTTTCGTTCGTATGCATATCGGTATTTAGTAAATATAAAACGTAAAAGCAGTGACGAAAAAATCACATTTATGTTTGAATATTTGTTGTGATATATATACCATCTACAGTAACACTACTTATAAATATTTCCGTAAACAATAGCTATGCCTATAAAATATTTAAAGAGGTCAAAATAAATTGAGACGTTTTTACAGAGCTGTATTTTATGATTATTTCAAAAAGTAACCTTAATAAATTTTATTAGGTGCTGAAACTATTCTACTATAAACGCGCAGAATACTTATGTATATACGTATTTAGTACCAAAAGTTTTTCACGTTTTAACTTGCACGGACAATAAAATATAAAAATCATCTGGATTTAAGTTTTATTACTCGGCGATGCATAAAAGTTGATTTTCTTATATTCTAAACTCCCAATATATGTCATAAGATTTCCGTATTTTTAAGTATTTCATAAAGGTACCTATATAAGTTAACTAATACAGATAAATTGGTGCCTGAGGTATAAGTAAGTATAAGCTAGTATAAGTTTCCAAAGAGTGAAATCAATTGGAAATAAATAAATAGTTTGTAAGTACTTAGATATTTATTTCTACAGGAATTCTTAGTAAAGATTTTTTCAATTTAGTATAACGTAATAATATAATATATTTCTGTTCATATTATCATACCATATCAATTATTAATTATTATGTTTAATGTTTATATAATAGTTGGAAGTTTCATTAGCATATTCGTATATATTATTAAGAACATTCCGTCCACAGATACGTACGTGAAACGTACTTAAATAATATAAACGCTCTCAATTGAAAACCATTTAGAACTTTCCTAGAGTCATAGAACAAATGTTTACTCTTAGTGGTCCAAATAGGGTCCAAGGCACTGTCCATTTAGTTCAAAGATAGAAGTGAGTGATCATACACTATGGGTATATTGATAAAATATTTACTTTTCTTTAAAATGAAATAACTGACCTTGAGCAACCAAATGAGATACCGAACTTCTTACAAACTTAGTTTATAAATTACACAAATTTCTTCACTTTTTTTAAAATATTAATAGACTTACTTACACACAATATATTATAATGATTGATTACTGACTAATGATAATACTAAGATTCAGTTCAAATTCAAACGAATTATGTTTACGTGATCATTCATTTACCACAAACATTAAATTTGACAAGCTTGCAGCTTATCGCTAATTTGTAAACAATAAAAATAAAATATAACTGTTCAGTAATTTTATTATGAAAATAAAACAATAAAAGACAATCAGCTGGATATTTGATATAATGATTGATTTGATTTTTATCTTGTTCTAATTATTTGATTTTAAATAAAAAAGTGGGAAAGTAGATAACCACTCTGCTGTATATTAGGTGTCAATTGTATCTAATCATTGAATAAGTCAATGTAATGCAGGCACCAGTTAAATTGCAATTCAACGATCAATAATTCCATTCGTAAAACTGATTCCGAGCGAAGATGGTCTATCGACTTTCAGCCTATATTACTAAGTATATTTTGTGGTATATATATATATATATATATATATATTGTTATTAAAGTAGTTTATTGTAAGCTATTATTAATTAATATTTAATTGTTATAATAGTATAATATAATTATGTATCATATATTATTGTTATTAACTCTTGAGTCAATACCGTAGAACTATTCCCATAATAGGTTCATGGTATAAATTGACGATGCCATAAAATTAATATAAATGTTTTTAAAATTTTATTGTGACATTGCGAATACTAAATATAATAATACACGTAAAAATTTAAAATCGAAAATATTTTTGAATTAAAAAAAAATATTTAAAATTGTTATTTTTCGTTTAAATATCTAATTTTGTCCAAATTTAAACTTAAATAATATCTATAAAAAAATTGTGTTTAAATATTTTACAGTTTTTTTTAGTTCCAGCATAATCTACTTTTAGAGAACCTTGTTATTACATTTTAAGCTTTTTCCATGCAAAAATATTTTTATAGATATTTATACAAAAAAACCTAAAATAAATCGTCAAATACGTACAAATTGTCAAATGTCTATAAATATAGCTCAAAAAGAGTCAAAATATATCAAAAATGTTACCATGTTAAGAAAATACTAAATTTTTATAAAAATATTAAACATTTTGAATATCTATTTTTTATTTGATTTTGAATTACACTAAAATATTGAAATCGATTTTGTTAAAAAAATTAAACCTACATAACAATTTTCGGTTTGCCTAATTTTTAAATCATTTATCGTTTTTTTCATCGAATTTTTTGTTTTCGTTCTCCAAAGTAATATATAGATTCACTTTTATACCTGAAATGATATTATATTGAAGATGAAAATTTAAGTATTTTTTCCTACCATCCTCTTAAAAATAATTAAAATTTATGTTTTCAAATATTTTAACTATAGGTACATTTTATTTATTACAATAATTAGTGTTCCACAATTTAATTTAACATCATAATGTTATTATATAATAATGTACAAAGAATCGAACTGTTAAAACATTTTCAATTGGATTCTGTTAATGATTTTGCTATTCAAATGTTGAATCACGCGAGTCTAGGTCAATAGGTATTAAAATATTATTCAAACTTTAGATATTGTCTGTAATTCATTGTACTTTAATATTATGATGTACTACTCTAAAACATTGAACTTTTGTTTGTTTAAAATGTGTATTATACAAATTCAATTAGTGTAATTATTTATATGTGTGGATTATATTATATTATCGTAATTAATTTAGAAATTCGTAGTAAAATTAGTGGCAATTCACAGAGTGAGGCAAGTGAGTCACTTCCTCACTTGATATGTCCCTTTATAATAATTTATTTACTACCAATACCTATCTAATTATATTTAAAAATAGCCTATTAACTTATACCTTATACCTTTAATTATGCAGTTAATAGTCGTACTTATAAAAATGGAAACATTTATATTAGATATTTAAATGTATTAAATGTCTGCCTCGCTATTTAAGAGACCAACGAGTCACCGCTGAATAAAATACAATCTAATAATATTATTTAATTTTAATTTGTATTATTAATTACGTGTGTCTTGTAATTATCGAGAAATAACTCTACGTCTTAGCAATTCATCCAAGGATCGATAACTTTCTTAAATATTTATTTTAATTTATTTTGTATCCACCATTTGTATCCAAACATGACTATCTTCAAATATCCTATATAGGTATACTTACGTACTCGTATTAATATTGTATTAAAGCATTCAATTTCTATCCTTCAGATATATTTACAAGTGCAAAATCGAATGGACGTTGTTTGATATCACTGACACATTTTATGTATATCTATGTTTATATGTTCACTGTGTTGTCGGTTATCATTCATTCCTTATTTTCAAGGATAGAACCACTTCACATCAAGTGGTGTATACAACATTTAAGGTTTCTTGTTTATTCTACTTCAAAATATCAACTCTTACTTATTAGTTTTGTCAGGAACTACACATCATAAAACTGTCTTACAATTTGTTATTTTCCTAAATAATTGATTGTCGCAACTTTATTTTCCTACCTTAACATAATTTTCGTATACAAATACACTACTATAATTATTTTAATATTTCTTTATAACTCAAATGTTATAAAACTGTAAACATTACATTTTTTTGTGTATCTGCATCTATAGAATTTTAATCAAGAAACGTGTCTTGTCGTAAGGTATTTTTTTTGATTTTGATAGTGAACGTGGGTGACGTCTGTTGACTTATTTATAACTTTGTCTTTTTTTAAATAATATTTTGTTATATAAGATACGTGTGGATTTATTGAAACTGAACAATATACGCTTGTTGGTTATAATATAATATACATTTTGGTTTCATCTTATTATTTTACTAACAGAACGATTAAAAAATGAGTGCATTTTTTAACTGTTCATATATTCATCTGTATACTCAATACAAATTCAACAATTATTCGTGGTTAATGATTTAATATATTATGTAATTGTGAACACTAGAAAATATTATAAATTATAATATATTAATATAGTTACCTATAGTTACAAATTTACAATGTGAAATTAATTATTATTTATTTAGCCATATAGGTACGTTACACAATAACCTACTTTTGAAATATTCGTGGAAGTATGTCAGTAACCACGCTAGACAACAATTTCAGTTTTTTTTTTTAATTGAAACGAAGTTTCTTTACGTAGGGTACAATCTCGAAAAACTGTGGGACGAAATCACGTCGTGTGACGTGATTTATCGTCACGACACTATTCGATAGGTGGCTGACCACTGGTCAATTCAAGAAGCTACTAATCACGGTATAGTGGGTTCGATTCCGGTCTAGGAATACAATTTTCAAATTTTCAAAAAGACGACACTGACTATAATTTACGAATCACGTGAAAAAAATGATCCGAGTAGTTTTAAATTTTGATAGTGACGCAACAAAAAAAGCTATCAGTATTTAGTTTTACAAAGTATTTTTTATTTGTATAGTTAAAAACTCTTGACATAATATCAGGATTTCCCGAGTTTTATAATATAAGATATCTATCGATTGAAAATTAAAACTGACGTTATAATAATATTATAAGTAAAAATGTCCAACATTTATTTTTTTATTTTTATTCAGACAGTCGATAATATTATAGTATAGTACCTAATCGATTTTAGAGTGTCATAATAATTTTTTTTAGTTTTAACACTATAATGGCACGTTTTAAATTTCCAACTGTGAAGTTTGATCAATCTCTGTGATAATTATTCTGCTTAGATATTTTGTTTGAATTTAATAATATATGCAAATAAAAATTGTAGGAATTACTACCTCTATTATATAGTCATGTACTCTTGTGATATTATATTCTGTTTGACTAAATTATTAGCTACGATTTTCATCGTTAATGATAATAGATGTTCAATTACTCATAATCACGAACCCATTCTATATCTGAACTGTTCAATGTTGATAAAGTAACGTTTTTAGTTATATGCGTTTGTTTATTTTCAATTAATTCTGACCACGTTCTTACTATGGCCGCTGCGAGTGGTGTTGATATTATACCAAATTCGTAGAAGTTGTTGATTTGTGAAAACGTACCTTAGAAATCTTTACATAATTAATAATCTCTATTTACTAAAAGGATGGACATTTATGATGAACAACCTAGCGGCAGCTAATAAAATGGTTTACGAAATTATGTTTTTACATTTGAACACAGCATGATATTATAATATACATAGACATTGAACAATGAATATGATTGTCTTATTATTATTATTTTTTTTTTTTTTTTTTTTATCAAAATCGAACAACTTAATGCTCAAAATGTATTTTCATACAATTTTTTAAAACATTATTTAAACAAACCACTTATCGAGCTTAGTGGAACAATAGTCAATCAATTTCAAATGCATAAGACTAAACAATATATCATAGCACAGTGCAATGTGAAAGTTAGTATATACGTGATAAGTACAAATGTAAGACTTTAAGAAAAAACAAATAGGTACTGACAAGTTGTGAAAAATGTCACACTTGGTGATTTATTGAAAAATGTATACAGATGCTTAACCAAGCTCACAAACTTGAAATATTAACGGTAAAGACATTAAAACAAACGGGGAAGTAGGTACTATATCAATTAAAATTATGTCAGTTAAGTGTTTTTGAAGAATTAATTTGAGACCACATTATTGTAGTATAATATACACTGTATAATATAAAATATTATAGTAAAACTAGCAGCAAGACAAGGGACTGTCTGGTTTTGGGGAAAAGGACACGATGGAATGGAAAATACTGCAGCAGACTGTTGAAAAACATAATATTATATAAATATTATTTTGAGGTCGACTTTTAAAATGTTTACATTATTTATTTGAACCAGCTGAACTGCACATGACTAGAGATGGTATAATTGGTAGTCTACAATTCTTGATTCTGAGTAGAGTGAAAATAGATATATGTAGGTACCTACTCATATTATATCTATTGATTTTACAAATGTTTTATTTTTGTTTTATTTATGCTGGTTTTTTCTTTAGTTTATTTTGAGTAGAATTCAATAGTTTAAAAGACATGCGTTTAAGATGGCAATTTCCATCTGTTTGATACAAAATGTTTAAAGCATGTCAATATTTTGATCCACGCAGAATATGACAGAATATGTTTCGTAAGTGTAAAGAATAATCATCGAATAAGCTGAAGAAATACAGTGACATTATTACGTTTTTCATTTCGCATTGTACCTAGTTTAGGAAAAAAAGTTCAATCAAAACTCGAAATTATTATTGAATTATTTATTTTATTATATTTAATCATGATGGCCGATGGATATTATTTATTACCATTTGAGCTTTATATATTTTGGTAAAGTGTGTATATCGAAATTTGAATGAATATGAAATTTTCATAAACTATCAATTAATTTACTATGTTATTCAAATGTTCTGTCAAATATAACTCTAAAATGTTGAAAAAAAATACTATACTTGGTGTGAACGTTTAATATTTTAAAACATTAATACATTAAGCACGTCCATATAGAATAGTTTCTTTTTTCAAAAGCGACGATATCTTATTTCTTTCAAACTTTTATAATAGGAAAAACAACACTGGTCCGAGCTGGAAGTGAACGAGGAGAGACTATGGTTGGCAGTTTGGCACACCCGGTCACTGTATCCTGTCCAGTTTTGTTGTTGTTGCACAAACTTATATTTTCTATTGTTCTATTTCAAATAATTTATTTATATAAGAATTATTTTCCCAGTTTCAAACTAATATTCATTCAAAATGGATAATAATATCATATTATAAAAATTCATAACTGATATTAATTCGGTACACGACATCTTTTTTTGTATTATAATTTTAACATATATCTACCTATTAGACTATTATTAGTTTTAATATGGATGATTTTTGTATTAAGAAAATTATAAAAATGGTTTGTCGCTTCTATTATCGGAAAACTAAGAAGTACCTAAATATAATAATTTTTAATAGCTATGACACTCAAAATTAAAAGTATTGAATATAATATTTTTTATACCATCGATAAAAAATCTAACCATTCAAAATAGTAATTAATTTCCATTACCTAACTATTTACCCATCGAGCAGCTGTTTCTCAATTCTAAGATGACGGTCTAAAAATGTCACGCTCGTCGCTCATTATTAATTAGAGACAAAATTACATTACAAAATAACGTTTTAATAATATTAATTACTATACATTTATAATATAAATATCCCATTGATGATACTGAGCTATAAAAAAACAGCTTCATTTTGATTCAAGTATAACAGTGAAAATATTGCCATGTAATAAACAATAAAAAATATTAGTACTATTTATTTATAGATAAATTATTTCACACACATCACAAACTTATCACATTTAAAATGTTCAAATAAAAGATTATAAATAATCTAATTAGATTTAGGTATATAGCAAGTAGATATTATAATGCATAAAAATAATGTTTTGTGTATTGCGTTCGCAAGTCTTAATTTAAAATTATTAAAAGTTTAAGGCATGTCGTCAAATCAAAATAAAAATGTTATAGCTTAAATTTATAGCATTTTTCAATCTTTTTAATTTATTGCCGCGAAACTTAAACGTTTTGATGTTATTTTTATAGAAAAAGTTACGCGAAGCTAAATGTAAATTGCATCAAGTTATTTAGTTTAACCGTTTTAGTGACAGACATTGTATTTAACACCTGTACTTTTCAACCCGGTAGGTAAACGAATTTATACTCTGCACGTGCGCACTGCAATGTACAGCGGGGATCCCATCTAAATAGGTATAATTATTGTACGATAAAATATTATGATAATAATATCAGGATTTTTATTTGGAACAAATGTTGGTAAAAACGATTCAGTTTATTGTAAACAGTGGTGTTTAGTTTTTAAATATTTTTTTTCGCAATTTTAATCTTACCGTATTGAGAGTGTAAGACAAAAATGAGCGAACAACATTGAGAAACGCACCGCGTGTCACGTATATTGGTCAACTCGAAGATTAATGCAATTAAAAATTAATTAAAAAAATACTATCTTTAATGGAAAAATCGGATAAATATTTGTTTTAGATAGATTCCAAACTAATGGTAAATTACACTTTTACATAATTGCGTATATATTCACATATATTTACTAACTATAATATATGTAAAATGTAAATGGATCCTACGCAATTTCAACAACATCACATTTATTCGGTGAAACGTGGAAGACAATTAATTTATACATAGGATGTAAGGGACACATTTCGATTAACCCTGTTGCAGAGTTTTGTTTTGTTGATTGTTTCTTGATTAATCAATATATACTAATAAGTAGAACACTGTCGATACCACCAATAACAATTTCCATTTGTTTCATATATGCGCATCAATACATCGGTATTGGATTCGTTCCAAGTTCAACCAAACACTTTCAAGAAACAATGAGTATACTCATATGATATGTATTTATATTGTTTTTTCCGCTCATAAGTTATTTAGATTCAAGGAGTCCGTTAAACTGTACAAGTTTTTAAACTTTTTTTTAGACATTAAAAAATTTAAAAACGTGTTAAAACCTGCCTCGTTTGTTTTTATGGTGTATTTAGATATCACAGTTATAATAAATTATTGCAATAATAAAAAAAAATCTTCTCAGTGAAGCTCAAGAACATATTCTATTCCACACTAGTGATTTTCACCCGATAATATTGTTCGATAGGAGACTAAAATCCGGTAGGTTAGGCATACTCAAAGCACCAGTATTTCAAGCAAGATTAATATAAATATTTTAAATATTTTTTTTTATGATAAAAGATCATTTTTTTTTACAATGTTAATAATTATGTGTTTGCTGAACAATTTGAAATAAATATCTGAGTTTATTTACAGTAGCAATATTTTCTAACAATTATATTCAAATAATTTGATAAGAAAAGCGAGTAACTGGGAATTGGTATAGTAATAATTAATTTATTTTGAGTAACTATTTCATGATTAACGCTTAAACAATCATTCAAAAAGTACTTTCCACTTAAAGTTCGAAATTATTTTGTTTGGGTTATGTAATTATTTGTTCTCAAAACTAAAAAATCAATTTTATTTCATCATCTAATTGCGTAGAAGAAGTTTTTTAAATGCGAACAAAACTGTGGTCTGCGAATAATACTGATAAATACAACTTTATAATTTATAAACCAAGATAATTTCGTCTTTGGAAAATTGTCTATTATTTCTCTTTCTATTCTACAGCGTACAGTAAAGTAAACTTTCTGCAAAAAATTATAAACTTCGATTGTAATTGTCGTGCATACGACAATGTATTCAATTTATAAATAAGTAATTTGTTAAACCTTATAGATATTTATTTATATTCAATTATATGTCTATTATGTGTTTATGAAACTTAAAAGTCGTTAACTATTTCAATGATACGTATTAGTAATATTGCATTTATTATTGTTAGCTATTATATTATAATATTTTAGACACTAAAGTATATAAGATAAATAAATAATAACATTTATTTGCCGATAACAGTGTCTTCGAAACTTTACTCAAACCGAGTGGGAATAAATTGAGTGGATATAACCACCGAAAGCATCCATTAACTTAATATCGAAACCGTGTGTATAAATGTTAATACTGTATTATGTTGATTACCTGAGGAGTGGTATCGCTAACGCGGCGATGTTGTTATCTACTCAACACGTGTCAAATGTCCTGTGCGAACTGTTTCGGCATATTATATAATATTGGAAAGTCTCGCGGCATGTACATATAAATACATAATAATACTTATATATTATTGAACTGACATTATTATAATTATTTTATTCCATTACTTAGCGCGATAACATAATTTGTATATAATATAATATGATATATCATAACTTACCGATAGTCAACATTTACCTAATACAATGGAGGTGCGAGCACCGTGAGGTTCATTATAATATATTTCACGGATCGATGCGTATTACGTATAATATGATAATACATCACAAATATTTACATATTATTTAAATGTACTCACTATATATCGTATGTTAGTCGTACACTCGACACTCGAACCAAGAATACGTATACAATATCCGTTATAAATTCCAATTGTCTGTCTTAACGTTAACCGGAAATACCTAGTCCTATGTACTTAAAACATTTTGCTAACGAAAATGTTTTATTTTTTTTTTGCCTCAAATTATATACGCAAAAATATTTTTTCTGTTGAATATTTACGCGTTGCGCCACCACATAATTTATATAGTACGGAGCGTTACACACTGTAAATTTATCACAGACTTTTTTCCAATTCGCCTTTTCTCGAAACACGACTTTTGCACATTTGTACCGTATTCAATAGCCACGATTTTCGCCAATTCAATTTAATATGTAAAACTTTAGAAGCTATATCCAAATGTTACCAGTACAAAAACCGAATAATATTTAATTTCTTGAAAACTGCGACTAAATTTGTTTACATCATGAAAATAATATATAATAATAATATATACGAGCATACGCTGATCGGATAAAAATAATTTTTTTGTTTTATGTAGTTCGAATAAAAAAATCAATAATTATTTTTTGATAAATTAAAATTTTGAAATACGTGATTGACGGGAACAAAAAAATCGGCGGGACACCATCGCATACATTTATAATATATTTGTATATTTGTGAACCAAATGATAAAAAATAAGCTCAACGGACATTCTAATATTTTGTCCGACAGGCAGGCCCGGATTTAATCCTTTGGGTACCTACTAAAAAGGCGGTTCTTCCGAGTAAATCTCGTAGGTTCGCACGAAATCTATAAAAAAATATTACACGCGTCATTGAGTTATTAATATTACCCGTTTATTATTCCACCTATATTACGCTATATTTTCGTGGCGTTTGAAAACCGATTATATCAAATTTTGTTCATTGTAACATATATTATTATGAATTAAAACCGAGAGCGATGTCATAATATTATAGGTAGCTAACTATATATTTTTTTTATTGATTTTTTCTTATCAATATTATTCTTTATTGATATTTTATTTTAAAATTGTTTACAATAAAAGTACGGTTTTTATATAGGGTAGGATTGACGCAATTCTGTGAAATGTATATATATATATATATTATTTTCATATATGTAGGCATAAAATTGTATGAATTGTATACATCCATGGCCCGTCAATCACATCGCGGTTATTCAATTGAAATATAAAAATGAATATTTATAAGAAAAAACACACACACACACACACACACACAAAGATATAGTAAGTTGAAGTTGAAGTGTACGCGTCATATCCTCATTGTTATTATTAAGTGACAAAAATTGTGTTAAGAAATACATATGCATACTATAAAATATAGAAGACACGTATACACTATAATATTATTTATTACAATATTGCGCGTATTGTATAGGTATACAATGATACAAATAATATGAAATAATGCACGTGATTTTAAAATGAATATAAATTATTTTCCAGGTTCATTGTGTAACGTTTGACAAATCGCTAGAAACCTAATATTTTAAAATGATTTATTTCGTTGGAGGAAAAAGAAAATTGAAAGTAAAAAAATAACACAAAAGCGTGTTGGTACCTAATGTGATATCAATTCAATAGCCGAATGGTTATATCGGATAGCTTTTTATTACCTAATGAAATCCCGTCACTTCAAAATATATTTATTTTTATTTTAATCGGAAGTTGTATCTATACAATATACAGTATACACTAAGATTTATTTTCTGACGACGTGTTGCAATGATCTATTACTTTACCTTCATATATTATTAAAAGTAGTCTATACTCATATACTCTATGTGAACGAACAAAGACGCCAGACACTAATATTGCATTTCGGAGAGGAGCGATTATCGAATGATTTAGGGGCTCGGCAGGGTGGTTAAATTTGAAATATGAGTGACTTTCCGTTGACAGCTTATTAACCTGCAAGCACGCCTACGCGACGTAATGTACGCACGCTTATTACTATGACGATTTATGTATGTTGCGTAAATACATTATTTTATGAAATTAGAAGTACCGAAACTATCAATATAATTTAATACGCAATAGATCATATTTAATTAATAATAATATTATAACGACGTACTGGAACTTTAAAACAAACTGTCCAATTACACGAAATAACACGAGCATGACGCGATCTTTAAGCTCATTGCACCTAAATATCGAGGTGGTCTCAATAACCATTATTACAACGGACTTCATAAAACGTACACTATTCTAGTTCCAGTATAGGAACTACCTACCTATAATTCATACAACACGCCGTCGTTTTAATCAGTATGGCATGATAATATTAGAAAATCGATATAGAAGAAACTCGTGGATTGGGAGACGATACATATTATTAGTAACAAAATTTATTGCGATTAAAACAATATTGAATATCTATTTATTTTTTTCGTTTCGTTTTCAGTATCCCCGACAGACTTCGTCACTGCTGTACCCGGTTCAAAGCAAACGGATCCGAACACAAGAGAAAATCATTACAGGTGAAGCGTATATATCATTATGACGAGTAGTATAGTTGTACGATGTATTTACTTATCTTACAACCGTGGTCGCTCGGGTGTATTCACGAGGAATCACGTGGGGGGGGGGGCGATGATGTTTATATTGTATACACGATGATCATCATCTTACGACCGTATGTGTATAATGTTTACCATCGTGGTCACGACCATTGTTTATAACGTGCTTGTGTTTCCATATATTTATGTAGACTGTATGACCGTGTGGTCCGAAGAGGGCCACCTGTACTACAAATCGACGACCAACGATCCGACCGTGTGCGGCATTTACATAGTAGCGAAACCCGAGCAGACGGTCCACGTTTACTTCGATTACGTAGACGTACCCTGCAACACCGGCGGTTTAATAGCGGTAAGTGTCTGGGCGTAAGTGCACGCCCCGATGACGTGAATATTATCACGATAATAATTACATAGGTTATGTATTTATAAACGTCATAACAGACGTCGCGAAAATAAATTTCGTTACAAATAACACAACATTACAATACAATTAAGACGCATAATATTATTATGTAATTTATTTTCTAAAAGTCGTTATCAATACATTTTTACAATCCAACACTATACCTAGTGTAAGTAAGAACTATATTTAATTAAATGTATATGATAATGTCATTACGAAAACCCTACGAGGCTGAATTTTTAATGTCAAATTAAGTTAGCACTTGAATTTAGGGTATCCGATTCATTAGAAAACATTACGAACAAAAAGTAATATGAAAAGTACTATTTTATTCAATTTTAAGAGGATGTCAGCGCACTATTTGTTTTCTCTCCCTGGTCCACACGTAACATAGACAAAACGCATTTACGCAGAATCATTTTTTCTATGTTTTTAAGTAATCTTTGAGTAAAATCACTTATTGTAAAAAAGATAGAGAATACTATTTTTGAGGGAATGACTTATCGATTTTATATTTTATTGTTATTTGACTTTGTATTGGACTTTCAAAATAAACAAAAAAATGTTGTACATTTAAATTATGTTTAAATAGTTTTGAAAAAATATTTAGACAAATCGGTATATCATTCCCTCAAAAATATTGTTTTCTATATTTTTTGTAATGAGTGTTTTACTCTAAGATTACTTAAAAACATGATTCTGCGTAAATGCGTTTTGGCTATGTTACACGTGGGCCAGGGAGAGAAAACAAATAGTGCGCTGACATCCTCTTAATTATATTTTATACAATCTCGATAATATCGCAGACTTGAGAGCTCCAATCACCGAGAAACTATATGATGGAAAACCTCGAAAACCCTTTTAAAATAATTACTATAATGATACGTCAACCTGTTAAATAAAACGTGTGATTCGAGATTAAAATAACATAAAAATTATCACTCTGATGAAAATCATATATTTTATCCAATATTATAGTTTTATAATAATTTATATACAGGTCGATTTACAATGCGTGCTCACCATCCTTGGACGGTAATAAGATATTTATAGGTAGTCTTGTATATCTACCTACTTTATATACTCGGACAGTTTTTACAAATTATAAAATGTTTATTATATAATATTACAATCATCATAGCCCTTGTAAAATTATATTAATCTATTATCGTGGACTATTATTTTTAGACTAAGAAACTTTGTAGACACAGTAAGACCTCGCTAGTCCAACACCCGTTAGACAACCTCAGTAATCCGACACTTTTTCCCTTCATCTTTCTGATATACTTACGAGATGTTTCATTTTTTAATTGGACTATAAAACATACCCGATATTATGGTTTGGAAACAAAAGTGACAGAAAAGTTACAAACTAAAAGAAAAATATACAATATTATTGTTACATTTATAAATTATAAATTAAAATATATACGAGTATATTATTATCATACATGCATACATTTTTGAATTGATTATACGTTGTTTATTTTTTTGTCAAACCATCAATAAACGATCTCAGTCCGACAACACCTAGACCCATATAATTCAGACTAGCGCAAGCAAGGTCTTACAGTACTTAAAATGTAATACATTATTTAAAAGTAACTTAGTCGAATCGTGTTTAATTATATCATCAGATTTACAATAATTGACCGTAAAATGCATGATTCTCATTTAAAAATATTGGATTACTGAACACTCTTTGAATGGTATAAAATATCTAAGTATGACGCGGTACGCAGCGACCACCAGTACCAAGTATAAGAAAATATGTTTTATTAAGTATACTTAAAAATTCAGAAATCTGATTTGAATAAATGTATAATTAAAGGAAAAAACGGGAAATTAGGTACTACTTTGCTGTACTGTACTGTATCTGTCGAGTGTACCATGTCATTAAGTAGATTACTTCATAAGTACTGTAGTTCACTGTTTTTTTTTTGTTTTTCCAAACTATTAAAAAAACTGAAAAGTAATGGTTATCTATTACTTTGACTCTCCTCCCCCCTTTCTTCCAGCACCAACTAGATTCACTTTCCTACCAGAAAACTTGTCGGAGTTGACAATTGAAGCACTAAATTACGCAAAATAAAAATTTAAAAAAAACACACACATCATTTTAAAATCAAAACATTCGTTGCACCACTCAGAATATGAAATGAGGTTGAACTATATATTTTTGGATCACTATAGGTAGGTACATATGTATTCAAATATTGAAACATCGATAAATATGCAAGTGAATATTAATTGCTTACAGTATATTTTAAACAAGTAGAATACTGGGAGATATTATTCATTTTTTTTTTAAAGGGTCGTATAATGAACTTTTTCGATTACCTACCACCCATGTACCTAAGTAGTTTAATATAATATTGAAATTAATTTAAATATTAATTCGTTTATATAATAAATGCAAATAATGTAAATTATCAGAGACACAATATACACGAATATATAATGAATATTAATATTACTTATTTGGTTTTTAAAAAAGTTATAATTACAACAAATTTACTTTTAAAAGTAGTTCCAACATGAATATTTATAATAACTGAACTATTACTATATATATAGTTTTTAATATTAATATATAAATATGACTTCAAAAATTACTTATTTATGATCAAAAAGCATGTTTATTCCGTCTCTCATAATACGTAAGAGCGTCGTAAATACCGGCCCTTCAATTCTACTCAACATATTATCGTCTAATGACATATTAAATTCTCCAAAAAAAAGTTACTAAATATTTTTAGGTGTTTACCTTGATAAAACATCCCCATATGGATAATATCTCACATAAAGGTGTAAAACCACTATAAAATGCGACTAAAATATCAAATATTTGTTTCCGTTAGTACATCTAATCATTACAGCGTTGTGTTATTCAATGCTTCTCGATTAGGTACCTATATACGTTATAGTAATCTCACTTTACATATAAATCTGAAAAATCCTGCGCCAGCGTCATACTAAGTATTACAAACAATTTTATAATAACACTTAATTTCAATCGTTCTAAACATTCTTCCATCACTCTAACAGTTGATCCATCTCGTTGGCTTAAATGGCACAGAGATCGTGTTAATTAACATATTATATCCATCATTCCTGAATAACCCATCAAGTTCATCTTGGTATTAAATTGTAACGGTTGCCAAGTGCCAAAATGAACTGGACCGGTAGTGTAAATAAATGGATTTTAAAAAAATTAAGTATAGTATCGTCAATGGGAAGCGTTCACTTAATCCGTGCTGTCTTTGTATCTTTGTTATTTGTATTACTCATTGTATTAATTTTATACAGATTGTAATTATTCATAATCTAATAAAATAAAATATAAATATACTGTACTGATTAAATGTTACTGAAATAGTTATAATTGAGGTTTGGTGAGAAACAGCTTTTTTATGTTATTGAAATGAATTTATTATTTATTTTTATTGAAATGTCAATAACAAAACATCTAATGCATATAACATATTCATCATTATTGTATCAAAGAGCAGAGTAGACATTTCACATAGGTATATTATTTAAATTTTGATTTTGAGTGGGAGTGAGAAAACTATTACAGTAATTGCTTTATTTTCCGAAAAAACGGTTTGATCATTAAATTTACTATAAAAATGTCATGTATTCATAACTTTTATTTACTTTTAATTGGACTTACAAACTTTATATAAACGCGTAAAATTTTGAAAATAGTACATTTGCAATTTTATTTTTCGTATAAAATGTACACATCATTAAAACAACTCAGTACAGAATCACCATAAAAATATATAAGTATTACCTATGATAATTTATGATTGATGTACAAAAGTGATGACACACTCTGCTCAAGATGGCCGTGTATCCAAAAATAGGATCGTTTGCTTGAAAATTATTAGGTTTATAGATGAGGTGTCTACGTACAACGTCGTTCAACCATTGAGTTGCTTCTTTGCGTAATACGTATATTAGGTATATACAAATACACTTTATACTCAACATATTGTGACAAGTAATATACCTGATAATCAAACAATAGAAATCAAACAATTATTTCAGAAACGCATTTTGTATTTAACTTATTTGTCTGATATACCTATATAGGGCTCTAGCCCACTTGTTCAGACTCCTAAAACTTAAATCAAATATAATAGTATTAATACAATAAAATGTATTGATCGCTTTGAATCCAAGCTAGATCGTAGTTTTAAAAATACTAAATTATAATACGTTGTAACATTATATAAGTTAATTCTGGAAAAATCCCACATAATTTATGTTCAATCTGAATATAATGATAATAATATAATAATAATAATAATAAATTGTGTTTAGCAATTGGGTAAATAATTTGGAATCATTATTTATTGTAAATATTGTAAATCAGAAAACCACGGACAAAAGTACCATCTCCACATTGGTATGATTAATATTTAGAAGGTATATTTCACTAATATTCTTTGTATACCCTTCGATAAACAGAGTTCAGTAAATACTACTACGTAGGTATTGTTTCAGTAAAACAATAAAATTGAAAAAAATCGTTTCAATATTTTCCGGTTTGACGTAAGCTGGCAGCTATATTGTGATATATTATAACATAAACAAGGCTGTGTCTGGAGCCATGAGAGGGGAGAGGGGGTACGATCGAAAACTTAAATATTAGATTTAAATAGCCATTTATATATCTACCACAAACATCCTGTATATAAACAGTGATAATGCAAATGGGCTTGTTCTTTGTTTTCTTTTCTTTACCTATTTTAAATTTACTGAATATTTATATAACAATATTATTATTAAAATGTATACATGCGTCATTACCTGTCGTAAAACCGTAAAACCTGCCATTTATTTTCGCGTGCCCATATGGTCTAAGGTGTATACTGTATACTATATGCCTTCCTGCTTGTGTACAGTTTGTGGACGGATGGGAACTCAACGGACAGCTGTTTCCCAACGAACAAGACCATCCGAAACAGATGAACGATCGTTTCTTCGAGATGTGTGGAACAAAAAAGCACAAACAGATATTGAAATCGTCGCAGAACGCTGCTTTGATACAGTACCGAGTTCCACGTAGAGGCAACGGATTCAGCTTTTATGTATCGTTCATCGACAACCCTACCCGTACGTATAATAATAATATTATTATAATTTTGATTTTTTTTTCTTCATCGTGATCCCGGTGATTATACTGAAAATCGTATAAGTATATTATAAAATATATCTGGTGGATTTTATTTTATTTTTTTTGCTTTCGAGGGTAAAATTAATAATTAAATTACGAAAAAATATAGACTGTAAAATGTATTTAGTGTGGGGTATTTTTTTTTAAACTTTTGTGCCCTTTTATAAATAAAACAGTTGACTTGTGTAGGCGTAGTGTTTGCTGGACGCGATAATGCCTGCATACGATCACAAAAATCACCCTTTTTAATAATTTTATACTACAGGTATTTAAAATTCATGAAATTTTTAATTCAATTGTTTACGTGACATTTAATAGGCAATGACCGTTATCATAATTCAATAATAATAAATATCGTAAATTGATGATAAGACGAAATGATTTTGTTTTCATCTCGTGCAGAGAAATGATAAAAGATAAATTATAATTATTATACTAACTGAATAAAATTCTTCTGTAAGTAAAATACATCAAGTATACCTACGTATAAGCAATTATGTAAAATATTTATAAACTATACATTATAATTAATAATATAAGTTTAAATTTTAATGAAATAAACTTCGCATTGCATACAAAATTATAATACGATCTAGTGTAATAGAAAAAATTATCATAAATTATTATTCTAAATACAATATTATCTAAAATAAATGTGAAGTGATTTTAAAATTAATAAATATTATAACTGTATATATTATATTTTATAGGCATTTTAATATTCAATATTATACAAACTACAGAGTATTTAATAATCATAACGTAGCGTCATCGTGATTTTTGTATACATTAAAAAAAATTAGTTCCAACCCTTATAATCTCCATTTGTAATAAACATTAGTAAATATTTTATTGAAAAAATAAAATAATGAATACTTGATTGGCCCTGATTAAAGAAGTACCTTATTGTGAGTTATGACGAAATTGCTAAATAACACAGTCTCACTGTAATTATATTTTTCAAATATCATTGTAACAATATAGTAGGAGCCTTGTATTACATTTTCAAGATTTTTTTACCCAACAAATATAATTTTATTGATATTTGTAGAAAAAAAACTAAAAAAATGGAAACTGAAAATATCCGTAAACAGCTCAAAATAGGTCAAAATATTTGGAAAATGTTATGGTGCATAGAAAATGCTAATATATACATTGAGTCAAAATTTCATGTACCTACGCTCATTTGTTTTAGAGTTACACCAAAAACCAAAATCGATTTTCTCGTAAACAGATTTTGCTTAAAAATTCCTGTTTTTCCTTAATTTTTCTTTTGTTTTTCACGTCGCTTTTGAAATCTACTGTGAAATTTTTACTTTTGACCCCCCAAAGTACCAACTAGATTCACTTTTCTATCAGAAAAGTTACTATTGAAGAAAATCCAAGCACTTTTACTGTCCTAAATGATGATGACAGACACAAAAAATAAAATTAAAAAAAAACCATACACATCATTTTAAAATCAATACATTCATCGCTTCGCTCAGAATCTAAAATAGTAATTTTAATATTGTTATTTATTATCAAAAAACGTTAATACTTTTTGAGATAATGAGTGTTTGATATTAAATTAATCATACAAACATATAATATGTACTATACAGCAAGGCTGGGCATTAACGAGTTAAAAAGTTGAAGTTAAGTTAAAAAGTTAATTTTATTTTAACTTTTTAACTTAACTAGTTACTTTTGGCTTTTCATTAACTTACTAAATTTCTTTCTTAATTAACGTGAAATTAACGACTTCATATTTCATTTTAAGAAGGAAGTTAAGTTAATTTATTTTGTTTTTGATTTTATAATATTTCACTATTTCAGTCTATTTCGTTTTTATGTTAAAAAATATGTACCGTAAATTGTTTGAAGTTAAAAATTTATATCATTCGAATATAACTTATATGAAAATACTGTATGAAGCATAAACACTATATCCTATAATTTAGTTTAAGGTTGGAAAAAAATTAAGTACGCTAGCGTTGTATAAACAAATTAACTTTTTTTTAACTTAATAAAAAGTTAACAAAAAGTGTGTATTAAATTTTAACTTAACTGAGTTAATCTATAGTTAATTAACTTTTTAACTTATAACTTTTTGTTATTTATGCATATTAACTTAACTTAACTGAGTTAAAAAAAAAAACATTAACTTGCTCAGCCTTGCTATACAGTATACATTGTTATCCCAAAATTAAAAGTATGTTTTGGTGACAATCAGAAACATATTTAGGGTGTAGAGATAGGATGATCGCCCCAAGCTGCATTTTTATAAGGGTGTAAGTTTTGTATATGATTGCGTGCTTATAAATTTAAATATTATCATAGTACAATATAATAAATAATATTATCCGTCCTTAAATATTGTATGATCTTATTTTAAATTATTCGAAAAATAGTTTTAATTTATTTCCATTACATTGGACCTATTTACATTTAACTATTTCAATACGTCTTTATACAATTATGTATGAACTACATTTTATTTGTTTAATTTTTTTGTTCAATTTTAAAAATTATTTTTATTATTAAAAGCTGTATCGTACAATTATATAATATTTGTGGCTATGTTTAAAATTATTTTCTAAGTACGCCTCAGGTCACAATATTATGTTATTGCGTTTGGATTCGTAAGACCGAAAATCGAAATATACTCACTATATACATACGTAGATAGGTCTCTGACGATGTGCGCAATAATACAACAATTAATATAATATTAATATTATGATATACGATTTCTGCGACCCAGAAACACAATCCCGGCAATACGGTATACAAACCCCGTTTGCAGTTCAAATCGGTATCGTCCACAGCTGACCACACGATATTATATATATATATTTATATGCACACGTATCTAACCCTTTCGAATTACCTAGCATATTGTGTGCATGTACGTATTACGGCGTTATCAAATTATATTCCATTTGTAAAATTTGGTTAAGCCCGCGCTTCCCGTCGAATTACGGTCGGCATAATAATTTAATGGCAAATACACGGACGTGCGTCGTTTGCCCACGATTACGATACGATTATAATTTTCACGCCAGCTGAATACGAACAAGTACAAGTATCGGTGCTTCTACAGCAGTGTCGTCGGGATAACCGCAGTCGAATTTTTCAACAGTTATTTCTGTACGATACACGAGTAGATATTTTATTTTTTAATCGAACACACTGCAACGCGCGGTGGTCATAAAATAAATAAAATTCGCATCATCTGCCACAACGGAAAATTGAAATTCCTATCGAGATAACTAAAACAAAAAAAAACACTACAATTTCCCACCACCATCGGATTGCAATTTTCGGTACGATATAAGTGATAAAACGATATCCATAAAATTATGTGCACCGATGTGAGGAGTAACTGCAATTTGTGTTGATTTTTAATTGAATCTGCGCAAATGTATTCACAATTTATTTGGTTAGGTATTATATTACTTATATAATTTTCCATAATTTGTCTTATAAAATTGAATATTATTATAGAGCTATCCCGTTTTCGATTATGAAACCACTATGCTATTAATGTTTTTTTTTTTTTTATTGATTTAGAATTACCTTCGGCTGCATAATAGACCATCGGTTGTGTACAATTTTTTACTTTACCTAGTTTTTATTTTTTAAATTACATTGTGTAAATTGGATTTTCCTTATAATAATAATAATAACAGTTTGAGATGTTTCAGACTTGAGTCTTAGCGCTGCAAGGCCTTGGGTATTTTGCATTCTCTGAGCTCTTATCTTCAGATTTCGCATACAGATTGACCTTTCATTGACATCACAAAACCCTGGTTACTCTTCTGTGCCCAATTCTCAGTCTATTAAGTATTATTTTTTCTTTTCTTTTTTATCCAGGGTTTTCCAAACGTGTGTTGTGTTTTTTATTTTTATCGATTTTGATGTATTTAGGTGTGCATTAGTTTATACGATGTATAATATTGTGTTTAAACTTTAAATACTTACCTTGTTGTTATGCAACAAATAGTTTTAAAAGTAACCGTTTACATATAATATACAAGTATTTAGTATATATTTGTATTTAAAAACAAATAATCAAACTTGAATAATTATTCCATTTTTAATGAGTTGTACGAAGTAAAATCGAATACGCAAATAAGATATTAACTTAGTGACATAGGTATAATACATAATTTTTATAAGATATTCAAGTGAAAATTCTTTTATTATTTTTTAAATTAATTTTCAGAACGGCTCAGTAGGTACATATCTGTATAAGACTTAAAATATTTTACCAAATGCGTGTTTGTAGAAGTATAACTTAAAAACTTATGTCCCAATAAATAAATTTGCATTATCGATTATACGTATACCTACTTACGTTATAATATAGTATGCCTTGGTGAACAATTATTCGTCCAAGCGAGTATTTATATTGTTATACCTACTGCATAATATTAGCCTAGTGAGAGTATTTCTCTCCTCACATTTTATTATATTAAAACAATAATATGATGGTACTTACTACCTGTACCTATAGATTATTCCCGTATCTGAGAGACATTCAAATAAATGTGTTTTGATTCTCCAATAGTCAATTGGTATAATAGGTTCAAAAACCGTATGTCTGTGTAAAATAAACGTGTTCTCTACAATCTACATATTATGTACATGTTCTGCAATATGTATAGTGAAATCGTATTATTTTGTTTAATAATAATATATTATAATAATATCTTGATGTGTAATACCGAAGAAACATAAAAATATTATACAATACTTATTACAAAGTGATAAATAAAATATTAATTATCAAACGAGTGAACATCTTAAATTAATAATGTTATCAGTCAACAAAAGAAAACCATAAAATTAAAATATTATAATTTCGTTAAGTATACCTACATAAATAAGTAAATATAACTAATGTGGAGTTATTAAACGAATGATGAAAATTAAAGCAGATGATCAGTCGACTGAAAAACACGATATGGCATTTATTTAAAAATAGATTAAAATGACGGGAATGACGCAAATGACATGATCAGCGAAAAGTCAAATAAAATAATCACATCATTTTAAATAATTTTGCTTCTTCGAATCATCAAATATATTTCAACTTACCTACTCAGCTGTAATACATTTCTTGGAATCTTATAAAAAAATATAAAATGCATGTTCTAAAATTAATCCGTTTCCTGGTCATTAGTTAAATTGTCAACAATTCATGTGATATTCGAATAATGACTATACGTAGAATAATATATTGTGGTATTAAAATATTCCAATAGTGCTCTTGGAAATTGGTAAAACGTGTCAGTTTGAAATTTAAAATGAATTATTTTATTGCTTTGACATCCAGCTATGCCGAGAATAGTGCTCGAATGAAGTGTGACAGAAACACTCAATTATTATTATTTTCTTCATGGTAAACATGATGATCTCTGGAGGAACTATGCTCTACCACGGGCAAAGATAATGCAAACTCGATTTATGTTGTGTACACGTATTTATGGATATGTATACTATACGTGTGTTGTAATACATATAGTAAAGTTATCAAAAGCATTCGTGGTTTTTGGATAAGACGGGTCGCGATGGATCAACTAAGTTTGGTGTTTGAAAAGGATGTCTACGTACTCGGTGAAAACTAATACAATTTCCTGTTTGGTCATAGTCAATTATAGAAGACTTTGTCTCGTCGATTGCAAAAAAAAAACAAAAAAAATAAATACAGAACTCCCCGACCTATTCAACAACAATCGATCATGTCAACGCACAAACACACTCGCTCACTCTTATTATATACAGACTTTAGCCCGTTCAAATTAATAAATAAATATATTAGGTTTTAATGTGGGAAATGTGCAGTAGAATATAACTATATATCTTGTTAATTAACCGACCTTTTCGGTTAATGTGTTTGTACAAACACGTAACAAAATTTTATTAAATTACAAATTGTATTTCATTACAATAAATTCAATCTTATTTATAACTATACATTAAGTTGCACGTGTCTAACGTTATAGTAACGATCTTGCCAATATTGGTACAATCAATGCACGTTATAGTGGTCGGTTTTATAATCAGATTTTTTTAACGGTACTGCATGCGGTTTTAAGTTTAAATTGTTTCCAAAATGACTTTCTTAAATTAATTAGTATTTTAATTTGGTGACTTCGAGAATGTCCTTTTAAAATTATTGTATGTGCATGGTTGACATTATAATATGCGACGCCATTATACAATAAATATAATAATATAAATTATTATCATAAAGAGTTACGACGTAGGAAGTAATAATTCAATGAATACCAAAACGCTCAATTGCGCGTTTAATTGTCTTCCTTATATAATTGTCTTTGACATTCTAAAAACGAATAATGACTTAGAATTATTGTGGCTCTAAAAAAAAAAAAAAAAAATCGCCGAAGTTCAGACGTTCTATACGCGTTCTATTTACGAGCGTTTCATTAAAATCCAAGACTGGTTTTTTACGTTCAAAACGACTATTATTGTAAATGTGGTTATCGGTTTTTCGTCGTTGTAGCTTGCAACATACTGTTGGCCGACATCGCTGAAGTGTACACGCTGAGGAATTACGGAAAACCGGTGAATTGCAGTCTGACGATGTTGTACCCGGCTCAGGTGAAAATCTTGGCGTTGGGCGTCGGCCTTGGACACGAACAGAAGAGGACGTTAACGGAACGCGAGACCGGCACGATTCATAAGGTATATAATTTATTATAATATATATATATACATATAATTATAATATAATCCTCGTCATGTCAAATTATAATAATATGACTCGACGTTCGTACGAGTGTACTGTTATAACTTCTCGACGTTTTTAGTGCACGAGGGGACAAACTCATCAACGATATAAACGCGTATATAATAATATTATACGCAATAATATAATATAATTATAATAACGTGCCATCTAATAATTATAGTATAATAACGCGTATTACTGTGACTCGTGACGATATTAAAATTAACAGTGTGACAAACGAGGGCTGCCGGATTTCGTTCAAGTTGGTGGTGGAGACGGTTTGGCCCAGTTGTCTATAGTCGATTCGATTTGCGGTACGAACTCGGAACCAGGTTAGTACGACGACACAAATTTACTATCATTATACCTATTTAATATTATTAAACGGCGATAAATATATTATTCTACCGTGTAACTAAAGAACAGTTAGCACTGGAATCGATATGGGTATACTGTCACCGTGTATGGCGAGAAAAAACAAAACGTCCGCATATTATATTGTAGCCTCGTAGGTAAATAATATTTAATCGATAGCCGGGTTACGTCGTAGGAGCATTTAATATTAAAATTCCAAAAGTCTCGATAAAAAAAATTAATGGGAACTATAGACTGAAATAAACTGAATATTTTATAGTAAAAAATTTCCAGCGAGCCTTCAAAACCGTAACGAACTAACGGAAAAACTACATAATACTGAACGGGCGGAGAGCAAAGGACGTATCGTACAACGATTTCGTAGTCTACGCTTACGCGTACCGAAATTGCCTATCCGAGGAGCCGTGTCAGAAATTTAGGATTCATATGACAATTCATTATTATATATTATTATTATTATTAACAATATAATAACGCGAGTGTTGTGTATCACTTATATTTTTCCACAGAGAACGCCGTGGAGACGATTATGTGTGGCGTGACTACTGTGAGACTTGTATCGAGTGGACAATTTCACAACGCCGTCACAGTGGCCGTGACAACACCCGACGTCGAAGCTACGCCGTCATTAGTGTGCGAACCGTAGGAACAGACGTGTAACAAATTAAAAAATTAACAAATTAACTCAGAAATCCCTCACCTCCGATAAAATACATATTGTAACGATCGATTATTTGTTTTCGCCTTTACAACATTATCATGTCTTCAGTGTCCGATAGAAAATATTATGATACCCATAACATAGGTAATAATTAGAGTTTAAAATTCGAAAATTATATACATCATTTTTTTTTCTTTGTTCGTTTTGTATATTCGTACTTAATATATACATATACACATAACATATTTACATCAATATATATATATATATACATACAGAGGCGTGGTACTAAATATTTGATATCTACTCCTTTAGATTTACGTGTCCTAATCTTTTATCACCTAGCCGTATTATGTACGGTCATATATTGGCCTACCATCACGACCCATCACCTTATTTTAGGTGCCATCAAAATTCATATTTTTTTTTTGCCACGCCACTGCTGAAAACATACTTACAGAAACCGATAATAATAAATTGTAATACTGTATATTCACGCGAATATAAGCTCTTGGTAATAGTTAATAATTATTGATTGATTGTCGATGGCATAATATAAGTTTAATAATTTCATATTATGTATAATACAATATTATGTAATATTATTGATATCGACGTATTCATGTTTGCTGTGTACTTAAAATAAATATATCGTAATAAATGTACACAATGATGCGGGAACCGAGAATTATATGTAATCACTAATAATATTGTATACAGTTATCTATTTTAGGATAGTCAAATTGCACTCATTACCCAGACCAAAATATTCAAGTTGCACTTGAGTTCTGAAAATAGTTATATTTGAATTGTACTTGACTCGATCATTCTATAATAGAGTATAGAACATAATATACATATGTGTGTCGATCCATGGCACAAAATAAACGTAAAATGTGTGTGAGAGAGAGAGCTCTATATTCTGGATGTTTTAAAACATATCTTATTTTATATTATAATTTAGCATTTCTGAAAAACTCATTAGATTGTAACTTTAAGTGTTTAATTCAATAAAAAAAATAACTTTTAGATATTATTATAAACAAGATTTTTTCTTCGATTGATCATTAGTAAATACGTTTTATATAATGATCATAACGAGTGTAGTTTGAACATAACCTTTTTGAACCCGAGTGTAATTTGAACGTTACCTTTTTTTTTTGAACCCGGGTGCAATTCGCCTATTACGTTTAACTGTCTTGAGTGCAATTTGACTTTATCCGCATCGAGCTGACCAGTTTAAAAAATATCCCTTATCTAAATACTTCAGAAATTGTTTATAAAAATAACAACCGAGTCTATACATGCCATAAATGATTTTCAACAATAATAAATCTCTTCATCCTATTCGATTGTTTTTTTTTCAGTTTTATATGTTATTATTCTAACAAGAGACATTTTTTTTATTCTTTCAATCAAAATTTTTTTTTAGACGTCGATTTAGTCTAGTACTTACGAACCTCGAAAATTCAAAATAAGGAAAGTAGGTAATCTCTTTGCTGTACAGTAGGTATCGACTATTATACCTCTTTATTGAGTGTAATGTAATGCGTGTGTTTCAATTTTAATTCAGTAGGTAATAAATTACTGAATACGAAAAACGATTCTGAGTGAAGGTGGTCTTTCAGGATACATTACTAAGTATATTTTAATTTTTTTCAGGTATTTATATTGCTATGATAGCAACCTAACCTAACATAACCTTTAGTAATACGGTAGGTTAAATTTATTGTAGCCGGAAACATTGCATTTATTATATTAAAATATTAATTAGTATTTCCTTAGTATTTATTATTTATACCAGTGGTTTCCAAACAGGGCACCACGAGCACTTTTCATAGGCTCATAAGAAAATAATTTACAACTTATTGAAATTATTTTTTGATTTTTAAGATTTTTCGTTCATTTCAAATTGAATTTTACGCATATGCGAATCACCAAGTCACGATTATTGGCTTACATCACAACCGTCTTAAAATGTAGAAGCCTGACGTTCGACTCCATTTTTAAATAATAAAACCTGACAACTTCAAACTTTAGCAGCCATTTACATCTCATTAGTTACGATTGTTATAATATTCATGTTAAAAATAATTTTTCTCTAATAAAAATATTTTTCATAATTTCTTAATTTTAGGTTGGCTGCCTATACGTAAAATGCTTATATATTGTATTATGTTCAATAAAGTTATAAAAATTGATTATCAATGAGAATAACATTTAGTGTTCATTTAATATTTATGTTTTTCGTGGTATTCACAGCAGGGTATACTGTGGCTGAATTCGGTTCAAAAAGGGCAACTCTAGAAAAATAAAAGTTTGTGAACCACCGATCTCTATCATATAATAGTAAGTATTGATATTAATTTTTTAGTCAATACCAATCTACCATAGAGCGGTGTAAGTAGGTTAGTGGTATAAATAGGCAATGTAATAAAATTAATATAAATGTACTGAAAATTGCATTGCTTACTTGTATAAAATAAAATAATATACGTACACGTTTCAAATTCCCACGAATACTATATTTTGGAAATACAAAAAAACTAACTAAAATCATTATTCTTAGTTTAAATATCTAATTTCGTCCAAATTTGAACTTCAAATGTCTATAAAAAAATTGTGTTGAAATGTTGGTTCCAGTATGAACTACTTATGAGGAAACTTGTATTAAAGTGTAAAGCCTTAGCTGTAAAAATGAACATTTTATTCATTTTTAACTACAAAATAATTTCCTAATTTCCGTGATTAAGAATTATTTCATCATTTTTACTTCAAGTCCTTATAAAAAAAATCGTTACTAATTAAACTATTTAAATCATTTATAACATTTGTTATGAATTTATGATAACTATTGAAAAATACTTTTTGTCACGAAAATGTTATACCAAGTCCAACAAGTTTTTATAAATATGTGAAATGAACTAGATTAATGGACCTTTGACACAGACTTCACAAAAACATATGTTAGATACAATGATAGCCCTTTTATATATACTTACTCTTTTGTATTTTGTGATTGTATGTCCATGATTGTTTGAGTCATAAATTACAGTACGTACAAACATTATCTATGAGTAATTTTAATTTTTCTCTCTCAGAAATAGTCCTTAACACTTTTAGATTCTGAGCGAAGGGATGAATGTATTGATTTTAAAATGATGTGTGTTTTTTTTTTTAATTTTTTAATTTTTTTTTTTTGTGTCTGTCATCACCTTTTAAGACAGTAAAAGTGCTTGGATTTTCTTCAATAGTAACTTTTCTGATAGGAAAGTGAATCTAGTTGGTACTTTGGGGGGGTCAAAAGTAAAAATGTCCCAGTAGTTTTCAAAAGCGCCACGAAAAACAAAAGAAAAATTAAGGAAAAACGGGAATTTTTACGCAAAATTGTTTTCAAAAAAATCGATTTTGGTTTTTGGTGCAACTCATAAACAAATGACCGTAGATTCTTGAAAATTTCACTGAATGTTTATATAAGCATTTTCTATACACCATAACATTTTCAAATATTGACAAAATACAAAAAAATCACGAAAATTAGCAAATTATTTTGAGTTGATAATTCATAAAAATTTTTCTTTTTAAATCTAAGGTTTGAAAATGTAATACAAGATAATCCATAAGTTTGTCTACCTTTATCAAAAAAAAAAAATTCTACAAGGATGTCAAATTAAATTTTTATGAGCGTTTGAAATTTATATTTTTACAACATTGGATATTCACTCGATTTCTCCTGTAACGATTTTCTTATTTTGTTATAATTAAAAAACGTATGACTGTAGATACTTGAAAATTTCACTGAATATTTTTATTAGCATTTTCTATACACGATCAAATTTTGAAAATAATTAGATTTGTTTTGAGCTGTTTACGGACATTGTCAGTTTTCAATTTTTTTTAGTTTTCTGTAAATATCAATAAAATTGTATTTGTTGGATAAAAAAGAGTGAAAATTTGATATAAGGCTCCTGATATATTGTTCTAATAGTAGTTGAAAAATATTAAAAATACATAGGCACATTTTTTTTTTATAAGCATTTTAATTTCAAATCTTGACAAAATTTATCAAATTTATAATTTAATAATTATTTTGTTGTTAAAAACTTATAAAATGTTCAACTTTTATAGGTAAGGATTGAAAATTGAAAACAAGGTTCCACGTAAATAGGTTATATATAAATTACTTTATCCACAATAATATCATCAAATATACTTGGTAATATCATAGGCTGACTGACCGTTTTTGCTCAGAATCGTTTTTCTTATACAATTATATTATATCATTGAATTCAAATTTAACACCATCCATTACAGTGACCCACTTGTAACCTTCTGTACAGCAGAACGACATTCACGTACCCACCTTTTTTAATAATATATCACTTTAAGAAATCTATTTTACCAAATATTTACAATTTTTAGTTTATGAGTTACATCATAGTAAGATATTACACGTTATTTAAATACATTCACTATGTATACATAAATTAAAAAAATTATTTATTTTTTTTTTTAATATTTTACAAAATTTTACATTTTTCCGACGGATTCATGGGAGACCCGATTGGACATCGAAAAGCTTTGGCAAATTCGTTAGAATTCGATAAGGTTCCTAATACTCGAATTTTACCCGGGCTATGGACGTCGGTCAATAAATCATTTAATAATGCTTGTTCAGTTGTCGATTCACACCATATCTGTAAATTTTTAGTTCAATTTTAAACATATAAACTAGGCAAGTAAAAGGCATATATATTAACTTGTGGATTCGGAATTGCATACAAGTTTTTAAGCCAACACAACTGATACCATTGTTAAATGTAACATCGTCAGGTACCATATCATTACTCTCTTGTTTAAAATATTTTAGTTTTTTATCGCTCAGAAACTCTAATTAGAACCTACTATTATTCTGTTTACGTTATGTTAACCTAAAATTCCGTATCCATATGTTTAATATTGATGGCGAATGATGACATCTCACACTAGCGAATCCTACGAAAAATAATTGTTCGGGTGACAGATCCTCTAATCCAGGTAGCCGGTTTTCTGCTCCATGTTTCGATACGTATTTTTGATATGCCATATAAGCATGACTCAAACCACCTATATCTGCTATGTTTTCATTTTGAGTCATTTGGCCGTTTATCTAAATAAAAAAAAAAATAATAACAATATTTTGCATAATATTTTAGTTTATACTTAGATATATATTAGGGTGGTCCTTAGTTGTAGAAGATAAAAACAAATATTATTGTTTTTATTGCTGGACCCTCCATTTTTTTATCATATAAAAGTTATATGGAAGAAATTTGGGCATAACTACTCATCCCTTTCCCGTGCCCCAAGGGGGTTGAATATAAGCCAAAGGGTAGTTTAATGCTTTTTTTATTTTTATTCGAAAAATATAAGAGTCATCATAAAAATGTATTGAACAAATTATGTTCTATAAAAAATGTATTTACAAAATTTTTCGTAAATCTAATATTTATATATATTTTTTTTTTAGTGGCATGGGTTTTTAGGTTTTGAAATAAACAATAAAACTGTAAATATCTGAAAGAGTGTCAAGAGTTGAAATTGTCGAGACTGAATTTACAAATTAAGGTCAATATTATTTAAGTTTTTTATTTATATAGACATATAGTAGAGAATAAAAGAATCATATTTATTACAATTAGTGTTCAACCTTCAATAAATTCATAAGTCTGTTGCATTCTGTTTAGGTAATATAAAAAAAAAAAACAAAAAAGCCCCATAAATAGAGAGTAATAATATAACGCACTGCTAAAATATGAACTGTAATAATAATTAATTATTTGTTTGAAGTCGAGTTAGAAATATCATCCTGTACCTTAACTTGATTGCCCTGGACAGTCAAACTATAATTATTATACTGTTGGACGAAACATTCAGCTTTTATCGAAAACGTCTCCATTGTTTCTCGAGTCCACCATTGTCGCCTATTGCCATGTTTGTCATACATTCTGCCTAATTAGAGAAAAACGAAACTCAATTTTCCTGTGAATTAATTTACACTATAAAATATATACAAACCGGAATCGTCAAATGCATGCATTATTTCGTGTCCTACGACTAAGCCCACCATTCCATAATTTAAAGCTCTAAAATATTGAAAACAGAATGTTTATAATCGCGTATGAATGCGCCGGCCAGTGTTACATTTATAAATAAAAAGTATATAATATGTACTCACTGAATTCGACTCTTGTGATAAAATGGAAGTTGTAACATTCCGGCTGGCAAAACTGTGAACGAAGCGAGCTTATTAAATATTAAAATAATTAGTAATTATTTCTTAAGATATATTGCCTACACAATAGTGTAATAAAATCCACCACCGTCGTAAAAGACAACACGTTAAAAAAGATGACAACCACGAGTCATAAAATAAAAAATTGGGTTTTTTCTCACCTTCTCAAATTTCAAAATGTCGTATAGTTTTGACGGACAACAACATTTATCGTAGACACAGAATGTAATTTGGTTAATTTTAATGTTACTAACATATTAATTTGTCTAAGAAAATATACACTGCACCTATCATACCGCAAGTCGCAAGTGATAATTCTGTACCGATTTAAATAAAATATGACGTATAATAAATTTGCATTCTATATGTACATCAAATATACACAATGAGGATTGAATTATTAAATTTTTATTTTTATTATTTTATTATTATTTATTAATTATTAAAATTATTAAATTTAAATTTGACACCAATAATGCACTATAATGCAGATTGATATCCTCGTACTACAGCAACGACGATCGACCGGATTACGTGTGTGAAATGTGTGCTCATCAATAAAATTTATAAACAATCTATACAGCTTTAAAGAATATTTTTTATAGTTTCTACCCTAAAACGCATTTAAATAATCGGAGGATGTGTGCAGTTTACAGTATAATATTATTTGTTATGAATTATATGAGTAAGAAATTTATTTAACATGATTTATAAATCAACCTGGTCTCATTAAAAAGAATAATGCTTAAATTATTATTTTACCTATTGCGTTCGAGTAGATGTCGTTGTATCCGTTTACACTAACTATATCCGTCGTCCATCTGTAAAACAAACATAGGTGTATTTATAACGACGTTCAGTAATTATTATAAAATGTAAATAAAAGTATTAATAGATATAGATAAAAATCACTCGTCGCAACAACTGAACAAGTATTATATATTATATACACTCAATTATTATTGACTTATGTGTTCAACATTTTTATGTGCACTGAATAAATGTATTATACCTCATTTATTATTGTGATTTGAATAATATTGTACAGAAAATTCAAAACCAAAAATTACCAAGTTATTCTAAACATAATAATCCTTACTCTGTATGATTGTGAATACTGTTTAATTTTGAAAGCTTTTTTGAGTTTGATTCAATTTGTAGAATCTCCAAGTTCATCAAATAACTGTCCGTCATATTTACCTACGACAAAAAGTATTCATTAAATATAACAATTACAAGGTTATAAACAGCAACAAATTTGTTGTAATCTTTCGATCTTAATAATAATAATACATCGTACATATGAAAGTTTGTGACTTCTATTCACTATAATAGTGTCAGCTATGTGCCTATATACCATATAATATTATAAAACAAAAATTGTATTCGTTTTATTCATTTTATACGAATGATATAACATATTATTGTCGTTACACAAATTAAAATATTAAGAGGACGCCACACCCGTATGTGTTGGCCTTCGTCTTACACACATACGACATATCCGAAACGCACTTTCGCAGTCTGAGTATAACTCCCTCGATTTTGGTTCTAGAGTAAAAATACTTGTTTTAAAATTAAAAGATGATAAAATTTCGAAGAGCAAGACGATGTGGTTTTTTCATTATTCCTAATATAAAACCCAATAAGTATATTGTTTAGATATAACGACCATTTTAACATTTTTTAACGACCTGTAACTTTTTGATGGAGACAATACATGCGGGTGTGGCTTCCTCTTAAACAGGCAAGTACTCGTGTAATTTATGCTTACAATTTTTAGTTTACTATGTGAATACGAAGTGTCTTCGAACCAATCAGGGTATGCGATAAACTTGTGCATCGATTGTAATTTATCGATAGCGGATTGACGAGTAATCGAATCCATCCATACTATGTTCTCTAATCGTTCCATGTAAGCCTCTTGAATGTTATTAACCATTTCTGTGGCCTGTGAATTTCAATTGAAACGTGAAATTAAGACCACGACCAACGGTATAATCATAATTAGAACTTTGATTCTACAACGTGATCAAATAAAGAAGATTGGAAATGTATTTTAAGTTATTATGTCTCACCATGTCTTTCGTAGACTTGTCGAAGTACTTGGTGACGTACTTATATCCAACATTAAACGCAAAATATGAACTGGTAATTGATACGCAATCCAACCACCTACAGAACGTCGGTTAATACAAATTAACGAATAACAAACTTAATTTTAATATTCCTAATAATCGTGTTTTACACGTTAGAAGAAAAAATTATATTAGACGCTGAAAGATTAAGATTCGTCGTTAATTTTTTATGTATTGTTTCTAACTAATGCGTACATTTATGATGGTAAATAATTGTCTATGCACGTTATATGCGTGTCTATGCGGTACAGGCTGTATGCACATGCATATAATAATTATTTCAAGATAGTTAGGTGACTAAACATCTTTATTACGTAATTATGTTAGGTACCTAGAAACTTCTTTAACGTCTCCAGTGAACACCACATTAAAGTCTTGAATGAGATTTTTCAGATCATCTTTGATATCAGATAACCTGGATCTTAAAAAGCACCACGACATATAGTTTACTGCAATAACACAAAACTTAAATATTAATGCTTAACGTGAAATTCTACAGTACAATTGTGACTGCAGTTATGTATGTATAACGTACTTAAAATTCTTTTTGGCGTTTTTTCCAATAACCGTACCAGGTCTTTTAGATAGTGCTCTTCTTTTACAAATATCTTTTCTGTCTTTTTGAGAAATACATCAGTGCCTTTGAACAGTAGCCGAAACATTTTTAACCAATCAACCTGTTAAAAGTATTATATAAAACGTAATACGTAAAACATTTAAAAACATAAACACGTGTATACAAATAAAAGACCAAATGGTGCGGCTGTATTATTTAATTGGCTGGACCCGTTTCACCCAAAAATGACCTATTTTGCTCAGATAACCGTTTCACCTAAATGTTGGTATTCTATTACGATTCCCAGATTAGTTTAAATCAATTTAAAATTAACTTGACAATGATTGTTTTATACCCACAATTTTTAATTTTCACGTTTTTGGAACAGTCAATATATATAGTACGTAAATTATACATAAATTGTATAATATTATAATATTAATTGCATCTTTTGATGTCCTTGGATTCAACTCTATGATTTTTATATAACTATCAGTTTGGACATAATTTTGCACACAATTTAACCAACTTTATATAGACGGAGAATTAGAAAAAGTATCGTTGTTGAGAACAAATTAAGCGGCTCCCACGCATTTATCATAAGCCGAATACTTGTTGAATCACATACCCATGGACTATAGGAGTAAATTAACTATCCTCGGAATTGTATTTGTTTATAATAACAATATTTTATTACTTTATCATCAGTTGGACATTTCGGCATCAAATCGTCAACAAAACAACCCAAAACTTCGTAGGGACGTTGGGTTCTAAATATAATAAACCCAAAATGTATTTAACCTATTTGCCATTGTCTGATTTTTTTTAATATGCTGTAGCTAAACCATACTTCTAAGGGTTTCAAAACCACGCTGTGTTAAATAAAAATTACATCCATTCCTCTTTGATAAGCTGAATTACATTTGGCGTTGATGAGTTCGTATTGGTACCAATCATTTTTTCTTGGAGTTCGATAAATAATATTAAAATATTAGGTACCTATTATCAGTGGTTAAAGTGGGGGGAAGACTCAGTCCCTCTACCTCGGACAGCGGTTAAAAAGCGTCCCCTTTAACAAATAATTTTATACATACAATTATATATGGAACGCTTGTAACTATTGACATTAGTCTCCTCTGGAAGTTTTTCCCATTTTAACCCCTGCCTATTATAGATAATGTCCAACAATATTTGACTTAATTATCATTTCCAATTTAAATTTTAATTTATCTAAACTATAGTCTGGGCGAATCGGGTATCATGCAATAACAAAATATTCGGGCGAAATGGGGAATGTCATTTTTGGGCGAGATGGGCACATCCATTTAATTAACTAACCTACTAAGGCACCTACCTGAAAAGTCTCCGATAAGTTGTTTACGTCTTTTTGAAGTTCGTCTATTGTCATTACGCGATTTTTTAATGCCTTTTCGCTTTTTTTCATTTCTCCGGTGCTTTGTATCTATGAGTATAATAGTAGGCATAATATCATACAATTTATTTTAACCGAAATAATTTGAACACCTACTTTGGCCAGTTGTGTTTCGAATTTAATTATTTCGCCGGCGATTTCGTCTCCGAAATGACGGCTTCGAGTCAATTTAGAACCAAATTCTTCGTGCAACAAAAATACCGTACCGGCGATAAGTTTCGAATAAGCGTTAATTTGAGTCTTATAACGATCTGGATGCAGGAACATCGATCTCGGTAGCATTAAATCTGGCTGACCTATCTATACATCACAGTACTATAAATTGGTACATATACCTATAAAAATTATTACAAACATGCCACGCCCATTTACCATTAAAATGTATTGGCTGGTATTCAAATAATTAATAGATATACCAATATCTAAAATCGTTGACACTTTCCAGTTTTTTTCCATGTAAATGTACATTTTCATCCAATCCAAAGATTGTAATTTTTCGCTGTAGTCATTTTGTCCTATCGGCCATCCACCAAATAATGAGATAATCGATTTTAAGTATTCAAAATTCATTCCGTTACTCACTATGAACATTATTAAAATGTAATTTTAAGGACTAATATCTTATGTTAGATAACAATTTTGAAATTTACCAGAGTTTAAACAACTTTTGTAGAACTTTTGCGCTGGATCTAAAATTATATCAGGATTTTCGTCTTCCAAAATTTCTAAAATATATGGTTGTATAATTTATAACTACTATATATATTATTAACCCTTTGCAGTTCAAACTAAATGTTTTATTTTATTCTAAATATGTATGTCATAAACGAAGTATACATTTGTACACGTTTGCTTGTAGAGCCATATTAAAAATAATTTACTTATCTTAACTTTTAGATCATGTTATATGATTTTTTCACATACCTTTCAAATTATTTGTTATACTTTTTTCTGCCTCTTTGTATTGATACCAAGATACTTTAGTGGCTTTAACTTGATGATCTTTTACCCACAAACCACATGTAAACTCGTAAAAATCCTCACACGGATCTACTGATCTATTCATGCTCTTCAACAGATATTCTATAAAAATAGCGAATCAAAATAAAACTTTGTAATACTATTTTGTTTATTAATTGGATTTTTTTTTTTATTGTTACATAATATAGCATCATCATTATTTCCTCAAGGCCTAATAAATAAATATCGATAATAAGTTTTCGGAGGAAAGTTTACCTAAACAATAACAATATGTATTCTAATGACGTAGCTGATAACCTAGCTTTTATAGGCAATACAAATATAATATTATGTATTCAATATTAATACCGTTTTAATGAATTTACCTGCCGTTTGACATTGCATCGTTGAGCATTTTTGCTCTTTTGGATCATCTTCGATTGAAAATACGTCTTTTAAAAAATCATTTGCAGACCGGCATTGTGACCTCTCAACGATCAAAACAATTAAAAAAACTATTAACTTCATTTTATTTGCTATTTCAAAATATATATATTTGTTTTAGAAGCTCTACATGTTAAATTGTATTGACTACTGTAGATTTGCGTTTTATTTCCGACGAAACAAGTGGGTGTCTCTGACAGGAAATTGATTTTGATATAGCTTAGGAGGGCAATGTCCAGTGCTGTATACAAATACATTGATAACGAATATTATTATTAGAGCAATGCTCTTTTAATATAATCACTTGTCTCTACTCATCAAGTGAATTTTACAGTTATTCGTCGAAATCGAATTAAAAACAAAAAATGTTTTAATTTTGTTATTATGAAAATACATTTTCCAATTTTATTGCATCATAAGGTTTACTTGTGATCTGCCAAATAATTAATCCTTATTAGTAATTACTAATATTATAGTAGTGTGCCGATGGTTATTCACCGACAGAGTTTGTAATAATCCCGGGAATTTACCTGCATTAATTTGTTTGTTCACCAAAATTTGGACGAATATAGACTATAGTAATATATACTTGCTTAAACTAAACTAAGTTAATCCGTCAAAATAAGATAAATTTATAATTTTCAATTGGCTATTAGATAAGACATCAAAGTAATTATTATACCGTAATATTACATGGTCATCGAACAATGATATTTTTAAATTGATTCACTATAGTTTTTATTTTCAATCGTAAGATCTTGAATCATCATTTCATTATAAATACTATTGGATACTGGTATAATTGGTGGTTACAAGAAATTGAACCTCTCATCAGCCGTCGTAGAAGTAGGATGAAAATGTAATTTCATAAAAAAAACACAAAGGGCGTATATGAAAGTGCCATCTACTGACGGAAATCCGGATGTCTCTCCAGATAATATACTATAAAAGTTTTATACCATTGATTTTATAACAGTCTACATTATAAAATGTTAAAAACGTTTTAGTTGTTTATAACATTAAGTAGATTTTTTTTCAATCCTATCGCTGCTTAAAATATATATTTATAATAAAAAAAAAAACAACAAATTTTGGTTTTCATATATTTATTTAATAAACATTAAATATGCTATTTTTCCCCCAAACATTGGAAAGTAAAATATAGTTAGCATGCATATATCAACCAGTACACAATCATAAATTAACAATCCTCAATGTCTTATGTACGAGACAAAGTGACGCGATGTTGATGAACGAAAACAAAACAAATTCCGTTTCGAATAATTTCGCTTATAAAGGAATGACCTAAGGCACTTAATTATCAAAAGCCTAAACTTGTAGCATGTTGCATAACAAAATAGTAATACAATATATTGTAATTATAAATAAATATATATACACACAAACCATATATATATACTTATTTATTTATATATAAACAGACATAATATTATATTCTTGCACAAATTAAGCCAAACCAGATCGGGGAATGGGGGTGATGATATTATTATTGTTACACTATAGATATTTTATATAGGTATTATCTATATAATAAGTATGTAAAAAAAAATTGTATATAATAGTAAACGTTAACATATTATTATCCTTGGCTTAATACTGATTTTTTATGTGTTGATATAATTTAGTTGGTGCATTAATAGTATTACAATATAGGTAGGTAGGTTAATATAATTTCAAATCGGTTATGATCGGACCATATTACAACGATTACATTTGAAAATTACATGTATACATACACACATTTGTTGTCATACAATATTACTGACTGCTTTATTCATGTAAACTGCTAGACACATATTATTGTTATTTTACTTTAAATTATAATAATAATTCAGCATTACATATTATTACGTCTAATTAATTTTTTTAATAACTAAGTCATCTTCGGTAAGAAGAAAATATCGTTGTCAAATAACAATGATAATAGGCTACTTAAAAAAAAAAATAACATATTTTATCTATATTTTCTAAATATTTAACAGAATAAAAATGGCTGTACATTTATTCTTATTGTTAATATTATCCTGGCTTACATCAATTAGGTATGCCAGGAAGTTTTGCTTATAGATGCATAAAGTACAACCAATTTCATTTTGAAACAAATTTTGTAACAACTGTGAACTAAAATCTTAATCATTAACACTATTTTTACGGTGGGGTATAGTCTGAAATATCTGGAAGAGTATGTGTATAAAACATCAAGATATTAAATTTTTTTAATATAGTTAAAATTTTAAAGTAGGTATAAATTATACCCGTTTATTCAAGAACAAAGTTATGGATATTATGGGGACATTATATTATTAATATTTACCTTTTAAAAATTAAACATTTGCATATCATAAAAATATCAATGATAATATTGTTTTTGAAAAAATAATGTTTTATAAAACACTATACATTATGTGGAACACCCTAAACCAATTATCAAATATTTCATAACAAATTAAATTTCTATATAATAACACAACAGTAATATCCAGGCAGCCTCATACTATGCACATTTAAATATCACCCAAACAATTTAAACTAATAATGTGTTGTTTTTATTTTAATCAACTTTTACATATTAGCTACATATTATTAAAGTTAAACTAAAATTGTAGTATCATTTTTTTAAGTATAAGCACCAAATTCAGACAATACCGTTGTTATCGGCTACTATAATTACCTACTATTTGTTATCTTACATACTACTTATGATAAATTACACACTAAGTATTCTAAATTATAGTACCTATTAATATATCTAACTTTTACGGTTAATCTGACCATTTCGGAATCTAAATAAAATAATCAACAAGTTATTTCGTGTATATATTTATGAAGTTTTGAAATAAAGTAAATAGTAGTTGAGCGTTACTGAGATTGCTAATATCTAGTAAATCCCAATACAATTAAGTAATTTTTTTCCTATAATACATATTAATGACTTTTAATGGGACCATACAATCTCGTCCTCCTGAATATTTATATATTTACTCAAATAACGGATAATGGTTTGTGCAGCAAATCCAATATTAAAATCGAACAGTCAATTTGAAAAACTGAGATTGTAACACTTAAGCAGGAAGTAATAGAAAATCCAAATTTATTTTATTTTTAAATACAATTTGTTTGATCTCTGCAGTAGACGGGTAGGTAATATAATATTATAGTCTATAGGTAATAAACATTACAAAAATAATAGTGTTATAGGTATTATAATAATGTTGACTGTCAGTGTTTCATTACTTTATATTAAGATCAGAGATACCAAACCCATTCATATCCATTTAAACATGCAAATCAAAGATAACAATATTTTTTTTATGACTACTATATATATATATATTAATTTTCATGCCATTTTTAAACTTGATTGTTAACGACAAAAATATTTTATATTAATGATAACGATTAACAAATTTTATAATGAACTTATTAACAAATTACTCCTGAAGAGGAGATCCAAAAAGCAGTCTCATAATTACACCAAATTTCCATGGTTTATAAAAATGAAAGAAAAATTTGCATTATATGAATAATGAAATGACCTAAAAATAATCATTTAAAATGAATTTAAATGCAAATTTTTCTTTTCTTATAGCATTGAAAACTTAACTTAGAATGAGATATATTAAAAAAGACTATTCAAAGAAGTGATTAATTTGTTAATTTTTATTGTATGCCTGAGGAACTGTACAGAGGGCCTAATTTTCAAGAGGTCAACCATTGTACACGAATTTCTCGTAGTGTCCTTATCGTATTACTTTTTTTTTTTTGTACAGGTTTTACCGTAAATAATTACAACGTATATATCGTTTTAAATATAATGACCTTGCCTAAATAATTATTGAGTTAAACAACATATGCCACTGGATATTAGTCCGCTTTGTCGTTGATCGTGAGATGAAGAACCAGCAACCCTTGACCCGTCACTACGAGACAGCGCAGGGTAAGGGTTGCCTTGCACGTTTTTTGGACTAGTCGTACTTAGGTGTTCTTCGAAATCGTCGTATTCGCTGAGTTCGCCTTCATCGGTGCCCGAATCGTCTAAACACGGGGATAACATCAAGCCACCCTGATCGTTTAACCATTTCGTCACGGCTTCCGTAATCGGTCCCGGGACTGCTGCTGCATTAATAGGTGATGCCAATTCGAGTTTTCCCACTTCGTCCTGTCTTATTTCGTTTTCCGTATCTGAATTTCCAGTATTCACCGCCGTCGCAAACGTTTCCTCTTCCACGGATTCACACGAGTCAAGGGATTGTGTCTTGGTGAATTTAAATTGAACATGGTCTGTTGTAGACCTGGGAGTGCATTCCAACGAACAGAATTCTTCTTCTTGGATCCACTCTGTCTCCGGGCTGATAGTCAACTGAATAATTTCTTCTGAAATGTTTTCTATCTCTGTTTTCGATTGATCCTCTTTGAGTGGTTTTGTAGTTTCTAATTTTTCTTGTTCTGGCCTAGATTTGTTCTTTTTGGCGTTTAGTTTTTTTATAATGGCCGGTTCTTTAGCGATTTTTGATGATTTCTTACTTCCTTCGTGTTGATTTTTCGGTAAGTCTTTACTCTTCGTCTTAATAGCTGATTCTGTAGTAGCTTTTTCTCGCTGTTTGCTCTTCTTATTTCTACTTTTTTTAGTCGCCGGCTGTCCACTGCTGCCACTAACAGTTTGTGGTTTATCATGTTTATTTTCTGTAGACCCTTTGACCATTACTTCACTGTTCGGAGAGCTAATGCCTGAGTCAGAGTTTTCTGCTGAATAGCTGGGAGCCGGTTCGGCATCTGGTTGGTCATCGGTGATCTCTACTGCTTCAGCTTGTTCTTCTGGTATAACCTGGTAACCGATTGGGGCTAATTGCTCCGCGTATTGTGGTATCGGTTGGTAATATGCGGCCATTTGATCCGGATGATGGTGAACGAGGATCGGTGTTCCGTGCAGTATCTCGAATGGTGGTGGACATTCCATATGAAATGGTGGTGCGCTGTGAGACAACTGGACGGGTATGACATTCACAGGTGTCGAACCACCACTATTGTTTGTCAGCACACCCGAATCAGAGGTCTTTTCTGAGTCCAGCACGAGGTCACAACTAGCACCTGATTGACTTTTTTGTTCTTCCGAACTAGAGTCTGAGTATTCATCAGTTACCTAAAAATAATAATTTTTAATTAATTAAATATTGTAAATAAATTAATTAATAGTTAATCACTAGTCGAGTTATTTCAATTTTATAAACTAAACATTTATATAAAACAATTCAATTAATATTTAATTTTAATTTTAATTTTTAAAGAACTTTTAAACTTTTATAATTTATTGGCTTACGTAATTTAATAAATATTTGATATGTTACCTTTCTATGTGTATTAGTATTCAATACACTTTAGATTGGTAAAAATAATAACATTTAATAGGTACAGTTTATAAAATGATTTTTTTTTATTTCTTTTAATTTTAATGTAATTGATAAAACAATTTTAATAAAATTAATTTATAAAATGGTAATATTTACTGGGGTTTTGTTCCATAAACTGAAACGTATACGTTATATTACATTTAAAACTTGGTTTAAGCACTTTTCATTTTTTTTCTATGACCTTATTATATTTATTATTTAAAAATTAAAGTTGAAATCCAATTTTTTTTTTTTAGATTTAATAATGATGTATTTATAATAATTATATCATGGTTTAAAATATAAATTATCGCTATTTGATACCGATTACTGTGATAGACGTTCTCATGGCATAAATAAATTTATTTTTAAACCACATTATTGACCTTTTGCCTTTAATTCTTTTGTGTTTGAATAGTGTTGGTGTTTGCCAGAGTAACTAATTCCTTTTTTATTTTTTATTTTTGAAATGTCAATTGTTAGTTATTTCCACGTCACTTGTTCCTAGTGGAATGTCAATTTGATTTTATTTTTAAATAATATAATATAATGCAACAGTATGGTAAATCAAAATGTTTAGAACAGCTAGTGACAGTGTACAAGGAAAATAATCATCCAATATCGTTTTTAAAAGTAGTCTAGGGCTATATTATTCATATTATAAGTAGAATTTAACTAAACACTAATAATATACCTATCATTGATCAGACATTTAATCTAACTGACAGGCGAGTTAGTTTTATGAGTATTTTTATTTTATACTTAGTATAACTTACGTCTCCACGCTTTCTACGCTTCTTTTTCTTACGCCGCTTTCCGTTGGTGTAATCACAACTAATTGAAGGCGAAGGAGGAGACTGTGGTTGTGGAACTTGAATGCTTACACCTATATAATTAAAAATACATTTTCCTGTATTAATACCTATATAATTTAAAAATTATTATTTTTATTATATACTAATATAAATAATAATTATATCATTTGTAAAATTATGTTTCATTAATCTAAGTATATTTTCATTATATTTAATGTTTTCTTTAAACTATTCTCTCTAATTTTCTATTTAAATCAGATAACAAAATATAAGGTATATTCCGGTTGCACAATAAACGTTCAGACTTTTGAACTATTTATAGATTTAAAACAAATTGTCCTTATTCATGATTTCTATACCTACACGACAATTTAGTAGAAATATTCAAATATGTTCAATAACTATGCTCAGTATGTAGCTGGTTGTACGGTAGTTATAGTAATAACTAACAATTATGTGCATTGTGATTTAGGGTGTACATAATTTTTCAAAATAAATGTTTTTGCAACACTCCATAAAACATTATTAATATATGGGACTTTGGACCGAAAAAAAATCTGTTCAATTGATTTCTGATAACTTGACGTTTTAAATCTATTCAATTGTATTTATTCGTATTATTTATACAATATACAAATATGTGTATATAATAAATAATTTAATATTTTATAATGATGTGTAATGTAATCAAAAAAAAACTAAAACAGAGATCGTAGATTGGAATAATTAGTAATATAATTTAGAAGTCCCAAGTCATTAAATCACAAACTAAAAATCATAAATCGTTTCTATGATTTTAAACTAGTATATTATTTTTGTAAACGGGTACGTATAGAAATTCACCTTCCGTCAAGCTAGAAAAAATGCTAGTTATAAAAATAGTAATTTGAAATTATGCCTTTTGGCTCCATTCCACGACAGCGTATAGAATAAAGAACAATAAGACCGGTTAAAAAACACCGTGTTCATTTTATCCAACGTTCATAAATATGAATAAAAAAACTGTGGCTGAAACGGGAAAACTTGGCGACGAGTTCAAACAGGAAATAATGAGAAGAATAGACACGTTGTCTATGTCATGATGTCGGGAGCTGTGATATTGATTGGTAACATTCATCACCTAATAATATTACGGCTGTGTGCTAATCGTCGGGATGTAAGTTATGTACCAGCATATTTTCTGGCTATCGAAGCCAAAGTTAAATTAGACGTATGGAATGTTTGGCAATGGCACGTAATCTAAATGGACATGAACTATAAGTTAATAATATTCAGGTCATCATCATCATCATCATCGCCGATCGTAGTGTGTTTCGTTGATAAGTACTTGATAATAAAAATTATTACCTAATACCATTTAATCGCTACCGAAACTTATAGACATCTTGATCAGTTAACTGCCTGCAATGTATTCAACAGACATCATAAAAATGATATCGAAAGATCTTATATCGACCCAGTTTTAATTATGCGTCAAAGGGCAATGGAATATAATATACCTACTTCATGTGCATCGTGTACTTATAGCATATTATAGATGATATACGGTTGTTGCCCACACACCTATCGCCATTTATTTATTTTTTATTTTTTCGTTGGTTAGACTTCTAAGTGGTAGGCGGAAATATTTTTGTCGGAGTTTTGTCACTCACCATTATAATTATACATAGGAGTGCCAAACATATATCCGGGGTACATATTATATGGCTGCATTGACTGATATAAACTCTGCTGGTCGTCCAGACTCGATTCCTGGGCACCGCCGATTCCCACTTCTGAACTCTGAGCACTGCCGTTCTGTAATAAATTCAAAACTAATTTTAATGTTGAACAGTTAACTCGAACATCTATGGATTCGGAAGTGATTTACCGGCCTCACGTCGATCATAGACCATACTAGCAATAATAATATATTTTAATGTCACCACCAATCGAAAGAATGATTGCGGTGGTAAGAGACCGATAACAACATTAAAACAAAATAGATCGTCACCTGCTGAGCGTCGGCAGTCGTTGATCTCTTGTGGTATCTGTTATTCGGCTGGTAAACGGCACCACCGGATATCCAGTCGGAAGTTGCGTTCGAAGGGTTGTACCAGTCGACGGGTTGCATCGGCATCGGCTGGTACATCATCGGATGTCCGACAGGTGGAAAGTGACCCGGTGGAGGTCCCATCAGCCTGGTCGCTATACCGGTGTACGGATCATAGATCTCGTATCCGCCGCCTGTGGGTCCAACATAAATCACTTATCTAAGTATATTGTTATGAGCCGTCGGTCGGGGACATTTACATTGTATGACAATGAGTTCGAGTTAAATCAAACGTATTGTGTCAAAACAACTGTTTATCGTTTTTAATTAAAACAATTAAATAAAAAAAATTCCTCTTTAAATTGAGTTATCCCTTATATGTTTTCGTTACTATGGCGTACCTAGCATTACACTCGAACGCTGCACTTATTTAAGTACCTACTTTATAGGAGATACGTATTTATACATGGGTAATAGACGGACGCTGTTTGAGTCCTGGCGTGGGAGAAAATTTTTAATTTTATAAAATAGTCAGTTTCATTTCTGTGAATACTTTCAAGTTACGTTGCTGTAGCAGTAGTAAACTTTCCTATACATTTATAATAGGTGTAGGTACATTCAATCTACTAATATTGAACTTTGGGTTCTTTAAAGTGAATAAATTCACAACGAAAACCACTAATAAAATAAACACTTAAGATTGAGAAAACGATAAATTACATGCACACGTAAGAACATCTCGAATTGAATGAGCTTTAAGTGTTAAACTATAGGAACGAGTCCTATATGCAATATAGTCTCTCGTTTAGTTGCATATAAAAATCAGTGTTCACATGAAATGTTTAAAAACCATTATTAATCACATTTATTTGTTGATATATTTCATATTGTATCAATAGTAATAGACAGTTTATTGTCCATGAACAAATAATAATTGCATAATACATATGGCATTACCTACATTTCATACTATATAGTATAATTAAATAAATAATAATCACTCAAAAGTATGTTTGAACGATGCTTATTTCAACATATTATTATGCATGCGGTAATAAAGTTTTATATTTTATAATCATTACGTACCATTAAGAATGTACATCATAGACGGGTCAACATATTCACCGTAAGCACACAACTCGTCCAAAGGGTTGATATCAATTGAAACACCGTCTAAAACACACGGTAATATCGATTAAATATTTGTCCTATAAAATAATTTTTCTGATTTAATGTTACTGACCTTCATTTTCATTTAAAACTTCAGTAATGACTGGTACATTACTGTGCTTGCGTCTTCCCAAGTAACCTTTTTTGAACAAAACGTCTTGTCTAGGCGTTGTGATCTTTGTGTATTCATCTATAAAAATAAAAATTGAATAATAGTTTGGCAGACTTTAGTTTACAATAAATTAATATATTAAACAAAATGTTTAATTAAAACTATTAACCATGTATAAAACTAAACGATAAAAACAATTTTGTCATATCAAATTTAAAACATGTTGGTTTATTGTAGATACCTACTATTTTACTGTTTATAAAACTTTACCATGTGCTTTGCATATTCTTATAAAATATAAATAAAACTGACTAATAAATATATGAATGAAATGTATATAATATAATGACGTTTAAATATTTTAATTCAAATAGATAAGTATTATTGTTTAAGAATCACAATCTGTATTTATTTTTCATATTTTAAAAATATTCGCGTAACGTCTTTCTTGAAATTGCATAATAATAAAGCACATTCATTAAAATGATATATAATATTGTTCAAAACATTTTAATAATAATGTATTGTTTGTCATCTTTCGTCTATGTGATCTATAAATATATTGAGGATAAATAAAAAACAATGTTCATAATATTACGTACACGCATTTGAAACAGCGGAATCAATAAGGGACTGGGTCATTGTCCTTAAGTGCCCCATGTACCACACCATTACCCGCAAAAATATATAAGAGCGAAATCGTGTATCATTAAAATCATTCAATGAAAATTTAATGGATATCAACTTACTAGGAAATATAATATTATTATATATATTCTAACCGTCATGCTTAGCTAATAAATTTATAATAATTTTAGTTGATTCATCTGATTTTATTTTTTCAAAAACTATACAAACCCATTTCGGTTTACTTGATTGTTGATAGATTTTTTAATAATATTCTAAGTGCAATTTTACTCAAATATTGTGTTATAGAATTTTCGAAATGTTTAGAATATTATATTGTTACGTTATGTATTGCATTACAGATCAATATTGATAGGATGTTTACTTCTTCTACACATAAACGTAAACAGTGATCCCAAACTTAACAAATATAATAATATAATATTCGATTATAATAGCTGTTTAAAAATTGTATTTATTTATTTCATTATTTTATTTTCTCATCAATAATTGCAACTATTTATTTATCCAGATTGTACATGACAAAATTCATGTTACATAATATTTGTATTTTAACAGATCAAAATGTACATTACGCTGGAACCATTAAAATAAATATTTATAAAGACATTTATGGATTGAATTTAAAAAAGAAATATTGTTTTTTTTTTCAGTTTGATAGCAATTGAAACTAACGTTTTATTTTATATTTATAAATATTAAAAATTGTTTTGAATAATTAAAAGCTTAGAATATATTTATCTGTTTATATGTACTCATGTTTATTTTGTACATACAGACATGAGCACAAAACTACCTTGAAGTAAATCATTAGTTATATTTTATGCATTTTAGTTGTCAACGGCCCAATAAAAATAAGCTATAGGTATATATATTATATAATATTGTTTGGCATAAATTATTATTTAAATCTGATCTCTGTAGTATTTAAAGATCTTGAGCTCTTTAAGGTCACCAGTTCGATCGTCAAAGTGTCTAGACTTAAAGAAAGAATAGAGTACAGAATGTACCAAATTTTCAAAAAATCTTTTGGTAACGCAGCCTACCTACGTTGTTCAAAACTAAATGCTCCAGGTGTATGAATCTGGAATGCGCTATAGGTACAGTCTCACTTAGAAAAACACAGAGCCGCTTAAACAGCAAAAAAACTGATCAAAGAAATACTTTTAAAATTACAGAAAATCCTCGTTATGCCTGTGGAATTCCAGTACAAACCCTAAAGCAAATTATTTTCCAGGAATAATGTTCCCCGAGAAAATTCCAAGAATCTCGGGATGAGTGATGACACACATCCACAACGTCCTCTGATCACACTATGCAAAGAATCATTGGATAAAGAACTTTAATACCTACCCAAACACTAATAATGACTGTAGTTATGTCATTATATTATTTTCTTTATCATAATTTTAACAGTGCTGACAAATTTACGTAATTTTATCATATAAATATAATTTTACATTATACGAACTTTGTAGTAAATTACATGCCACACCACAAATAAATAATTATTTAGAATTATTTAGATGCTTAATGACGTCTACGCCAAGCCACTGTATCTAATATTTATATTTTAGTAGGTACTTAACTCGTTTTTTTTTTTTATAAATTTAATATATTATCACCTTCAATTTATATTATCATTGGCAGTACCTTTAAAATGTTCACACATATACTTTTTGTTATATATGTTATTATTTGTAGTTGTAGAATTTTGCATTATGTCTACCTATTCTATAAAATATGGTACCTAATAAATATAATCTTGAATGGCTTTTATGAACATCACGTAAAAAGAAAGAAAATGGACATCTAAGTATAATATTTCAGATTCCAAAATAATAATTATTGCAAAAAAAAAAAAAAATCAAAGGCCAGTTAATTTATATATACATTTTATGTGCGCTATGCAAGTTGTTTATTGCCGTCATTAAATTATCCTACACACAACACTTTTATACCTATGAAACATTTTATTAACTCAATAATTACCCTTCATATATCATGGAAAAAAAATTGGCTTGAATATCTTATTAAAATAGGCGTTTTTGACAAGCGCTTTTACACGGACTAAATACCTTTGGGTTTTAATGTTTATTTATTTACTTATATTTTATTCATAAAAATAAATTTCACATAACTATAAGTGAAATCAAAACAAATAGCTTTATATTTTAAAATGTGAAATTTCCTATGAAAACATGAAATTATTAGGTGGTAATTTTATATAGGTACAGTTAAATGGATATATTTTGAACAACAGTTTCTAAATGTTCTCTGGGATGTGATGAAAAATGTTATACCACCCCTTTCACCATAGCTGTTTCCCAAATCAAAAATGAAATATAATATAATATTTATTTTTTTTCAATAATATAGTGCTCACTGATAAAATATTACGTATATGATACTTATGCTTTTACTGTTAAAGGTTCTGAGCGAAACGAGGAATGTATTGATTTTTCTAAGGGTTTTGGTTTTGTATTTTCTATTGTGAACAATGTTTATGGTAGGAGTGCTGAAACATTTTTAATTAGACCAAGCGTCATTTGAAGATCAAGCCTAGTTGGTATCTACCTACTATCTACATGGCCGTATAGAAGAAGCTATTCATCGATTTTTCAGCAGTTTTCACGAACGCGTAGAGGAAAACCATGTACAGACAATCGCTTAAAAAATGTAAGCAAACGCTGTTTTAACCCAGCACTTAAAAAACGCTTTTTTGTAATGACTTAAAATCATATAAAAAATATTCAAAATATTTCAAAGACAATTATTGAGTTTTTGTAATAATCTATAATAGTGTCTTTGCGAGAAAATAGCTTTAGCTATTTAATGAATGAGTCGTAAATAATGCGTACATTTTACGCAACCTATATACTACGATTACGAGCGCATTTCGTACTTACACGCTTCCGAGTACATCGTCACATCGACCGTTATCGGCGAGAGCTTTTTTCTGACCACTTTAATGGGCGGTCGACTATCAGCTTTATTCATTAACTTGCGTGACCATCGCCAGATCGTACGCTGGCTAAACTCATTATTACACGAGTATAATGTGTATTGTGTACCTACACTCCGCTTTTGTATTACTATTTTTTTTTTTTTTTTTTTTTATCATCGTCGTCGTTGCGCGATCCCACGAACGACGTCTCTATATAGTATACACTCAATGGTTAATATTGTTATTTTTGCGTATACTGCTTATACGTACTCAAGTATAGGTATTCATGTACACTATTATAATAACGTGTAAGCAGTGGCGTACGCAGGGTTTTTCAATGGGGGAGGCTTGAAAACTAGTTACAATTTTATTTTTATTTTGTCCAGTCTAATAGTTTCAGACGTATATTTGAGGTATTTGAAAATGTTTGTAACTTCTCAACTTTTCTGGTAGAAAAAATGCTCTGATCATAAACTTCGATGCCCGATGTATGGTTTTGGAAGCAAATCGTACTTTTAGAGGTCGAATTGAAAATTCCTAGTGCTTTTTAAAATAATTGGAGAAAAAAAATGAAAATTTATTAAAATTGTTCGGTAACCAGCTTGGTTATACCGTCCTCACTTGGATTGTATTTGTTTTATTAAATTTTTTTTTTCTATAAATATCAATAAAAAATTATTTATCTTGTCAAAAAGCTTAAAATGTAATACGTAAGTTTTTATTATAGCTAAAATATTTACATAGACATCATGGTTATTTTTTATAAGCATTTAAGGTTCAAATTTCGTCAAAACCACAGTTAATTTGTAGTTCAAAACTTATTAAATATTAAATGTGTATAGCTAAGACTAGTCAATTTAATACAAAGTCTTTCATACAAGTAGTTCATACTTTTACTGAAAAATTACAGATCATTTTAGGAAAATTGGTATGCAAATACAATGTTTTTTCAAAAATGAATTCAGTTTGGTAAGACGTATATGAAATTTACGTCTTGCTTACTATAGTTGACAGTTGAAACTTGATAAATATTTTTTTTTTTTTAAGTAATAATAATACGGGCAATGGAGAGGGCTTCAGCCCGTTAGTCCCCCCCCCTGCGGATGCCACTGCGTGTAAGTATTATGTGGCTGTAGAACCCAGCATTTTTAACTCCAAGCAAATTGTACCTAATATCATTGACATTTTATCTACCGTTTTATGTGCAAACATTTAAATTAAATTAAATTATTTTTTTTCCCAATTAAAAGTAGTACAAGCAATTTAAAATTTCCCATATAGAAAACGTAGGTATTACGATTCAATTCCATTCTGGCCGATTTTCACCTACCTATATTGGCCTTTAAATGTTAAAAAAATTATATTGTTCCTACATTAAATTACACGTGTACCCACAGTTTTTTCAATTTCGCTCATTACTGTTATTATATTATATAAGTACCTACCTATAAATGAGAAAATATACATATACATACGATGCTTAAAACTCTTGGCTATAGCAAAAAAAAACGTCACAACACACAAGTCGTTTATTTACAAAATGCTAGGTAGGTATATGCATTATACAACCTATACTTATATAATATGGATTTTATCAGTGGCAACTATATTAATATGATAATTGTTTTTACGCGTGTTCTGAAAATCTACAAAACGGGTGGGGCGGGTCGGATAAAACAAACTTTTCTGTTTACATTTTTTTTCACTTACCCTCGTTAAACGTGACGGTCGAAGATTCCACGTGATTATTCTGTGGATCGACACCCATTGAATTATTATTTCGGTTCGGCAACTGATTCTGTTGGTACGTAGTTTGGTGTTGAGTGTGATGACTTCGTCTGCCTGCCGCCGCGGCAAAATTCGCCGGTTTCTGGTCCGTCGCGTGACGGCCAGACGGTTGATCGACAGCCGCATACGGTTTATCCGCTGTAACAGTTATATAATGTTTTTTTTATTATTTCTGGTTAGTCGTAAAATAAAATAATCATAATATCCTGAAATTATCGTTATTTTTATAATTATAAACACTGTTTTAAATGTATTGTTGTATTGTTATTATTGCATATTAACTCTTTTATTTTTTTGTGTACGTCGGTCTGATAGCGACGATAGACGTAATTCTGCGGTGTTACATATTTTACGACATGTCTTTGTACCTGCACAGTGAGCATACGTCATGGACCATGGTCGCTGTACAGTATTATATAATAATATTATTGTTACATTCTAGTGGTAATGTTATACATATATGCATATATATTATTGATATTATACTATCTGAATACACACGGGCGGTGAATTAGAATTTTTAAAATGTTTTTTTTTTAATGTAGTGCTAAACCCGAACAGATGGAACCTCGGGAGTATTGTTATATTTTATCTTCTCAGTTTTTGGGTTCAGAAAATAGGTCGGTCGCATATAACTTATTTATAATGTACAAAAATCCATGCACGTGTTAATGGAGCCAGCCATTTCGAAGATCGTCTCAAACAAAAACGGGCATCACTTTCTTTTTTAAATATAGGAGATGATGTATGTACATATATGTATGAAAATTCCGGTAATCCGCATAAAATGGTGCATCCCACATCTCTCTACAATTGTCGACACACGTTTATTTGATCACCAATGAATCTATCATTTATATCGGTGCCGTAGCCAGGTAGCTACGGTGACGGTTCGACATTAACCGTTAAGTGGTCTGTATATGTAACAGAGACGAACCATGGATGACTATTCTCTGTGTATACTATAACTAGTAGTATTTAGGTAGGTTCTCTTTAAATCTGATTGTAAATGTTTAACAATAGGAACTGGATTTAATATAATATACGGCAGTACGGCACTATAACGATAGTTAAAACATTTCGAAATCGGGAGAAAAAAAATTATTGCGCTTAAAATATTTTTTTGGTGAACGCCAGAAAACGAATACGGCTTAACTTAAAGTGTAACAAAAACAAATATTAATTAATTGAAAAAAAACACAACAAAATGTCTTAATACAAAGTAAATATTATCAAAGGTCCACGATTAAAACGGCTAGTGAGTATAATATCATATTATTATAATGGCAAAGGTGTTTTTTTTATCATCACTCGACACCGGGTTCAAGTTTAAAGAAAGTTATCGTTAATAAATGTTTGCAGGTGATTATAAATTTATAAATTTAAATTATTGGTGTATAATTTATGAGAGCTCCTTGGCAACTTCTAAACCCTATATACCTATACACTGCCGCGTTTGAAGACGGTCATATAAATAGCCATCCCAAATGGTTATACGGCCCGTGCGATAGAATTATTTTTAGTGTCGCACAAGTAGATTTGACATTTAAATATGAAAAAAAGTGAATTTCTCTCATTAATCATTTTAACAATGCGTTCCTGCAATGATGGTCTAACTCCATAAATGCGTAATGGATGACAAATTGTTTACCAACAGTAATTGTTGTATGTATATATATAGGTACTTATAATTTGTACTACCTATAATTTGTTCCAGAATAATAATCCTCCATACACATTAAGCCTACGAGAGTTTATTAATTTATCTATTAAAAACGTATAACAATGTCTTTTAAAAATATTATACACGAGTAATGTTATGTTCATTTTAAATAAGGAAATTAATACCTCAGAACCGCCTTTAAATACGCGTGGATTAATTTGTTTAAAGATTTTTTTTCCGAAATTATATAAAGTTATTTCTCTGAAAAAATAACACATTTTAACGAAATAAATAATTCAGCTCTGTATAGTATGTCTTAAAAACATTTGAAATATAATCCATGTTCCTAGCGAGTAATGATCAAAGGACGTTTTCATAATTGTTTAACCTCGTTACCTCGTTGGGTATAATGTATATTATAAAAGGGAACAGAAAAATATTTGTAGTATAACACATTATTTTTGCTTATAATCTATTTTTGCCTAAACTCCAAATGTATGCGAGAAAAGAAAAAAACAATACAGACTTCTTTTAATATATATATGAAAATTTCTTTTAGGTGAATATAACTATTTAAGCATAACATATTTGTATAACTATATGAACAAAACAATTAATCAGTGACATCGTTAATTAGTTTTCATATTACCAAATAAATAAATGTTTGGAATACTAAGGGTCACCTTGAATAAAGGTCGTCTATCAAAAAGTCTAACAGAATTTTTGTTATCGAACTGTATTCGACCGGGAAATATTGAATTCGACAGGTGTTTAAAATACTACTGGAATAAAAACAAAATCAATTATATTTTGAATCCATTCAAATTTAAACTAAATTGAAGGACATAGAAGTTTTAATTTTAATTTATTAACTTTACGACACAGACCCCCCCCCCTCACATCCCATTAACATCTATGACCATTGACTATAAACAAAATATACTATATTCAAAAATTCTACGTCATAATTATTACTTATAAGTTGTAACATGGTTTATAGTTCACAAATAATAATAGTATTGGTTTATTTTTATAAACTATAACTTTAATATAATAATATTATATAAATATTATTGAAAAATTTACATTTTTGTATTTTTAACTTTATAATATGGATAACAGGTTAATTTTTTTCAAAATCTGTTAGAACGATCATATTTTAGAACTTTAATAGTATTGTTCTAATTACCTATTGTATAAGATTACAATAATATATAATAATAATTAAAACATAAATTATATGTAATTGCTTTTAAAAATACATTTAATTAATTTTTGCCACGTTTAATTAACACGAATGACGTTAAGCTGTTGGAAGTTCGAATATAATATTATATTAGGACACCATATTACTATACACCTAATCAATATTTTTGAATCTTTAAGTTGTTTTATGTTTTAAATTTTTTTGAATGTTCAATTTAATATTTTTTTTTATTACCTAAGTTTAATAGTTTTAATTACCACAAAATGGCTTATCATTTAATGGTATCGCTAAATAATCATAAACGTCTAATTACAATATGTTTATTGGTGCTTTTAACAAAAGGTTAAAATTATATTATATTGGTTTTTTTCGGTTAGGTTTTAGGTATCTAATAAATTATAAAATATTTGTTTCTTAAATTAATGTTATCTGTCTAGAACATGATACTCTGTATCATGACCTGTAATATTATATTCATAATTATAAATTATGTACATAATCAATCAATAGGTATTACCTACTTGGTGTATTGAGGAGATTAAGAGTTTTACGCTGCAGTAACTATACAAATTACAAATTTAACTTAGATACTAAATAGTATATTATTATGGCATATGTCTATATTAAATATAAAAGTACTATATATAGAAAAATGGTAAAATGTAATTAATTTGTTTAAACAGTCGAGAAGCTTATAAAAGCAAGTACATATTTTAAACATAATCATGACAATTTTAGTTAACCTCGGTGTCACAGAAAAATTGTTTTGATTAAAATTGTTTGTCTGTGACAGTAAGTACTCTGTTCAGAACTGTTTCCAGAATAAAATGATTTACAGCGTAAACAGTTTGGATTTCTACTAATATAGTATATTATATTATACTTTAAGTAGGTTATTTACTTATCATGGCAATACCAGTTCATGGAAGAGCATAAGTCAATGGGTTAAAATAAATTTAACAATTTATTTTTTTTAATTAAATATATTTTGTTATCTGTTGAATTATTTATTTCCTAAAACCATATCGAATAAAATACTGATGAAATATTATGTACATTTTTTATAAATTTGTACCTATTTCAGGTTATTATATTTATTAATAATTATACGCCGATAACCAATGATAACTTGTAATTAGCTTAAAAATTGTGGTATAGTGGTATACTATTCATATGTTGTTAAATCCAAGCATCTTAATACTATGAAATCTAACACACAATCGTGCATTTTCCAGTAATCGTGGTAGTTTTATTAAAATTATATGTATAGGAACCATGCTTAAATTAAAAACTATTGAAATATATTTTTTTAATTAGGTATTACTTATTTAAGAAACAGAATTATTATACAATTATTATCAGCATCATTATCTTTCTAGGTTTTGTAGACTACCTATACATAATTTCATAATGATAAATGCATTAATGAACTAATATTCAACATATTATTATTCTGTATTTTATATTATTTTAGTTTGTTTTTATTTTTTATATTTTGACACAGGATTGAACGGTCTAGGGGTGTAGGTATTCATTGAAAATATATAAATAGAAAGTATATTTATATAATATTATATAAATATAATATAAAAGGTTGATCTTTTCGGTACCCCGTGGCTTTTGCGTGGTTGGCATTTAAGAAAACATAGAATCACATTTCACAATAATGCTATATAAGGTTCTATTCATTGTTCCTTGTATAATATAAGGTGCACATTTGCGGGGGCGACGCATTTTTAAATATATACGACAATTATTCTTATTCGTGTTGTATTTTATCAAAATATGATAAATATGGATTGTTCCTATACAGCGAAAACGCCAATACAAACATAAAAGTTTAATTTAATAAACATTGGGACATGCTATACCATAATATGCAGTTGTAGAGGGTATGTGCCGATCATCGAACCTATTATAATATATTAAATCGTATTATTATTTATCATATACGTCGATGGCCAAATCAAAACGGTTCATATTTTTCTTGGATTTCGTTCACTATTAAAGTTTTCCCATCGACAGTTTCGGCGAGCATTTTTAAATAAGAATACCTAGCTAACTGAAACTATACAACTTCCCGCTAACAACATATCTACAAAAAATAATGTCCAATACGAATACTGATGGAGACGTTTCGTATACACAACACAATTTCATATCGATTTATCGTTTTATACAAATACGATTAATAATAAATTAATGAACCATGTGCAACATTTTTATGGGTGTGCAAAAATCTCTTCTGGAAAATAAACCCCTTGTCATCGGGTATACAAAATTACGAATGTGAAATGTACGTATGGGATGGGTGGTGACAAAACTTTTCAGCCACTGGCGTATTATACCAATATTTATATGTATTATTAAAAGTTACAACAATAATGACAGACAACGGTATGGTAATCAATAGTTTTAAATATTATTATAATGGTACGTCGCACACGCGGTGAGCACTTGAAATTCATTTTTATTTTTTGGTTTTTAGGCATTCAAATGGACACAAATATAATATCAAAGGAAGCCTAGTTCCGCAGCACACAACGCAGATGTGTGTGCAATGTGTTATTTCAAAATAAGGGATAATCGTTTTTTTTTTTCACCACCATTATTATTATTTTTCACGTCAATGACGATCATCGGTGTACCCACACAATTTTTTTTCAACTCCTTTATACACTTGCAGATGTGCAGTGCAAAGTGTCTATATATTTTTGTGGTTGTGCATCGAACATCTGGATGTTATGTTGTTACTTGTTATATTGTACTTGAGGACGGACCACCTCAGGGATAGCCGTCGTGGGGATGGTCGTCAAAACACATTTTACGTTTACGGCAGTAAAATATACTATATCTCTCATAATATAATAATAAATTATTATCTTAGTTGATAATTGAATATTTATTAGAATATCATTTTTTTTTATTATTATTTGTTGAATAAACGCCCCTGTTAAAACGTTTAAAACTCTTGTCGGCCGTTGCAGATTTTCCGATATTTCATAAAACGGTCAGGATGATATAATGACACGGTGTGACTTTACACACAAGATTCTATTTGAATAGACAATACTTTACATCATGCATGGTGAAAAATAAAAATTATATGTAACCACACTTTGTGAGCGCGATAAGTACGGCGTCTGTTCGAACACGTGCAGCGGAAGTAATGGTTTCTCCAAATGATTTTTCACCGAAGGACAATAATCGGAATAGCATAAGACACAACGATATTGACCATACTATCATAAATAACGATGTGCTGCCTTCGTAAATGTCTTCGATAAATGAGGTGAAAAGGCCACGCGTAGATACGTATTTGTCTTATAGGTGTGGCGTGGCGCCATATGATATTCGGAGATAACGAAAAATATTTTATAAATACTAAATAGGATATACGCACCACAATCAGTCGGAACAAAACAATTTTTATGAGTTCCCGAAACGGCGAATATCAGAAACGGTATAAATTTTGAAATTATAAAGCTATTTTTATATACATATACATAATAAATGGAACCATAGTTTTGTAGCTCGAGAGGAATCCTGGCGGTCGGTATTGTATATTAAAACGAATACCTCTATACAGGCTTCGCAAAGCCAACACAACCGTCGTCGGAAAGTATGCTTAAATACATTCGTATAAATGTGTTTCCATATCGAATAAACATAAGAATATTGTAATTGTACATATGACTATAAAACGTGGACGATGTAAACTATCGATTTATTACGGGACAGCTGCGTTGACAACGGATTTACGTAACGCAGACGTCTAGACGGTTGCAGCAGTGTGCGTCGAATTGAAAAGTGTGCGAATGTAATAATAATTAAATAAACGCGTCGGGTTAAGGTGTATATTATATGGTATATTATAATAGTGTGCGCAGTGTCTGTATATTATATTCGTATACTGAAATATAATAATTGATATTATTTTAAAATTCGTTTAAAAATGTTTTCGTTACGCGTGCATATGAGACGAGTGAGACGACCACCTTTAGGAGTATAACGGAGTATGGTTTTAAATTATCGCCTATATGTGACCACGTTTAGAAGTAGAACGGAGTGTGGTTTTAAATGTTGACGTGTAGACTACAATATATAGTATATAGGTAGCTAAAACACTATTGTGTCAAATATTACTAATGCTTATTCCGAGGGATCGTCTTTTTTACCCTCGGAATTAAAGGAAAATCGAGAGATATCGCAGGAGGTTGTATTACGACAACTCCCGTTTTGAACGAAATCACCTTTTAGTTATTCAGGTAAATGTGATTAAAAAAAAAATAAGTATATTGGAGACTGCCTTCTCGTCGAGTATTGTATTATTATACCCATCATATATAAACGTGAAACTACTTTCCTACAATTTTTCGATGTAAGTATAGGTATATATTATATTTACATGTTTTCAAATCAATCTGCAGTCTTTGCATCGTATCTTTTTCTCGTATATATGATTAATAAAATAACGTGATAGTTACCCCACACTATCGGCACAATGACGTTTGTATACTGAACTACTGGGTATGCTAAGATATTTATATATACCAAAATACGAATACGAACTTTGTGAATTGCAATACCTATTGATGAATACAGTGTATTGTAAACTATAATGTCATATCTAATTTAGTCACGAGAGTGTTGTAAATAGTAGGTACATTGTGTATAATAATATTATTATACCTATATTATTATACCTATATTATCGTACATTTATGTTATTTAGTTATAAGAATGTAATCATAGGTATAACATTTCATGTTTTATAGTTTCATAAGGATGTAATTACTAAAAATAACTTAATAATTGTTTTTTAAATTATGTGAAGAAGTCATACTTTAGTTGAATTAAACTTTAGGTTCTTTAGAAAAGCTCATAGATAATAACTAATAATCCAACAATAATTGACTATAAAATGTTGAATATATACACATTACGTATTGTATTGGTAAATTTTGGATGGAATTCAATAGAATTAACCTACGAGTAGAGAACCAAATAGCATTGAGCTGTAATTGAACATAATATTAAATGTGCATACCGATTTGTACATAAAACAAATTTTTTAATAGTTGAACTTGTATAAGACTAAATGTAAAATGTTGACAAGATCTAAAAAAAATGTTTTTGTATTTTTTGGATCTCGACAACATTGGGTTTGTGTCAAGGTTACTGTTTGTACAGCTGGAATGCGTGGTTTTATCCAGGGCAAGGATTCGTCGCAAAGATCCCGGATGGTCACCCATCCGGGTGCCTGCGACGCCGAACGATACTCGACCACATCACGTATCAATGACTACGATCAACCGCCAAGCCCTAAAAAAATATAGGCCATAGCCTAATGTAGACTAGGAAATGTACAATATTGTTTCACTCATTGAAATTATGGATCTTAGATGTGTAATGCGTATACTAGACGTGCAGTGGTATTACTTTATTGTAGCCGACAACGGTACACAATTTTTTATGATAGGGTTTCAATTTGACCGGGTAAAAAAGAAAACCATCGCATCACGGTCGGTGCAAAAAACGTAGTGTTTACAGAGAATTTGACTCCAAAACGTCGTCTATATTATCGTCCTTTTATAAGCTCCGTGTCTATACCGCACAGTGGCATATTTACGGTGTGATGACAAAAAAAAATGTATCTCCTTTTGCTATTTTCTTTAGGATTGATTTAAAATTGTCTCTTTTATGTAACAGTCATCTATCAAACAAATATATTTATCACGTGTTTGTATTTAGACGTAATTACTGTTTTAGTAATATCTATTTTGACATATTTTATTGATTTAATAACGCAGTATAACCTTGATTATAATAGTATACTTATCGTTTTGTTATCAGTTGTATTTCATTTAGACGCATACCCGGACACATAGTATAATATACAGACAAAACAAACGTATGAAGCAATTTAAAATTTAAATTCAATTGCCCAGAGTAATACCAATTTGGCAGCACATTGGAAAGTACAATTATTTTCGACCCTATTTTACAGGCGTGTAATATTGACAATTTATTTACGTTCAGCAACTCACTTTTAGTTTCGATGGGTACAAAGTAAGCGATTATAAGTGTGTGACCGAATATCTAAGTATAGTGTAATAGAGATAGGATTCATCCATATTATGTTACCAATCGAATAGCCAATAAGTAATATTTTTCACTAAAAAGCAAGAATTATCTGTCTTGTATAATACCTTGTCAAAAACGTAATAAGTGCAATCAAATTCAAGTCGATTTAATAATAATAAATTTTAATATGTTTTCAGATTTTTTTAACACATTAATAGTTTTATTGGGACGATGGACAAAATATGAGTAGGTTTTCATAAAATAATATGGATGGTTTCGAACTTTTTTCTTACTTCTTATTTTAATAATATATACTTACTTCCATTATTTTTTTTATTATTATTAAATATAGCTTTAATTTAACTATTCAATAATTCGTAATTCACCAATAGTATTATATTTTGTTACGTTTTAATGTTTTATTGTTATATATTGAAAATATATAATTTCACAAGCTCTTTTTATTATTCATTAATAATTCAATTTGTAAGTATGCAAAAGAAATGGTATTATCCTATTTGTATTTTATGTCACTGTTAGGCAGTTCAATAATTTTGAATGATTTTTGTTTTACTGCTTTATGTATCTACGTAATATAGCACAAGTTGCACAACACAATCAACATTCAATCCATTATAGCTACTTTAAAATATCTTTTTACTTCAAGAATATATTAAATTTAAGAACATTAAACCAATTGAAAATAATATATTTAGGAATGACAATATTGTAAGTAAATATAATATGATAATAATAACTAGTAGGTAGTATATGATAAGTATTGGATTAGAAAGAAACAACTTTAAATATTATAATTTATAAACATAATAATTCCCTACTTTTAATCCCAGAGTTGTTATTTGGAAATTAAACCAATAGGTTAAGATGAGTATCGACAAAAACCGGGTACACTCTATAAATCATTACTTTTATTATTTAGTACCCAATTCATATTTATGAATTCGATTTGCGGGACATGATACTGTTAACTATTGGATCATACATTTCCAAGACTTACAATTTTTCAACTCTTGTATTTTGCGCATGCGCAACAGCTTCAGCTTCACTTTTTTTGTGTACCCTGTTTTTGTGGACACACGGTATAGCTGGAAAATTCGTCGCATCGTGTGGATCCAATCGAGCAAAATGTGACGTAAATTCGCAACCTAATGTGTACCGCGTGTCCTTCAGAGTTATTATGTGAATGAACATTATTGTAATAACATGTGATTCCCATTAGATCAATATATACCAGACAATCAAGAACACATTTTTATTCAATCTATTATTTTATTATCAGAATTTCAATATCATTTAATTTGTAATACTCTTATGTCTCGCCTATATTAATATATTAAATTATTGTAAATATCAGAAACGGATTAGTAGTTGTGAGAATCTTGACTTAAAAATGTGTTGTCATGTTGTACATTATAATACTTACATTATCTTTAAGTCTGAGTAGCACTCGAATTGTATATTAATAAAGATTTAGATTATATCAATATACGAGCTATTTGCACGAACATACTATAGTAATAAATGTTTTCGGTTTTGTACATGGCAACACGTGTTTTTGACAGCTATATATTGTATTAGATATAGAAGTATTTACATTTAAAGTGTATTATTGTCTAGAAATTTCTAAAAAAACATTTCCAGTTTTTCTTTTAAGCAAGGATTTGCCCATTTAGATAATAAATATATAATAAATTTGTTTTTTTTTATTAGACCCACTAAGACAAGGAATACATATATTTTATTTTTTAATTTAATTACATTTTTAAAAAATGTCAAACGATTTATTTTTTTATTTTTTTATTTTTGAAACAATTGAAGATAGCCATTTTATCAAGTTTATTTTTCTGAAAATGTTGACTTTTGAACATTTTATTTTCAAGAATTTTTTTGTTCACAGGTAAAATTGCAAAAACCGGTTTTTGGACGGCCGGTGATTCCCCTCTACGGCTAATGAATTTATTTAATATTTCTAATTTCACTTTTATAAAAGATGAATTTTATAAAAGTACGTAGGTAATAAATGGTACTTGGCATTTTTTCAAATATTATTAGACAGCAATCTGTTTTTAAACACTTGGATCTAAATCAGATCATATAGTAAGAAGAGAATGAGTTTTGTATCAGTATTCAGTATAATTTATACTTAATAGTGACGAAACGTTGAATGAAATTATACATTATTGGCACATGACACATGTATTATACAAAAATAATCTTGTTTTATTTCACATTTTAACGTGCACATACATAGAATGCCATACCCCCGCTTTTTAAGAGGTTTGATGTAGGCAATTTTAATGAAATTTCGAGGAAAAATAAATATCTTAAATATTAGTCTTGGTCCCGTATTCCCAAGTGTAGAAAAACAACTATTCAACCACAAGAAACAAAATGTATACACGATAAAGAAGACAATATTTGCTGATTTTTTGATATTGAAAAACATAAAAATATCGGATTTTAAATCATTTACATCCTTTTTTTTATCAATGACACCAAAAAAAATAAAACACTAGTAGTAGATATTATTTTATTTTAATCACGTATAAGTACATTTAGTTTCTTTTGATTAAGTAACTATAGTTCTAATTTACACAAAACCGTTCTCTGCACATAAGAATTTATAGGTCCTCTTAAAACATACATTTGTTAGTTATTTTATTTTTAAGGTTATAACTTATAAGTGATACGTCATATATTATACTATAGATTATAGAGTATAGGTGCCTAATAAATTATGATGTAATGAAAACTATCGGTTTAACACTTGTTCGCACAGTAGTTATTATACTCTTCTTGGAACTATACTACCAATAAGAATAATTTACAAAAATTAGTAAATATTCTTCATCGTTTCTTCACTTAAATAGAATACACAAAATATGTTATATTAATTGTATAATATGCAGCATTAATGCTACTAAATTTTAATTTCTGTAATACAATTCTGTATCGAGTTAAAGCATAAAAATGTTGAAAGCCATAGATCAATAATACACCTCTAATACTTATAAATTCTAATAAATTACTAATAATTCTGGCACCCAGTCTTGGGTCAGTATAGTTGATATTTCTATGTTCTATCGTATGTTTCGTTTCACAGATACATCAATCAATGTCTTTGGTAGAGTATTGCTTCGATTGTTGTCATCAAGACATTTCACATCATTAGTTACATTTTAAAAGTACTTTATTATTTCTTTTACAATTATTAGTATAATAGTATTAGTCGCATTATGTATATTGAAGATTTTTACAAAAATATACAAACAATTTCAAACAGTTTATAATAAACAACTTTCAGTAGTGGATAAAGAATAGAAGTCCATAGCGCCTTGAACTTTTATACTTCTCAAAAAACTTTTTAAAGAACTTCTTAAAAAAAAAATACATGTGTTTAACATTTTTAAATACATTTAGTGGAATATTAATTGAAAATCAAAAGCCTGAGTTCCTTACACATAACGGGTTTTAGTTACATTTTAAAAAGAAATAATATGTACATAATATAATACAGATATTAAAAAAATAATCTTAAAAATTAGAATTGTAACAATCCATAATATCTTTCATATAATATTATTTCGAATGTGTACTGCCTACGTAACTGTAAAATCACTCCAAGGAGGTTTATTAAAACTGCAGTGACAATGATTGCTAAGTGAAATAAATTCATAACGAACCCAGTCACTAATTAATTTTATCAACAATAACATGACGTACGCATTGAAACCACTCGGCCGTCATAAGCCAAACGCTAAACATATTTCTCTTAAATATTAATTATAATAATGAAAACTTAAATATTATACCTATTACTTATATTCATATTATATTTTGTTAAACATTTAAATGAAAATTTCGCAGATATAAAATAAATAATAGTATATATTTTATATAAAAATATTTTATTTAAATAGGTATCGGCAACGTTAAATTTGTATTGCTTATAAAATATATAAAATATATTCGTTAGCTTTGAAAACTAAAGATTAAGAACCTCCTCGGAGTCTTCTGTTGGATTAAGATAAAACAAAAATATTAGAATTTTCTGAATACAATTATTAGGTATGTAAGACAATCATGATGATGAAGGTACATTATGTTCTAATCAGAAAGACTGAAAGACATTTTTAATTTAAGACGACTCAAATACAAATCACATTATATTATGTTTAATTTAACTTATTTTACAGTTTAGTATTATACTAGTTTGCATAATTTACTAGTAACGTTTTAGTTATTTATCAAATAAAAAATTCAAATGAAAGCATTGTTGGCTTTAAAATAGAAGAAAATCGTAAATTTCTGAACAAAAAGTTCTATCAGAAAAAAATATGAACACACACATACCTGACATACAGCTATGATCTGCAATTTATTACATGCTTATTCACTTCTTCAATTTAATTTTCGTTATATTATAACTGTGTTTATAAACATAACTTTTTCGATTTAATTAATTTTATTGAACATAATATAAGAAAATATTCAAAAGTTCAGCTAACGCATAACAGTGCAAATCAAATATTAATACAAGCAACAACTGTAAGATATTTATTAACCCATCGAAATGCAAAGAAATATATCCATTGATACTCAAGTCTCAAGTGTCCACATCTTTATTTAAAATTTTAAATACGATCCAATCCGAAATTACATGATTTTAAATCAATAATGTACACATGGTACATACTAAACATTAATATATATGTTAAAAGGATTGATGAACGGATTTCAAGTAGTACATGTCTACATGGCGTTGATACAATTTTTTTGATTTATATTATCCACGATACTAATTTTAAACTAATTGTAATATGTTAATCAAATTGAAAAGTAAGTATATAGGAATTTCATTTTCATTTGAGGATCACTCGAAACTGTCGCCATTAATAGTAACAATGTGCTAACATACTATGCTAAACGCATCTGATTACCTACTCGCCTCTTTTTGTTCGTCGATCGTGTACATTTTTATCATCAAGACTTTTACATTTAATAATATTATTATTTATTATTTATGTTTACACAATGCTTGTTTATTTGATACAACTTGATAGTTTTAAATTTATTACAAAGTAATATGGTTAAATAATTTCAATACAATCCCCATAAATTAGTTTTAATACAGAAGCTTTATTTTTATGACCACTTTCCATTTATAACCCATTTAATACATATACTATTATATACTAAATAACGTATATTTGTATAAAAAATATTCGTAACTTTTCATGCGAGGGTTTTGGTATACTAAAGTATATATTTTGTTTAAATAACTGACCTTCATTACAGTCCATACAATTAACTTCATGAACTTATAATAAATAATAAATGTTAATACTAAATAATTCTAACCATATACGAGTGTTCGTTAATATATATAGGTACGTATATAATAGGTATGCATTATACATTCTCAGACTCTGAGTAAGATATTTTTTGTTTCACGATAATGTGTTTGATATTTAACTTCTGTTGAGTTTTTATGCCAGTAAAAGTTTTCTAAAATCAATTGTTCTCCTGTATGCAAATAGGTATATTAAAAAGTCTTAATGTTTATATAGGTACCTAATGTTAAAGGTAAGTATGTACGAATAACAAAATTACTATTTTAATTTATTTGTGGTAAATAAACCGTAAGTAAAAATATCAAAATCTGATCCAAGCGTTTATTGACAATATTTTTAGAATTGAATATAAAAATACACTTTTAGCACATTCTAGCATAACCGTTCTTCAAAATAAACTTGGCCACCTGGGTTAGGTATTTTGAAATAATAGTCTTGGATTAATGTTATGCTCGTTTACTGAAAGGCGCAAATATTACTAATAAATTACGTTTATATCACAATCTCAGATTTAAGATACTATATTATATTATACAATGACGTTTAATGTGTATTTAACAGACGTAAAAAAAGCCAATCAAATTATGATGAGCTAAGCGAATAGCGATCATAATATAATATAATTAGTTATATTATTAATTGTATGTGCAGGGGAGATAATGGCAGTTGATTTAATACGTAAAAATCATTTCCCCGGTTTTAAGAACATGATAACAATACTGTTTATAATAATTGACACGCGGAAGCTATAAAATATATTTAACTATGCCGTTAGTGAATTAGTCTGTGAGCGCGTGAACAATGAGGGAAAGAGAAGAGATCAGTGACCGACAGTGATGTTATGTGACAAAATCATATAAGGTTACATTACGTAAAAAAAAAATAATACCTGGCAATTTTTTTTTATTATAAAAACCCAAACTTTGCATATATTATTATAAATAAATAAAAATGTTAGGTATATTGCTCAGTAAGTTATATAATTTATAATTATACTGAGTGATCGTTTTTTTTAAAAAAAGCACTTATAATCTCAAAAAGTAATAACGTATTTGAAAAAAAAAAATTACAAAATGTTGTCATAAAAACAATATTTTAAAAGAAAAAAATATCATGTATTTTTTATCAATTATAATTTTCCAATTTATATTAGGTACTTTTCGAATGTCAACATACATTTATTTTAAATATTGGCATAGTGAGATTAACCATCAAAAAAAACCAGTCTATACACTATAGGTAGGTACTTGTAAACTATTAAGTATGACATACAATTATATAAAAATATATTATAGTTTCGAAGTTTGATAATTGAAAAAAACAGTACGTTTTACTCTGATGATTATATTGTGGAAAGATGATATGTTTTCTGAAATAAAGTATATAAAATAAGAAAATATAATTTATTTGACAAAAACACATTGTCACGAATAGGTCTGAGGCGTAGATAACACATATTATGTCTGTTGTATGAATACTGTGTTTCAATGGGAATCACAATTTATAAACGTACACTGAACAACCTATAGAATATATTATTGTTTTTTTTTTTTCAAGGGGACCAAAAAATAATACCGAGAATATAACCGTGGAAATGAATATCAATTACGATGATAAATTATCTGAATTTCCCTGTCAACTTGTTTCAAGTCATTGCGTAGGCAGTCGTGTTGCTTAACTGATAAGACCAGTTAGTTATTATACCTTGTATTGATTTAGACGATTTAGTATTTATTTTTATTCTACACGTGCCACGAACAACTTGTCGTTTTTAAGATCGACATAATATAATATAATATCCATAACGCGCGTAACACTAACACGATAAAGTAAAACAAATAAAAACTAACGTTTCATAACCCAACCCCCCCCCCCCATTTAATAATTATGTAGTACCTACACGAATAAAATAAATGGTGTAGAACAACGTGGATCAATTTGTCAAATAAAACACATCATTGCAGTCACTTATCAGCTCCACGCGTGATCCTAAAAACAAAATTATTTTCATTCGGTGTATTTTTACCGAGACTATTATACCTATACAGGAAATGAAGCTGTTTCCAGAATAATAATATGGTATTATATTATGGTAGGTACGCTTTAACCATCAATAAAAGCTTTGTCAAAATACATGGTAGAATAGCATTTTGGTTGGATATAAAACGACTGATATTTAATATGTAAGGTACTTAGTAGATTTTAGTTTTTCTATTCGATCGCGAACACACAAGGCTTCAAAGATTGAAGTTTTAATAACACGTTTTTTTAAGAGAAATAAAAATAATATAAGTACCCATGCCACCTGTTAGGTTATTTTATTATTAAAAAAACCTATTAAAAAATGATTATTTATATTTTTCTTACTAGAATTTTATATAAGTATAATCTAATTATATAAATACAATTTTTAATTAATGTTTATGTATTTTACAGTCATCAATAATAATAAAAACTCGTTGTAAGTTTATGTAGGTATAAATAATTTATAATATAATATCGCTTGAATATAGGACATATTGTATAACAATGAACATGTCATAATCACAATTTACAATTTAAAACATATTTATATTGTGTGGAAATTAATAAATAATAAGCAATGAGGCCTATTGAACATTTAAATTTCCAACGAAATATAAAAATAATATTAATTTTTACAATTATAACGACGTAATAAATTGTAAATTTAAACTAATGGTTTTTTCTCCACAATATTTTTTTTATGCTTTCTGAATTAATTATGATTCTTTTAAATGAAACGATTACTTTAACAATATAAATATTTATAATCAATATAAGACAGCTATAAAGTGAAAACGTTTTTAAAATGGTTTTTTTTCTTAATTAATGTGAATAAATCTAAGCATGTCACATAGTCGTTATCCTTTTATGAGTATATGTTAGGTATGTTTTGAAAATGTATAATAATATTATAAGTATACAGCACTTATCCTTAATCAACATTTTTAATATTAAAAACCTAAACACTTATTCGTGACAGTAAATAGGTAACAATTCTGGCTTATAATTTGTTTTGTTTTTCAACTTTAGTTTCTTAATCGTCAATACGAAGTTGCCTGCCTACCTATTTCCTTTTTGCACGTAATGCCACAAAAATCGAATGTCAGTTTGAATGTAATAACTATTATTTATGCATATATTATCATTGATATTATATTATAGACTATATAAGAGACTGGTGAAAAATACAAAACTATATTCATGGACATTTACATAAATTATTATTATGAACCGTTTGCATCTTTTAACATTTAAATTTTAGACGGTTTATTGTAATGTTAAAAGACTATGTATCATTGAGAACACATCTAACCTATAACGGCGTGTTTCTATGTCGATAACACGTCAGCTGTATACGGTAATACGCGGTATGTACCTGTAATACCTATATTATATATTTATATACCAGTATATATTGAACGCAAACCAATATAATTACCTAATGATATTATTCCATGGTCCAATTAACGGTAAACCATTTTTTTTTTCATTACCTATTCATTATGATTCCCACACTGTCCACACGCTTCAAACGAATACCCGATGATTAGAACGCCAATTAAACAAAATATTGTGTATTATACATAAAAATACACTTACACCCGTATAACGAGCTGATTTATATTTATAAAAAACATACCTACTTTCTGTAACACAATTATAAATTTAAATAATCATGATGTTTATAGCCGTATAGGATCTTATTATATACTACAATGTATGTATAAATTGTGTAATAATTTAATATCATATTACATACTTATCATAATTTCCAATCGTATATAGTTTCTCATAACCATGTCTATTCGAAAATTATATACCTATATAATATAATGTGTGTACAGTACACAATCGTATAACATTAATCAACACTGACCGGATATTAACCGCAATACATCAACAAAGTTTGAAAATCGAAAAAAAAATTGTTTTATTCAAATGGCTTCTTTGACCTTTAACCTAACGATAGAATTATCGGCAGTGTGAACCCCTGCACTTGCATACAATGAAATCGATCTAACAGAGTACCGCGGCAATCCCTTATTCTTGTCCCTGAATGTTGCATAGAATAAAACATTATCCAACGAGCCTATTTAAATGCTTACTTCGATAAAAACTCATCGTGTCGATAAAGTTCATATGAACTTTTATTTAAGTTTTCTCTTTCAAGTAAATAATGATAAAATATTTGTTTGATGTTTGTTGGATAAATCGTTTTTATTCGGGATTTGTTAAAACATTTGAAACATAGTTACAAATAAATCGTATAAAGCCGTACCTATACTATGGAATTTATTACATAATTCATAATATTTACTGAAAATTCTTTGAACATAAAATATATTCTTCTTCTTCGTTTCTTGAAACTATTCGTGCGTATGACCTTTATTATAATTATCGAAATTGTTAGTGTTCAAAGGAATTTCGCTGAGGTACATTTTTAGTATAAGCAAGAAAAAAACATTAAACGTTATGGCTTATACTAAATGTTATTATAGTAATACTACTGTTGTATTAGCACATGTATAATACATAAATCAAACAATTTGTTACTTACAAAAGCATAAAATGAGCCAATTTTAGTTTGTCAAAAATGTTAGTATATGTTAATAAGCATTTTTATTGTTATTATAGCGTTTTACTTAATAGACAGTAGTGTTAATTCATGTTATGCCAAATTTTAGGTCTGTAAAAAACAGTTAGTTTTACTTGAAACGCAAGAAAGGCGTTTTTAAATTCCATTAACAAATTAGTTTAGTATAACAAAAAACCCTTAGATTAATATTCGTATGAATGAAACTATTTAATTTTATTATAATTTTGATAACTACCTATATCGTGTATAATTTAAATTTATAAGTGTTTTTAATGTTAGGATTTGACTACAAATAGGTGCGCAGTGATAAATTAAAAAATGTAGAAAAAATACATTTAAATGACAAGGGAAAGAGTGCATAGGTACGAAATACGCATCGAAAGAATATCATAATATCATCTAAATATCACGGCCACTGTAACCGCTAACCATATATTATTATAATATATACACAATATTTCGAACTGCATTTTATTCCGGAAAACACGCGATTTTCGCTTTGTGCTACGAGTTTATGACGTAGGTAGATATACATATGATACATCATAATATACATAAACGTATAATATACGCAATATAATAATAATAATAATAATATAATATTCGTTGTCCGCGATCGCGGTGGTTAGCAAATATGATATAATAATACACGCGATGGTTATTATACTGCCTATTATGCATTAGAATTTACAATGTGTACCTATTATAATCTGTAATCGTTATAATAGCCTATAGAGACGAAATAGACTGTACACCGATACACAGTCGGTTAACCGCTTTTTCTTTGCTGCATAGGTAAAATATATAACGGTCCTCCGCGGTTTATGGTCCGGCGATCAGTCGCATTGCAAATGACACAGTCTGCATTGATATCAAAGCACACGCGACCGATATACATTTGTATTGTGGTACATAATTTATAATAATATATCTATCTACGCCTACCGTACTATACCACATTATACCTATAATAGTAGGTACCTACCTAAACTTATGTGCGGACCTCCTGGAAATATAAATTTGTTGCATCATTAAAAACGTATTTACCTCTCACAGCCGTCGACGTGCGTATAATAACAACAATAGGTATACTAAATTTGTTGTGATAATAAAAATATTGTACATAACTTATAGCTATATATAAGCCGAAATGCGCTGGGCTATATGTCGATCCATAAAAAACAATAAAACGCCGCGTGATTTTCCTCCATAATTCCATAAAATATAATTCCGACCGCCTGTTATAGAGGATGAAGTGGCTTATAGAGTCAGCACTGCGTGGAGGCACACATAATATGTAATCGAAATATGCCCACGAAATGCGTTATCTGAGCATAGACAGAGGGTGGCCATTTATCCCTATTTGGCATTTTATTGGAGATGAAGGTGGTTACAACCAAAAATAGGTTAAAAAGGATTTATTCGACCATCTGGTCAAAATGACCAGATAAAATATTCCCCCCCCTCATCTCGTTGTACACCCTCTCCAGAACGTAACTCCACATGTTCCGGGGACCCCGCATTGTCTTTTTCATAATAATATTCGTATCGTCGTGCCTACGAGGTGGTTTTATAAACAAAAATAATCTCATCAAAACGTTCTGGATGACAACGCTCACCTCGAAAATAAATTAAACGTAGAGTTTGTGAACGCAACGTTACGCAACCCAGAGAGACCAAATTATACTCAGACATGCAATCATAACAAGCCGGCAGCGGTATAATATAGACCGATTTCCTGGATAGGTATTTGGCAAAACGTTGTACGCATAATGCATTTAAAAATATAGTCTTAATCAGAAAACGAAATGGGAATCCGACCGCGGGTATGCGACACTGTATAATATGTAAAAACGGTCAAACCACTGCGATATTATGTGTATACTTATACGCGGCTATTATTATATATGTTTACGTATAATATAGACTATTATAGTAAATATGCATAGATTTTATTATACAGTATACCTACCTACCGATGTATAATGATGGGTTTTGACTTTTAAAGGCACTTGCTCCGTTTTTTAGACACACGCATAAATGTTTAAATAAATACTTGGGTTTCGATTATTAAATACATTATTCAATATGCAGCGGAATTGTAAATACTCTGTGTACAGATGACAATGGTAATAATAATATCTATAGGCAGGTACTGTTTATTGAGCTAAAACTATTTGATTTTTTAAGTAAATAATACGAAAATGAAATGCACTTGATCAGCAGGTATTTGCGTTGGAATTGTCATGATATTATAACGAATGCATAGCGGATATAACATATTACGGTATAAAATCTACAATATAATACGTAATGTTCTGCTTTTAAAATCATAAATCATCAATCATATATAATATTCTACGACGTTTGAGATCTGTGGTTGAGCGCATGTACCCTGGCCGCCAATCACGCTCTTATAATGCGTGGGTGTCCCGATATCCAACGACCCGGGTCACGTATATCCCCTACCCTCCCAGCCGAAAAATAAAAAAACAAACCCAAACCGAGTAAAAAAGAAATATCGTTAATTCGCAACAGACGCGTGAACAAATGATATAATATACTTATAATAAGTCACAGGGACGATCGCGGTAAGCCGTCACGGGGACGTATCGCCGTACCAGATGGTACCCAGAAGTCTGCGTACCGGGGGGCGTGAGGTGGTACCTATATCCACTCGCAACATTACAAAATATATCGTAGGTAGTCGGTACAGACTGGTAACTGCCGTAATAACACGACGTTAAGGTGCAGGACGCCACTTACCCAGGGTGATGGGCAGCTCCCGCCATCTAGTCTTTTTGCCCTTCTTGCCCATTACTACCGGCGACGGTTACGGCACGCGTGGACGACCGGCACGGTATCTCTCCTCTGCCCGCGGTCGGTTGATCGCTCCCTGGCAGTGGCGTGTCCTCGAACCGAGTTTCCCAGCACACACACTAAACTGCAGGCCCCTCCTGCAGTATTACACGTATGGTATTATCGTGTTCTTCGTTACTCGAGTGTAGCTCGGTACGATATCCGGTCGGGCGTAGCCGTTGGTCGGCAGCAGCCACAGCACGCTACGCTCGCAGTGAGACGTAATAATTGTTGTGATTGTGAGTACTGTTGTTGTTGTTGTTATTATTATTTATATTATACGTCTGTTCGGTGGCGGACGGGACGGGCGGCGCGACGCACACGGACGGAACCGCGGTAGAGACGACGCACAGCTGTATCGGTGACGGTAGCGGTTGCGGCGGCGGCGACGTCGGCGGCGGCGGTGATGCGCGAGCGAGTGAGAGAGGCAGAGACGGTGTGCGCGCGCGACGACCGGTGCGACTGGCAATCGAGCGGCTCCGAACGGAGAATCGGACGCGATTATCAACGGGAGGAACGCCACTGCTGCCACTGCCGCCGCAGTCGCTGCCATCGTCGTCGACGCCGTTACCGCCGTCGCCGCCGGTCTTGGTAGACGACATAGGCGCGGCGGAGGGGGTGCTCCGGCGGGGGCGGGCGACACGCCGCACGGCGCAAACTCGTTGCGTGCGGGTCGTCGTCGCGGACAGCCCCGCCGAATAATGGTTTTTGTTTCCTTCTTTCGGAGGCGACCCGCCGCCGAAACGATCTACGCGCGCGACTAGAGTATATTCCTCGTTTCACCACCGTGGCACCACGCCACCACCACCTCCCCAACTCACGCAAAAACCGTCATCCCCAACCGGCTCCACCACACGACGATTAACGTTTTATGTACAAAAATTTAATTCGACTCGCGTGTTGTTATTGCTGTTGTTGTTGTCGTTGTTGGTGCTGTTGTTGTTGTCGAGGTTCGGTGTATATACATATATTAGTCCCACTGCCCCCGCGCCTGACGGATATCACTAAAGCTTTCTGGTTTTTCCGTGGTTTGGATATCCCCAATGGCTTATGCAGACCGAAGACATTTTCCAGACAACACTCAAGTCACAATCGTGTCATATCGCTCTGTGTGGGATTATAATATTATATAGGTGTTACGAATCCCCTTTTGACTTAGTACCTATAAAAAAACCACGTTGCAATACAGAATGTTTCACCAAGCATGCTCACCACCATTTTTTTCTTTTGATAATTATAAATTTTTAAATTTTTAAATATCGGGTATATTTAAAAATTATACTTGAAGACCATATTTTCAAATTCTTGATATTTTTTGTATTATTTTAATAGTGTCCTGTGGAGATACGAATTTATGTTTTCATATGAGACTATCACCTATTTATAATTAAAATAAATTAGTCGATAATTGTATTGAAAATGTTAATGTACCTAGTTCGAAATTCAGACAAGTATTTACTAATTGGACCATTTTTACAAATTATAATTATAAATAGATTTATATTAATTATTAATAACTATAATTTTCAAATTATCATAGCCCCTATCTCTTCTAAACCTATTATCATGGACTTATTATCGTCCTTAGTATACAAAGTTAAACAACTCAAAACGACTAATTTGAATTTTTATTTTGAAACGTCATAATTTTCAGGAAAATTGTTCGTAATTAATTTACAGTAGAAAAGTAAGGTGTTCATTTAAAAAAAATAGAAGTTTGTTTATCCCAGGATGATCGTTTCAATAGTAAAAAAAATCTCAAGAGTTTGAAAAATTCCACAAATCACATTTTGAACACTGCATTATCGAAAAAAACAGGGGGTGGTCATGTTTGGTTAATCTCTGCATATTATGTATTTATGTTGATGAATATTATTGTATTATAGTGAGTGGTAAACGGTGGTAATATTAATAGGAAAAACATTATACCCGTATCGGGTCATAAGGGGACGGGTGGATTATTGAATATTTGCTAATAATATGATACGTCATTGTCATGTCATCATTGCTCGCAATGTATAATTTTAATTTTCAATAACGTAACTGGTGATAACCGTGGTTGAAATTTATTCGTTTAACAATTACTATATTATCATAAATTTTACCGAATTGGTGCCTGTAGGTGGGATGGGTGGCCGGTTGTCTATGTTTTTCCCACCACGTCTTATTATCGTACGCAGGTACTTTAAACCACCTCTGAGTTTGTACTACAACATATAAAAAACGTTTACGTAGTGTTATACATGTCGATATATTTTACTTTACGGGGTATATTGCTGGCGATTAGTTATGATTGGGGGGGGGAGGGTGAGAGAGTATAGAGACACGAGATACACTTCGGCCAATAGAAAATGCAAAGAAAATAAATTTTACCTCAACTCAACGTCATGTTTCGGTGTTTTTTGTTATTAATATTAGGTATAAGTTAACACAGGCGATCATAAATCATGAATAATGATTATTATTATTATAATATTGTACATCATGGAAACTGTTTCGAACACGTGAATTCGATTCATTTGGAGTAAACAGTATTTTTTTTGTTTGGTAAATTACATTCCAATAAATGGCCGCGGGGTCGATACAATATAAATTCCCAAATGGCCAAATATGTGATACGATATGTGATTATTTGTTGAATGATATAACTTATCGTCGGAGAACCTCTCTAGTGTTGTACAGTTTATTAATTTATTAGTTCCTAAATTTGAGTAATGCGATAATAATATTTTCTTCAATAACGATATCTATTTTAATGTTCCATAATACTTAAATTGTTATAATGATATCTGTGACGTACTGACGTCACAATACCGGGTGATCCATGTTCAAAACTTTTTTAAAAATTTATATTTTACTATAATTCATCGTTAATGTTTTTATTTTTTTTAGATTCTGAACGGAGCGAGGGATCTAGTGGTTTTACAATGGTTTTTTTTTTATTTATCTTGTATACAAAATTTTTACCGGAAGGAGTGCTTCAATTTCATCATATAGTATTTTATCTTTTAGCAAATTGGATCAACATGGTACATTAGAGTTGTCATTTTTCAATTTTCTCAATAGTTAATTAATGCCACGGGAAAAACCACCGACAAATTACAAAAAACCGTTAAAAATGGGATTTTAATTTCAGGTTTAGCACCATAGAAATGAATAAAAATAAAAATAACGATTTTAGTCATTTTATTGTAATTTATAATATTAATTCAACTTACAGGCTATAATAAAATATAATAACTGTAATATAAAACATCCAGACTGACAAACCATCTCCGCACAGAATCGTTTTTCGTATACATTGATATGATATCATTAAATTCAAAATTAGTGCAACTCATTATACAGTAACCCACTCGTAACCTACTGTACAGGAGAGCGGCATCCACTGGCCAGCTTTTTTTTAACTTTTTAATAACAATATGCATTTTTAATTTTTCATTCCAAAGCAAAATATTTTTTAGTGTTTTTCGATACATACAAATTTATGGATTGAATCAATGAATTTTGGACTAGTTAATAAGTTATTAGTTTTAAAGTTTGGATCAGCTAAGTGGGGTGGTACAGCCGTATAGCCTTACAGGGGTACTTGGGAGTTGGGACTCGGGTACTCCGCAAAATGTTAGTGCACTATTCCGTTTGTATAAACTGTAAACACTTAAAAGTTATAACTAATAAACTACTTGTCATAAATTTAATTTTTACAGATAAAAATTCTTCAAATAATATTCTGCCTAGGATATGAAATTAAAAATGTAATTACTATGTTGTTATTCAAAAGAGTAAAAATTTGCAAAATTATAACGATAATAAATAGTACATATAACATATAAAATATGTTGTTTTATGAGTGTCTTAAGTTAAACGAACCGCCTTGTATACGACTACAACTCTTATCTTAAAGATATTATTGTTCCGGTAGGTATTGAATTGAGAAATGTATTAACGTTTTATTTTATAATATTTTAACTGTTAACTTAACGCATATTGTGCATTTCTTTCTTGCTATACAATTCTATATACACAATATAATATTATTATACATAAATTATAATATGCTGTGAAAACTAAAAGCTCATATATAATACATTGCACAACATTTCAAAGGGTTTTTTTAACGCGTTTGGATCGGTATATAGGTACGTATATGTAGTTATTCACAAAATGTCAGTTTTCAAGGTTATTTACCGCTTTTCCCGCACTAGGCGCTAGCACAATATAATATTATTGCACCACATGACGCGTCGCGTCGCCGTGAAATGCGTAGGAGCTGCTCCGCGTTCACTTTTGTTTCGCAGATAAAATCATTATGTGAAACACTAATTTCTTTTTTAGGTTTAAATAATAAAATGTTAAAACATTTTTTTTTTGTTGAACTTTCAACCCATTTTTTTACTTTTTCTGCTAGAATAATATCGAATTTATTTTTTGTCCACCCTTGTTATTGTCATCTATTATGACTTGATGATTATAGAATTCAGTGGCGTAGCCGGGGGAGGAGGTGGTTTGGGTGTTAACCCCCCCCCCCCAATATCCATTTCATAATTCTGGCCACGCCACTGCTGCTATACATTACACGATTTTCTAAACAGAAAATAACATTGTATGTTTATATACCTATAAGAAGCGTTTAAAAGGCCAAACAATATATAATAGGCCAATTAAATAAATAATAGATTCTTAAATTTCGATTGATTGGGGAACTTTGTTGGATAAATGTATTGTTTTTAATTAGACACCTATCATATTCTTATAATTGTGTTAAAACGTAACACCATTTAATTCCACCTGCACCTGACTGCGACCAGTGTCCTTCAACCACTATAGTGACAACTGATACATACCATAATATTCCATAGGTACTTCCAATATAAATTAAATGTTACAATTCGCAAACGGTACGGAAAACCCGTAACCAAAAAAGTCGACATCGACCAGTAGTTCTAAAGAGTTTCCGCCATCTTCATTTTAATATCCACCATGTATTTTCATATTATCTGATCGTCAATTTAAAAATGTTCACTTTGGAAGAGTGACATTTTTACGTTAAAATGGAACTATAAAATCACATATCCGACAAATTACACATAATATATATCATATTTGTATTTGTTTGTTTTCTTAAGTTATGCGACTGCTACAACTGTGAAAGTGTTACATTATACAAAAACTATTGGTTATGTGTCGCCTTTTATTGGTATTTGCACGCCAAAAGTGACACGTCTGTCACTCGTATATACAGTAAATAGTAATGAATAGTGTAACACAATATGTAAAATTATCTCTTAGCATAAAGCTGATTTCCATTATAAATTATATGAAAAGTGTTGTATCCAAATATTTTGTTGGCTTAAGTGCTATTCTGGAATATATTATATATCAGAAAAATATTTTACAATAGTTTTATATTATTAATAAGTAATAAATAATAATATACAATTGCCGTAAATTGATTACATATCAATTTTAATTTATTATACATTCATACGTAACTACAGCATAACAATAATATATGTACATTGTACATTGTACATTATGTATACATTAGTAAACGTGAGAATAAAATAATATGCAATTTAATTCGAGAAAAAAATTCCTTTAAAATAATACAACAAAACATATGTTACAGGACACCTCTCAATAGTGGATATAATAACATTATAATGTTTTACTTTTAAATTCCACAACTGACTAATACATGTGCACGACTCAAGACTATGTGCATTTCAAACGTCTCATTTTAATGTAACGCGAATCTTAAATACTTAATCAGACATTGCAGGGAAGAGGTAGAGTTAAATCTGTATTGCTTTTTTTTTTAACTTCGTTCAAATTAAATCATCTGGTGAACACTCAACAACAAAATCTATCTTATTACATCGAGCGTTTTCAAGGGAAGAAGTGAATAAAAAAAAAATTTTGTTTTTACACTTGTACAATGAGGCCTTTGAATGTCAAGTGTAGGGTTTCAAACGTTTCTTGAAATACTAAAAATATGTGATGAATAAAAATAAAAATGATAATAATTATTTAATATCTATTCAGTAGTATTATAATAATATATACTAGAGAAATAGAAGTATAGACATTTTTAAAGTATGTTAATTGTATCAGATGGAGATGAATATTACAAAAACGTTCAACGTATAAACATGATAAAATGTATAAATTAATATAAACATAACTACATATTATCCTCGTAAAGTCTTAACTCACACGCACATAACTAATAACGTATTTGAATTCTAAAATAGAAATTATTGATGTTTTATGTTTATTATTAATATTGCAACTATAAAAAACCATAAAATAGTATAGTGTTATAATATAAGTTACCTATTATTTATTATTATTAATATGTAGGTATGCATTAGTATTAGTATAATGGTTACTAACAAAAAAAAAATGTTCAAACTAAAATTTAAATAAAATAGTATTTATTTATTTTTATTTCAGAATCATAGTCAATACTAAAAAGGTGGGTGAGTGGATGTCGCTCTGCTGTACAGTAGGTTACAAGTGGGTCACTGTAATGCAGGTGGTGTTAAATTTGAATTCAATGATAAATATTGTATAATAAAAACGATTCTGAGCGAAAACGGTTAGTCAGCCTATGATATTTCCAAGTATATTTGATGATATTATTGTGAATAAAGTAATTTATATATAACCTATTTACGTGGAACCTTGTTTTAAATTATCAATCCTTAGCTATAAGAGTTGAACATTTTATAAATTTTTAACTACAAAATAATTATTAATTTATAAATTTGATAAATTTTGTCAAAATTTGAACTTCAAATGCTTATAAAAAAAAATTGTACATATATATTTTTAATATTTTTCAAATGTTTTTAGAACGATATATCAGGAGCCTTATATTAAGTTTTCACGCTTTTTTACCCAACAAATAAAATTTTATTGATATTTACAGAAAAAAAAACTAAAAAAATTTAAAACTGACAATGTCCGTAAACAGCTCAAAAAGAGTCAAATTATTTACTGTGTTTGGAAAATGCTAATATAAACATTCAGTGAAATTTTCAAGTATCTACAGTCATACGTTTTTTAATTAAAACAAAATAAGAAAATCGTTACATGAGAAATCGAGTGAAATATCAAATGTTGTAAAAATATAAATTTCAAACGCTCATAAAAATTTAATTTGACATTCTTGTAGAATTTTTTTTTTTTGATAAAGGTAGACACACTCATGGATTATCTTGTATTACATTTTCAAACTTTAGATTTAAAAAGAAAAATTTTTATGAATTCTCAACTCAAAATAATTTGCTAATTTTCGTGATTTTTCCGTAATTTGTCATGATTTGAACTTTAAATGCTTATAAATAAAAACTGTGACTAAGGAGTTTTAATATTTTTCTAATATGATTGTAACAATATAATAGTAGGAGTCTCGTATTAAATTTTCAATCTTTTTTACCCGACAAATAAAGTTTTATTGACATCCATAGAAAAAAATACTAATAAAATTGGAAACTGAAAATGTTCCTAAACAGTTCAAAATAAATCAATATATTTTTAAAATTTTATTGTGTATAGAAAATACAAATATAAACTACCAGTGAAAATGTTATGTATATACGTTTATTTGTTTCAGAGGCACACCAAAAACCAAAATCGATTTTCTCGAAAACAGATTATGCGTAAAAATTCCCGTTTTTCCTTAATTTTTCTTTTGTTTTTCACGTCGCTTTTGAAAACTACTAGGAATTTTTTGCTTTTGACCCCTCAAAGTACCAACTAGATTCACTTTCCTATCAGAAAAGTTACTGTTGAAGAAAATCCAAGCACTTTTACTGTCCTATAAGGTGATGACAGACACAAAAAAAAAACATCATTGTAAAATCAATACATTCATCGCTTCTCTCAGAATCTAAATAGTAATTGTAATAATCTCCGTGTCACCGACGTAGAGCATCCATCAATAACTAATAGGAATTTTACCGTTTTCCGTTCTTGACGTTCTTATACTATTTAATCAACAGCGGCATTATTACGATGATTTTTTTATAATAGGACGACTTTAATGATTTAATTTTTATCGTTAGTAAAAATTACGAATGAAGTATAGCCACGTCATCGTCGTAATAATGATCGTTGTGTGCCCAACTAAAACAGTTGCTGGTTTCCATCACTATCGGGCCAACTGTGTAGGCCTATTGGTATAGGTACGCTCAGTCACGCAGAGCTAAAATAATTAAAATAGTATTCAATGTTTAAATTAATGGTCAAACTTTGTTTTAGATTATAATACAGGATTTCTCCCATCAGCATGTGTAAGTTTATTTAAATCTATTGTTTTTACATTAATAATACAATTGCGAAGATCTAAACCGAGAAATAAAAACGCTCTGTGAATGATTATGATCATATACCTACCACAAATTTATAGAGCTAAGGGGATGGGGGCTTGGAGGGAACAAACTTTTTTTTCAGAGGTAACGGCTTTCTTTTGCCGCAAAATGTTAATTAGATAGATTTCTGAAGTCGTTGATGCTTGGCAATAGACATAATTACCAATTAATACATTATGTCAATATGTCATATTATATACTGTGCGCTAAGTTGTCTGTTGATCTACAAAACTTTTTGAAAAAAACCGATGCATTATTATTTACTCGTGTTTATCTATAGGTAATTATTTTATATATGAGGTAGTCACACTTGCGCCCGGGTAAGTTCGATAACATTTCATGCTGTATTTCCGGTACCCGCGCTGATAAACTCAGGTCTATTGTACATTATATTTATACGGTTTTTGCTAGAACTCCTTATGAATGACAATGTATACGCCCCGTCTAAGTGCAGCTCAGATAACACGATTTCATCGTATTTTTTTTTATCACATTCGAGTAAAATGAACTGATATTATACATTTATGCCTATACCTATTATAATAAAATCATTAGGTAGGTATTAGTAAAGTTATACGATATTTTTATATAAAATATAATGTTAGTATGTCCGTTGAAATCTATCCGAAACGGACTTCCAGTAAAACTGGAGTTATGGGCATGGTTAATGGAAAGGCTAAGCATTCGTTTACGTTATTACAATGTTTTATTGTTCAATGCACAGATTACAACTGATTTTGGTCCAATGACGATCCATTTATACACAGATTTCACTGTACAGCTGATATCCATGAATAAACTGACTACTGAGACGTTATATACCTAATAATATTATTTCACAATAATAGTATGATACATAAACATAATAATATACAATTAACAAATAATAAAATTAGTACAATAATGTTGTATATTATATTGTAATATACCTACTCAATACTCATTATAATAATATAATAATAATGCAGGACTTGAAACCGATATTGGATACCAATTTTAACAGTTAAAAACTGAAACTCAAAACAAAATCGAAAAAAAATCAGTACCGATAACCGAAACTGAAATAGGAAAAAATATTTTCGGTTTCAAGCCCTGATAATATAATATAATTGTGATTTTTAAGTGTCACATCAAAATGCATTGTTCTTATAGTATAAAGTTATGATTTAAGAATAAAACTCAGGTACCTATAAAATGTTTGTGGGTGATTTAGTCACTCATAGCAATATTTTACACACTACTTACTTTAATATACTACCTACACTCGAGTGTGATTGCACTACAATAATTATTGTCGTTACGACCGTAACGAAGTCGGAATTTAAACGTCTTCAAACACAGCGACTAGGCACTAGGGAATCACTGACCAGTACCTACCTACATACTATAATTAAAAATAACTTGACACTCGCATACTTAAAGCTTTAAAATGTTAGAAAACAAAATTACAATCCTTTGATGCGGGTTTAATGTCAGGGTTAGATAATTGTGTTTTTTTTTTTTTGTTTGTTAGCGTGTACTTGCGAATAATTATAGTTCCGGAGCCCGAATTCCATTATCTGTGTACATAATACATATATGCATAATATAATTGCGATGTTATTCAATTGTAACGAACCAAAATAGAAGAAAAACTATCCATTGCGATACCGCTGCTAACACTCCCAGCTCTCTATCATAATTCAAAGAGTTGCATTAGATAAATTTGTTTATCTACTATCTACTGTTGTATTACAATATAACTGCTGTTATCTAAACCAGTAACCATAAAAACGTTATCATTATAAAACGTACCAACGTGTCATTAATGTGTGATAATATATATATATATATAAAAAATAAAAAAAATGAATTACCTACCATTAATTTACAACGATACAATAATACTATCACTATGACACTTTTATCAAAAACACCGATTTTGCTGCCTCCGTCTTTGGAGAATATGCAAACTGTGAAGTATATATTTTTTTGGAAAACAAGGAAGGGGTGCTTAGGAGACTTTTCCCCTCAAATTGTTCATCAAAATACCACCTAAAACTGAAAGAAAAAATAATTGTGATATTTTATTTCATAAATATTTTAAAAATATCCTTAGAAAAGTACTACATATTATATAGGATACTGTTTTTAGTAAAAGTTGTAAATAATAAATATTTTTACTGAAAAAAATGTCTTATTTTCCATGAATTGCTTGCGTAGACGGCAACCATTCACTATTATTTCGAAAATAAATTATTAAAAAACCTGTAGAGCTTACTGATGTTGCACTCTGCACAAAGAAAGGAAATTTGTCAAATTTTGTGTAGGAACAAACATTTTCATTTTAACGTGGTATATATTATACATTTATTCCTAACTTATCTTTTTTTACTCTTATACGAATTTATGCTGGATGTCTTACCTGATATGTCCCGTAGTCTGTAGTCTGTGTAAGTAGTCTTCTGTGTTATTGTGTCAATACAATAATACTTTATAACTTATAAGTATATAACTCTGCTACAGAATAGTCTCTATATCGGTTGTCTCCTACGGGAATTTGAATAAACGCGACATCCCTTACTCCCGTGACAAATCATTTTTTCTGTGCAGTTGGTACTTATCTAAAGTCATAGGCTACCGGCTTATCAATTGAACCGGCCGCGTATTTACGAAGTCTATCTGAGCTGGGGCACTATAAGTGCCCAGTTAGACGCCGTATAGTGCCTAACTAATTTTGGCAGATTATTAAATATCCATGTAGCAAACATATTTTAGTATATCAATCGATAGTACCGTAAGTCTTATCATATAACTTTTTCACACTAGCTATATCCTTAATAGTGCCTATAAAACGATCCTATGTCTCAATGATCGTGCCACAATTCACATTTTGCAATTTGTAATACATTTACGCCGTTGGAAGTTCCGAATACAATTTTATTATTTTTATTATTTGACGTAATATTAGTGAGATTTGAAATTTTAGATTCTGAGCGTAACGATGAATGTATTGATTTTACAATGATGTTTTTTTTTTGAGTCTGTCATCATCTTTTAGGACAGTAAAATTGCTCGGACTTTCTTCAACAGTAACTTTTCTGATAGGAAAGTTAATCTAGTTAGTACAATTAGGGATCAAAAGTAAAAAATTCCAAGTAGTTTTCAAAAACGACGTGAAAAACAAAAGAAAAATTAAGGAAAAACGGGAATTTTTACGCATAATCTGTTTTCGAGAAAATCGATTTTGGTTTTTGGTGTGCCTCTAAAACAAATAAACGTATATACATAAAATTTTCACTGGTAGTTTATATTTGTATTTTCTATACACAATAAAATTTTAAAAATATATTGATTTGTTTTGAACTGTTTAGGAACATTTTCAGTTTCCAATTTTATTAGTATTTTTTTCTATGGATGTCAATAAAACTTTATTTGTCGGGTAAAAAAGATTGAAAATTTAATACGAGACTCCTACTATTATATTGTTACAATCATATTTGAAAAATATTAAAACTCCTTAGTCACAGTTTTTATTTATAAGCATTTAAAGTTCAAATCATGACAAAATACGGAAAAATCACGAAAATTAGCAAATTATTTTGAGTTGAGAATTCATAAAAGTTTTTCTTTTTAAATCTAAAGTTTGAAAATGTAATACAAGATAATCCATGAGTTTGTCTACCTTAATATAAGGCTCCTGATATATCGTCCTAATAGCAGTTGAAAAATATTAAAAATACATAGGCACAATTTTTTTTTATTAGCATTTGAAGTTCAAATTTTGACAAAATTTATCAAATTTAAAATTTAATAATTATTTTCTAGTTAAAAATGTATAAAATGTTCAACTTTTATAGCTAAGGATTGACAATTTAAAACAAGGTTCCACGTAAATAGGTTATTTATAAATTACTTTATTCACAATAATATCATCAAATATACTTTGTAATATCATAGGATGACTGACCGTTTTCGCTCAGAATCGTTTTTATTAGATATACAATGATATTATATCATTGAATTCAAATTTAACACCATCCGCATTACAGTTACCCACTTGTAACCTACTGTACAGCAGAGCGACATCCACTTACCTACCTTTTTATTTTATAATTTATAATGGAAGAGTATATTATATCAGTTTTTAATGCACCTAATTGATGAAAGTAATTTTATTGAAAATATTGAATTCACTAGCTAAGAAAACTATAAAGTTTTTTTTTAAAACAAACATCTATCCTGACAGTTATAATTCGTATAGTGCTAATTGTGACAATTTTGGTCGTAAATATTCTGAACACATGAAAACATATTGAATTGTATAGTGTACTCATCTAGCCTACAAAAAAATCTAGTAAAGAATAAGTCTGTTAACATTTCATCTAGAATAAATCTATGCGGAAACCAATGCAATAAATGAATAAACTATTAATATTGTTATTCGAAAGATTAAGAAAAAAAAATTACGAGATAATTGTATGAGGAAATAATTGAATACCTATGTCCATGTAAGTAAATATTATATTATTATCAACTATACAAATTAATCAAAAATAGTTTTAATATACTATAAGGAAAAAATGTCTATATTTCAATAAAAACATTGTTTGAACATTTTACAATTACCTACCATTTATTAATTTAAATTTTTTAGATTCTTTAAAATACAAATTTTAACGGAATTATAAAAAAATTACTAAATTTAAACCTTATTTAATAATAATAAGTAACATAAATATTTTTAGTAGAAATCGTTATGAGTAAATGTCGTTAAAACTAGACCACTATATTTTATATTTATATGTATACAGAATGATACATATATGTGTCTACACACGTTATTACAAAAATTATAACTTTTTTTGTAATAATTTGAAAAATTATGACAATGAAAAACTATATATATATTAAGTTATATAATAATATAATTGTATAGTAGAATTGTACATCGAAATATTAAGAGGATGCTACACAAATGGCAAATAAGTAATAACCAAATGAAAAATTCGATTTCCATTGGGAATCTCAAAATTCTCGTGTGAGTAACTTTTTAAATGTTGGAAAGTCCTTTCTTACATGAAATATAAGTATAGTGGTATGAATGTACAATGCAATTTTCAAGTATATAGCTATTATAGTTTAGGCTCTACGTTGATCAGTCAGTCAGGACACGTTTGATTATATATATAGATTATAAGGATACCACAAACGTTGGAATGCACTTTTATATATTATAAAATATTATGCATACATTATATACATCGCACGTTTATTGTGTTTGGAATACTATTGTCACATTATTGCGAATTTGCCATTTGGCGTGTATACAGAGTTGAAGGGATATCTATAAAATTCACTCAACAGCCGACGTGATTTATATTGTTATTTCACCCGTCGACACATGAAAGTCTTCCATTTGTCCACGAGAAAGCACATCATGATACAAAACTTAGTTTTTAATCTCTTGTGAAGTACAGTGAAAATGTCTTGGTTAAAATAACACCCACGGTATAGATTATAATACACGTATTTGTAATACATTATATTATATTATATAGAGGCTTGTTTCCGCATGCTAAACTGAAATTGATAAGCTTTTAAGATTTATTTTCCGTAAACTATTATTAGTGTAAGCATTATGATTTATTTTTTGATTTATCGAACAATAATATTGAGGAGTTATATTTTGAAAATGTATTGTCAGTTTTAATACACTTAGGTGTATCAGGTATACTGTACCTACATAGTTATTTTGAGACCGTTGGAAAATCGTTACCTTTGTAGTTTAGGTACGTAGTTCTATTTTTCGTTCCGCAGAATATTTATTTAATAGCAAAAGAAGTAAATGTAAATATAATAGTAACCTACTTACCCAACTACCTGTGTATGTAATAAAATGAATAAAATGTTAATAATAATGTATAAAATGAAACAATTATCAGAAGGAGTGCTTTGATTTCAACCTATAGTATCCTATCTTTTAGCAAATTGGATCAAGATGGTACTTTAAAGAGGTCATTTTTAGATTTTCTCAATAGTTATTTAATGCCACGGGAAAAACCACTGACAAATTACAAAAAACCGCTAAAAATGGGATTTTTATTTCTAACGCTTTGTTTATCACCATACAAACGAATAAAAATTAAAATAACGATTTTAGTTATTTTGTTGCAATTTATAATATTAATTCAACTTACGAGCTATAATAAAACATAATAACGTGGCTCGGCGTGGCGCAGTGGCTGAATTCAATCACGAGAAGTGATTGAGAGTAAGCAACGGCCGCTGCCTCTAATTCTCGGATGGGTGACCACCCGGGTTCGTAGTGCTCAAAAAACCGACCGTACCAACCGTCCCAACCCTCCACCTCGACCAACCTTACAGGCTAATGACCTCAGTCGTCGAAGCCTTAAAACCTAAAAAAAAAAAAAAAACATAATAACATAAAATACCTATCTATACTGACAAACCGTCTCCACTCCGAATCGTTTTTCGTATACAATGATAATATGATATCATTGAATTCAAATCTAATACAATTCATTATACCGTGACCCACTTGTAACTTACTGTACAGCAGTGCGACATCCACTTACCAGCTTTTTTTTCTATTGTTATTATTATTAAGGCCTCGGCATCTAAGGCCATTGACTGAATCAACTATATAAAGGTTCACATTTTATCTTAAGTTACATTAATATTAATATATAAGTTACAAGTCACAAAATATTGATTAAATTGGTATTAATTATGAAGGTATAATTGTGTTTTTTATGTTGCCTGGATGAAGGGCTTCTGAGGAAATGTTTGGTACTCCTGCTTCCCGTTTATCCGTTTCAAAAGAGAAGCATTCTCATATGATAAGAATTTACATTTTACACTTGTTTTTCCGTGATTTCCGTGATGTTCAATTTAATTATACCCCAACCCCACGGTAAATGGACTCAAAATGTTAAACTCTGAATCGTTGTTTCGAGATTCAACTACAACGCTGATACCTATACGCTTTAGGGGCTTCTCAATATAGTTATAACTTATAAAAGTTATATATTGACGGAATTGCATTGCGCTATATTGTTGTGCGGTCGTCGATGATTAGGAATATAATAATACGATGGTGATTAGTGAACTATATCTATGTGACACCTTATAGAGGGCTTAAATATAATAATATGATATGTCATCTACACGCACACTGCCAGTACAATTTATATATATATAGGTACATATACCTACATGGCTAAATATTACTAGCTAAATAACCCGGCTTCACCCGAGTGTAAAATATTTGCGTATTGCCGTACACCTCCCCATTGGCCCATTTCCGTTTATAATATCTTGTCGAAAAATATCTCAGGCTTATGTGATTAATAGGTACCGTGAAAATTGCAAGTCTCAAGCTAAATCATTGTATCGGCTCTACGTTGATCAGACAGTATGAGTCAGTCAGGTCACGTTCGATTATATTATATTATAGCCGTCCTGCCCGGCGTTACAGGTGAGATAAGCTTGTGATTATGCAATCAGTACATTTTCAGGTAGGCTGTGGATTGGATTGCAGACCCCGTAAGGTGCGTACTTAATTGCAAATGTTTTATTAACTCGTTGTTTTATGATGTGTATGCGTGGGTTCCCGAGACAACGGTCGAAAACGAGCGTTAGGAATAATACCGTTTTTACTATGGTTGGTTTTGACCAAATATAATATACAGGTCTAAAATTATTTACAACCATAATCTTAATGATGATTATGTTAATTAATAATTGTTTAATTTTTTCTATTTTAAATCTTTTTGCCCTTCGCGTTGGATATTAGATTTTATTTTGGGCATTTCGTTTTTAATTTGTCATTTATTTTTTAAACAAATAATAACTTAAATAACTTGTTACTATCGCCATACTAAATATTGATAAACAATATTATAAACGCGTGAGAAGGTTAAAAGTAGTTTCACGTTTATAATATAGTTATAAATTATAATAGAAGAAATCATTTAATATTTATATGTATATACTATCTAATAGTGTTATAATACTAAATACTATGGATACAAGTACCATACGAATCTATGACTATCTATAATCATCAGTATTATAATAAAGTAATTTTATTAGACAACACGTCTAAACTACCACATAATGTGATTTATAATATAAATTACCATTTCATTCACAGAACACTGATACGATTAATCTTCGACATATTTATTTTTATTTGTGTATTTTTATAATTTAATACCTATATAAATATGTTATGTTTACCTAACAATAATTTATTTTTTTTTTGAAGATAGAAAATTAGTTGAAAGATAGTGGCGTTAATATTTACTTTTGCATAGCAGTCAACAGCAGCTGTACAAATATTGTTCATGCGTACAGATTACCAATGCAACACAAAAGAATTTAATGGAAAATCGAGCGAGACTCTGTAAGACCAGTCTGGAAAATAAAATTATATAAATAAAATGTTGTTTCAATAGCCTATAATATAATCCCTATATTTATTATACTTACAGGTTAAAATATGTCAACATTATTTGCGCGGTAATAGCTGTTATAAATAATTTTCGTCGGGTGAAAAAACAACAATCTGTGCTCAGAATAAATTATTTCCTTAAGTTATGTCTCATCACTTGTTCTACACTTGTACAGTATATTAATATATTCTTAACATTGACGGAAAATATTGTTATACAAATATATCTCGAAAATTAAACTTGAAAATAATAAAACGCCCAGGACTAAAGCCTCGCCCTCGCAACTACCATTTAGGGACACCCTAACATCCTACGCTCGTACGACTATATATTGTTAATTCTTTTGAGGCCTTTCTTGGTTTAAAAACGTAGTAAATAGTAATAAAAAGCTTACGAGCATATATAAGCAGTACACGTACAACTCGCATATACCACAATCAGTAATCTTTATAATGTACTTACTCGGCAGTCAAATGCGACATTGCTCGTCATCTACCACCAAGTCACTATACATACCAAATAGTCATCTGTTTGAGTTAAAATCATGTTATAATAATTCTCGTACAACCGACCTATTGTTTAAATTAATTTTTTTATTTCGTAAAAAGCACGTGCTTAGTTTGTTGTTTGATTTGTTTTTTTTTTTTCATCTAAGCCAGACAGGACTCAATGCCGTAGCCAAGAAACAATCTTAAAGAGAGGTTTGGGTTTCACGTTCGGGTTATCGATGTTATTTTAATGGTTTTTCTCATTTATTCTAATTCATTCTTTATTCTTATTTATGTTTTATTAAAATGTATTATTTCTTAAAATAAACAACATTTGTGTAAATATTAAATAATCTATTTCTTTTAAAATTTTTCAGTTTGGTACAATAAATAAGATTGGTAATGTGTTTTAAAACGTTTATTGACCTAGTTCCTAGAATAAATACGAACCGTCGTTTCAGGGTAGAGAAAAAAAAGGTAATTATAATACCATCATTTTATTATTTTACGAATTATTGGTACAGACTACATACATTATAGGTAGTATAAACATTATTAGTTTACTAATACTTTTTTCCATAATCAATGGTATAGGTAAGTGTATCTTTAAACCTCAACAATAAATAAATATCACTTATTTAAATGATTGATTTTAATGCAACTTTAAAAAAAAAATGTGTAGGTAATTGCATTTTAATATTTTATAAACTAATTATGTCAGTATCACTCATTCACACGAATATACCTAATACATAATTTCAAGGATTCGTGAAATTTATAATTTATTTTTCGTAAAATATATATTGTATTTAGAAAGAAAATTTATACACCTGTACTGACTATACATATAGCTTCTGGAGTGTAGACAATTTTAAAGAATTACTTTAAACTGTTGTTCTCATATTTTGCTGTAGATTAATCGCGATAATACATCATATAACGGTTTTATTAATGTATATGTATCTATATAGTTGCCAAAGTTTCTACCAATTAGGTGTTTTATATTTTCCTAGCTGTGTCACTCGACTAATACCGTGAAATTATTTGACGAACATATTTTTCATTTTATTGAGGACACAGCTATATTATTTACATTGCACACGCTAATATATAATAAAACAAGCAAATCAAAAATGTAATCATAAAAATTTTCAGTAAAAAATATACAAGTTACCTATAATACAATAGGTACTTAATTTGTTAAAACAAAAAAAAAATAAACAACGACTCATACATTATAATATAAGTGATAAAAAAACGTTAAACATTTAAAATTTTAAAGAGCAATAACATTTCCATTACACATTTCAGTTCTTTATTTACCGGTAGGTAATATGCCTACTTTTATCTCATCTACGGTGACAATCGTGACACAGATAAATGAGTCTAAAGTCATTACTGCAACTGTACATTTCTTTTTCTTTTTTTTTTCGTCTGTACCCAGAAACTGTTGCCAGTATTATTTCACGATGAAATCTTTAAACAACTTGTTTTAATTAGCGCGTAGAGTTTTCACACAACGTTTAGTTTTAACTTAAAATAATTTAATAATCTATACTTTTTACGTCAAGTCTGGCTTGCTGAGTAATGTCTGTTGACTGCAGAGTATCATAGAGTATGGTCGATTATAGATGGTTACGTGCACGCAGTATTTTCTTTAATTGAATTTACGCATTATTTCATTTATCAATTTATCATATCTGAAAAAAATGAACCCGTTTGGTTTAAAATAAACATATAAGTAGATGCTATCTATGTCCTATAACCTGTATTAACAATACATATAGGATGGTAATTTTTTTTTATTTCATTCTCAAGATATTAGCAAACATGTGCTCTATTTTATTACGTAAATAGTATATTATAGTAAATTTAAATTACCTATAGTTTATAATATAATAATAGTGTAGGTACTCTGGTCAGAATTCTTAATATAAACTATTGTTCGATAAAATTTTTTTTTAAATTTATAATATGAAAAGTCAATTAACTATGACGTTGTGGAAAGATATAAACCGTCATACGGAAAAGCAATTAGTTTTATTACATTTGAATTACGGTTGATTTTAATCATACGTCACAATATATTGTTATAATAAATACAATTTGTAAAGTGCTTAAACACTTAACTGAGAATAAAATTGAATATGTTCAAGTATTTATTATATTATATACAATATACAGACATTTTCATAATTACAAATTTCTGAAACCAAATTTACTTTAAACATTTTGGTACTATCATAATTATTAGGAGTGCTATTTATTGTAGTAAAGTGCCTTTTTTAAGCCAATCATAAAACCTAGTTTTTCCATAAACAAAGTTATGAATTATGTAACAACGAATTTAATTAATAAACTTTCATTTAAATAATTGTTTTTTTTTTTAATTTGTATATAGTTTATTGCATTTTTATGTAATTTTTCCTTCTTTTATTGCGCATTAAACTGCAATCTTAGGTTTTTTTTTAAAGTTTTATATTGCATTAAATTCACAGCCTTACTAATTTGTATAACAATACTTGATAAAAAGCGTCGTTAATTTTTGTTTGTGATATTATGTTTATTGAAGATATTAATAAATGAATGTATTATAAATGTTTGACAAAATCGTATTAAAATTTAAAGTAATTCAATATTTACACATTACTAAATATTTGTATAACATTAAAGCTTATTGTTTAACTACAGCTAAACTTTAAGTATAGTAACCTATATAGTTTTTATCATATTATCATTGTATGTACAAATTATTCTTTTACAGTTTGACGCGTTTGATATAAAAGTGAAACCGTTAACACTATTAGTCTAAAATAATAGAATTAGCTTAATTCTATACAAATACTAATTGCATAATAATATAGTATTATCCAAACAATCCGTATGTGTATTTAAAGTCTCTAATATCAATATGTTATTAATGAGAATAAAATAATCACTAATAATTAATACTAAATTATTGTCTAATTGATACCACAAAAAAAATGTGAACAACTTAAAAAAAAAACGAAAATCAGCCCAAATAACACGTGATAAGTGTCAGGATATTATATGAAAGATAGTCAATATTGTAATCATTTCTATGTCAATAAAACTATATTGTACTTGAAGACAAATAATCATATCTATCTCATACGTTCTGCAGAAGTCTAGATTGAAAGTGACGTCAAATATAAGTCGATCCTTATAAAACGAATAATAATAAATTGTTTTGGTACCTATAATACTTACAAACGTTATGGCAACTTTAATCTATACGATGTTATTTATATGTGCCCACTATGCTCTTATTGTAGAACCTTGAAGTGAAGACGGTAAAATAATGTCTTACTAATATTATTATTAATCAGTAAAAAAAGGTAATATTCTTTCATTAAGGTTATTAAGTATGTTGTCTGATATGTATATAAACACTATCAACTGTAATCGTTATATAAAAAAACTTTCAACATTTATTATTTATGAAAACGAAACACGTGGATTGGTACTTCTAAAAAAATTAATCAAAATTAAAATAATATTATTTATTACATTTATATAACTATAACAGTCTATACGCAGTTTAAACTTTAAAATAAATGCTTGAAAAATAACCAATACCTTTATTTATGATAAACGCCAGACGGGTTATCGACTCCGTATGACCTCCTTGAATAAACTCCATGAAATCAATTCTATATATTGCTAATTCCCAACTAGAAAATATAATTACGAACGTTGTATATTTTACTGTGCTCGTATATAATAAATAAATAGCTTTGCAGAAATAAAAACTAGACGAATTAAAATATATCTTTAATATTTAAATGTTATGACCTAAATAAAACATAAATTCGGTTAGATTATAAAAAACTCACAGCCAATACAAAATAGCAAACAATAATATAATTTAAAGCTATTCACTAAGTCTTTTGCAATTATAAATGATTTTACATTATTGGATGTGTATATAAGTATATTGTTATTAGATAATAAATAAACGAATCGTATTTATGTTGTATTGAGATGTTTCTTATTAAATTTCTATCCCTTTTATGTATACAAAGTGTATGTATTATAAATTCGAAATAAATTAAATAAGTGAGTACCTTCATACATAATAATATATGTAATGTATTAAACTGCATAATATATAATATTATAATGAAGTTACTTTAACTAATATTAACTGTCTATATTTTACATATTCAAACAAATTATTATATTATTTAATAAGCCAGTGTAAGTTCGATACTTATTTCGTTTATTAAATTTTAAATAATAATAATAGCTAATAATTAATAAACATACATTTTATCCTATAACCTTTACGCCGTTTCACATACAGTCATACAGGTATGTATAGGCAGATTGTGTCCCATAACTGTTTTAAGCTTCGGGAATTTAAGAGACTTGTTTACAATATAAAATATATAATATATGCAGTGCAGATTATCGTATCGTATCATTCCTTTCAATGATTTTTTCAGCGGTTAGTATTGTTCACAAACACATTTATAATTATTAATATCGTCCAATATATTTTTAGTTTTTATTTGTCCTTCTGCTTTCAATCACCACTTTAATTCAAAATCCTGTATGCATTTCTCATAGTCATAACTACTATAATATAAAAGAAGGATTAACAGCATAAAATACAGAAAAACATACTTTGAAAGTCGAAATGATATCTTAGTACTTATATCCAAACAGGGCAAAAATACAATCAAACAAAATAAAATAGTATAATATTATAAAAAAAAATTAATATAATTTTAATTAATTAATTTATTTATTTATTTAACGGATGTTAGTCCAATTTACATAATACATAGTGTATAAGTTAGATAAAAAAAATTATTAATATTAAAGATAAATATATACAAGATAACATATTTTATAAATATATAGTAAAATAAACAGACAAACAGTTAATAAGAACAAAATTATTATAAAAATGTATTTAGCTAACCATTCTTATTTTGAGGTGCATAATTTATTTAGTATATATATAATTAGTTTAAAAAATGTAGAGCTCTATTGATATTATCATAGGTATTTGGCTTAAAAAACTATTGCATTTTTGTTTAACCAGTAACATTTCAAAATAGTTCTCGAGATTATTTGTTTAGATTAATGGTTGTACCTACCCATAAATTATTATTATTGAAACACTAAATTTCAAGTATTGGTATTTGAGACCTTAATTGAAAATTTGTAATTATTATATCCTACGCAGTTTTAAAATAAACTCAATTATTCCATTTGAAATTAAATTATAGTTTTTACACGGCTCATGATTAAACATAAAAATAAACGTTTAATCATTATGTAATGATAGATCATCATTTATTAATCATTTAGTCCTTAAAAATAATAGTACTACTTTATGCGTGATAATAAAATAGATACTTCTATCATTTTTTAAAATACTTCAACTGTAATAATTAATAAGCAAAAATAATTTAAATTCTCATTCTTAGAACATATCTATATCCATCATTATTACATATCTTTGTTTTAAAATTATGACGTGCCTACCTAGTAATTTAAAAATAAATAATTCAAAATTCACTTAATAATTAGAAACTAATAAAAGCAATTGATAAAAATTATTGAAAACCAATATTATAATAACATAATTAGTTCTCTATTTTAATCAATTAGACAAATAAAAAATGTGAACAAGTGGGTGTCGCTCTACTGTACAGTAGGTTACAAGTGGGTCACTGTAATGGATGGTTTTAAATTTTATTTTAATGGTAAATATAATTGTATAAGAAAAACGATTCTGAGCGGAGACGGTTTGTAAGTCTGGATATTTTTTATTGTAATTATTTATTATATCCCGCCAGTTGAATAAATATTATATAAATTATACTACCTATAAGTGGCTATAACGAACAATATTGAAAAGAGGTCATTATTTTATGAAACAAAAATTATTGAGAATATGAGAATACATATAGGATACCCATCTATATAATATATTTATAGTTGGTACATATATATTCTGATACGTGTAAAATAACGTTCTATCATATATATTGTTTTATCATAGTTTCTAATAAATTATATGCTGTATTTGATCGGTAAATTAACATACATATCCGTAGTATCAAGTGTTTTATCGACTTTAATGTCAAAAACACGTGCTTTTAAGTTTTAAATTAGTTACACACTTAATCTATAGCTTTTTCAGATAAACGCTTGATTACTATTCATGGGCATAATATTCGAATTTTGAATAATTTCATTAATTCAAGAAGTACTAGTTCTCGAGGTCTTATAACATACCTGCCGACATAATAATATTCATCGCTACTAAATAGGTACGTACGTAGGTGTACCCCGTGTATTGAAATTTATTTCACACGATATATTAATTGGCAAAACTTAATTATTCGGTTGTTAACCCTTGACCCTGCTGAATGTGTCATATTTCTATTTGTAATACGTCACAGAATTGAATTATAGCAATTATTATTATTATTATTATTATTATTATTAAATTTATTTTCCATTATTGTGATGTGAAATATTTTGATAATCTACTGTGATGAAGATAATTATTACGCTTTAACCCGTGGTAAATCAATTACTTAAGAACACGTTTGAATTATCTCTAATGTTTTGATCCAGAGTAGAAATTGTTTCATTGACGGTTACAAATTAGATTAACACTGTACGTCCAATGTGTTGATTTGGGTTTGATTGACTTTAACATTTTTAAACCACTGGCAATAACTAATTTTTCTGATAATAGTAGTCGATGTTAAACTATATTTTTGGTCTCGCACAAAACATAATATATAATATATATTATAATTTATTCGTTTTAAACTACTTTATTATGTTTATTTTTTACCTAACTCGCTTTTTGTATGCACATGTTATGTAAATTGTCGGGAATATATAAGAAATAAGAATGAATACCTAATATTAATAATTTTATCCAAATCGTAATTTAGTGTTTTACCTATTTAACTGTATAGGTACACATAACACACGCTTAGTTCAACGGTTTCCAGACTAGAGTTATCACAAAACTGATATTTATTGGCGTTAGTGTTATTTTAAAAATAAAACAGAATAGGTACGTATGAATATGTATCATCCAAAACCATCATTTTTAAAAATACATTTTTTTATATCATATGTGACATTCTGGCACAAATTTATGTATGTTTGTTTAATTTGTATCTGTCCTGAAATTAAATATAAATATTTCAAAAAATACTGCCGATATTTATTTTCTAGTTTTGTGTTTTACGAAGATAAATTAAAAGAATCGAGGTTGCTGAACAACGACAAAATTCATTTTCTACAGATGGTTTAAGTATTCATTATAATACATGGACCAGAAAAATATAAAAACAGTAACAGCAGACAACAGTCAATCATACCAAACCGATCGCATCAGGTCTTAGCTATGCATTTATAAATAAAATGCCTCCTGGAGAGTGATGCTTTTTTTAACTTCAATCATATGCCGGGTCATAAAATCTTTTTAAATATTTTATTTCAGAGAATCGAATCTTTATTTAAACATTACATTTAGTTACTATATTTTTTATGTTATAAACATGTGTTTATTTATACTTTAATATGAGAACAACTAACAATTATTGTAATTACATCTAAATATTTTCTTAGATTGTAGTATTTATACTTTTATATTTGTATTAGGTGATACTTGAATATAAATGTATAATACAGTATCGACGATAAAAATACATATTATAATATGGAAAACTAAAGTTGAAAATTATTAACTGTGGTTGACTGTTTTACTCAAATATATTGTTGTATAATGCATTAAACAATTTGTTAAGTTTCCAATACGTAGGTATCTGACCTAACTATTAATATATACGTACAGACTACGAAGTAATATAAATTTAATTTTCGTTTAGTTGACTTAAATAGTGAAATTTTATTTATTTCTTAAATCAGCAATTTTTTGTTTTAATCAAATAGAAGGTAAGTAATACAATTAATTGAATATAACTGATATAAAATACACATCATATTGTACGTAGGTTCAAATATAGGTGTATACAGTTTCAATTAAACACACTTAATACGATTATCTTAATTGTATTTATTTCTAACTTCTATATATGTATTCAATGGATTTGTGATAGAGTTACACGTGCTACGAGTAAAGTTAAGTACTTGAAAGTATACTAGGACTGCCTAGTACTCTAGTGGGTCAATTTTGCCCTACATAATCTGTTAAAATGGTGTTGACATGCACAATCATTATTTTATTTACAAGTGAATCTTAAAATATTGTTCCAAATGGATTTTGATATCACGTCCGTCCAAATCGATTCTGCATAAATATGAATTCTACACAAATTCGTATATTTTATCGAGTCATACCTATATTTTATTGCATTTTGTACTTGTTACTATCACGTGCACGAGATAATGATATTCGTGATGTCTAACTAAATATACATTTACATAGTAAATTACCAGTATGATTGTTTTTTCCTTTATTATTGACCTCATGAGCTGTCTTCCATAAAATTGTATATGAACGTAAATTAAATACAAACAAATCATCCGTTGCAGTGGACCGAAATAACTACGTAAGAGTGAAGTATGTACCTACTTGAAAAATGGAAAACATCGATGTTGTTTATTTATTACTTAGGTAAGTGCTATTATATATTCGCAACCCATATTAAAAGCGCAACGGACATAATAGTACGACGGTCAAAATTGACGGAAGTATGTCGCATAACTAATTCAGAAATGAGCTTAATTTTGCATAATATATTATATTCTATACACAATAACATTTTCAAAGTATATATAGACTAATTTGAATAGCTGTTTACACTACACCTTTTCGCACCATCCCAGAGTACGTTGATATTATATTGTTATAACGTGTATGCGATATGTTTGTCAACAATTAATTCAACCAACCATATAATAATAATATTATAATATAAATAAATCTTAAAAATAGATGATCAACCGTATCCTACACACTAAATGGTTTTTTTAATGCAATTATATAGCATTTACAAGAGCAAAACAAGATTTATACACGTTACAGAAGACTTACAGAAATACTTGTTATGCTTCAGTACAATTTTTATTTTCATATCACTAATACAAAAACAGATATTATATTGTCTTATAATCGTGTATACATTTGGTTTTATAACAATGACTGTATCGCATGAAAACGTTTTTACAAAACATTGATATATGTGGGGCACTCTTAAAACAAGAATGTATATTTAAAAAACATTAATTAAATGTAATTTCATATTATCATTTACTTGCGTTTCCCATCACATTTAATTTATTGATCAAATTATATCTTCAATAATTATATATTAGGTCAGTATAAATCGTACAAATCGTACAACCAAAATAAAATTTGAAACTTGAAGTGAAACAGTGCTAATCAAATATGCAAACGGGTAGAAATGTGAGAAATCCAAAGAATGAGAGTGAACATAAATAAGAAAATAAATTAAAAGTTCGACAAACCTAAATATAACTGTTCGACAACTGAAATCGCGTATTCACATTTTTTTTTTATCGTTTAATGATCAGCTCCTCTAAACACGCGCCTATATTATTACAATATAAAAGAATGTTGGTATATCAGTAACGCAGTAACAGTTTTTATCGCATTGAATATATGACTAAAAACGGAAAAAAATTGTCAATTGGACCGGAGAGAAACGAGCCAACCGTTAAAACGGAAACGTTGATCGTAAGACGTAATCTTGGGATCCTGCTGTCACCATTACTCGCTATAATATCAACTTTTAACATACCGATATAACAGGATAGGGATGGGGACGCACATATATATATTATACTCGATTACTTGTAGGTGTATCGTAAAAGGCATGTTCGGTCAATTTCTGTCATTATCGGGTTTGCACGTTGTCGACAGTGGCTAAGAGGGCATTTCAGTCATCCTCCTCCGCCATTGCCAAAACGTGTTCTGGTATAAATCTTATGTGATAAAAGGCAAAGTACAAACTACGATATTTCTGAAAACTGTTTTGGAGAAACATTTTGCGTATTATCGATTATTTCTAGAAGTTATTACGGTTACGGGACATAGTATAATAACGACCTAGTAAAAGGTAACGGATATAAAATTCTGATTTACTCTGTCCAGCTCCCCCCCCCCCTCGGCCATTGAAAAATCCTGAGTAACGCCACCGGTTGTTGGGATCGGGAACAATAGTTATTACGACCCAGTGCATAACGAAAACTAAAGAAAAACGAATGTATTGATATTGTTTCATTGACGAAAAAAGTCGCTGCTATTATATAGGTGGGTATTATTGCCATATAGTAGTGACCTATTCGTATCGGCTTTCTTATTGATGTATGCTGCAGAAAGGATAGTTACTCGAGTTTTTCAAAGATTACAAGCCCTGAGAGTAAAACTTTTCTATACTCCTTATTTTAAAATCCGACCAGACTAACAAATGCGTACATCGATGACGCGCGCTTTTTTATGGTTTTTTTTTTTGCGAAACACTTTTCTCGGGGGAGTAAAAAAAAACAAATAAAAAGAATTCAACGCTACTCTCCCGCTCCTCCAAAACGGGAATTGAACACATAACAATATTATAGTACTCTATGGAGTCAAGATTCTAGAGCCAGAAGTTCCCCTGTACGTACAACACTTGATTTCATTTGTTCATCTCGTTTTTTATAGAAACCAAATCGTCTCGATGCACTCGACAAATGTTTTTCGAAAGATTTAAAAAAATACGACCGGCACACCCGTTGTATTGAATCATGTGCCTACATCTCGGCACCGCGGAACCCCGCCGGCACGGGGCTCAACACATTTTCTCTCGGACGTGACCAAAAATGGCCGGTAATTATTTTAACAAATGCTTAATGGGTAATTCTATACAGCGGACGCGCCGAGCTGTCATTCGGCGACGCGGGCGCAATGATTGACAGCGAACGGATTGGTAAAAAAAAAAAAAAAAAAAACAAACCGAAACAAATAGCTTCGGTGGATGTATCCTATTTATAGACAGGGCGATACCTGCACGACAAACGTGGTATTGCCAGACCGTAGTACTGTTGAAAAATAGAACATAACCTTACGCGTATATTGCATATAATATTATTATTGTAACGATCGATTCGTATGCCACCACACGAATTTGCGAGTCGAACTCGCAAATCATCATATATAGTACAGTGGTTCTTAACCTTATGTAGATCACGAACCCCTGATGAAAGATTTTTAGAAATCGCGAACCCCCTTACCAAATTTGTATCGAATACCTTTTTTTTCTTACAAAACATCAGCCCATGTTATCATAACCAAAATTACAATAATTATTTTATGTTAAAAATTGCACGAGTAGGCATAACAAAACATAATATGCACATTTATAATTTTTTTTATTACAATTATTTTTTTATAAAAATGTAATATAAAACTATAGTTGAGTACGATCGATCGACTGTACTTAGTGGCGGTAAATATAAGACTGCCGAAACTACAGTACTGTATGCGTGTACATTTCGTATAAACAAGAAAAACTGATTACTTAATAAATATCAATAATACAATATTATTAGGTGTAGAATCTACATATTATATATTATGAAAAAATAATAATAATAATCCAATAATATTGTAATAATGCACTCATGTCACTTATTGACGTATGTTCTGTGTTGAGGCTGCAGCGGACCTCCAAAGGGCAACGGACCACAGTTTAAGAATCGCTGATGTAGTATATACGTCATGTATTATACGATATGCTGAATGTGACAAATCTTACATTATTAGCAATCTGGGATTATGTCGGTACTAAAATTAAACTAGGGTGTCATAAGAAACCAGCACAAATATCACTAGTTGCATGGCGGCAGTTGCATCAATGGAGACAATGCAGACCTGGAGAAAGAAAAAAAGAGTAGAAAAATACTCAAAAATACCGTAATTAAAAAATATATATCCTTGTACTCATTCGAGTTTTTCCAAAACGACATAATAATACTATGGTATAATATAATAAATTATGTCGTATTATGTCATGAGGAAGGAGCATTCTCACGCCTTTCTATCCCATTAGACCACTGAGACCATTATATACAGCATAATATATACATGATTCCTAACCTACAGCAATCGATAGCTGCTTATATTGTACAATTCGAAGCAATTTATTGGTTTTATTTTATAAAATAGCGTATGTTACAATATTATAACTGTGTACTATTTTAGATATAAAAAGTTATTCCACAATGGAAGACGTCAGAGTGCGGGAGACCTTCACGTCAAAACCGTATACGTTGTACACACTACACACATGTTCACTGTGCATTTTTAAATACGTAGAGATTTAGATACATTTTTTTTATTAAATCCTAAGATGTATATATCATTATATTAGTTGTAATGATAACTATAAAAATCACAAAAATAAACAAAATATCTAATTTGAGTTGAACTTATAAATTAGTAATTTTGGACCTAGAAGCGGAACTACGGATATTGGTTTATACATTTTGAATTATTAAATTGCTGAACAAGTTTATTTCGTTGACAATTATATTTCCAAGACTTAACTATGTTCTTCCGTGGACATTATAAATAGCTCTTGGACACAAAGTCATCAGTATTTCAATTTTCAAATATACTTCACCGTACAAACAAGTCGTCACTTTCTTTATTTAATAGTTTAATACTATCCTAGCTCGTAACACTAATTAATAACTGTTAAATACTCAAAATAACTTAAATCCACAACTCAATGGTGAAATTTCAATATCCAACAAGACCACTTGGCCCTTGTCAAAGTACGAACATACACGTAACTACTGTCATTACTCATTAGTCATCACTCTCTGCCAGATGCGGATCGAATCACTTCACCAACGACTGCACTAAAACACAAGAGGAACCCGTAAAATGTGCAAATTGTGATGGAAACCTGCTTAGCTGCTTAAACTATTAGGTGTGTACAAACTATAAAGGTTGTCAAATTTTCAAAAATATACTAAACCGGACTAAAGACAAAGCCGGAAAAATAAAATGAACTCCACCCCAACATCTGCCGTACCACCAGCACCACAAATTAACAACACCCTCATCTTCAACTCGAATCAAAAACCAACATAATATGCAAAAGCCACAGCCAACACACAGAATCGATTAAATAAAATTGAATCGATCAACTATTCCACATCATCAACAAATTCATTGAAGAACTCAAATCATTTCTAAATCTTCTTCTACTTGCTCTAACATCCTTAATAAAAAAAATTACATTTCCTAACATTCCAACTTCATAACTTCCGTTAACCTTATTATTTCATCTAAGTTAAGCTACCAAATATACTTAATGTATATAATAATTACAGATTGTAAATATACTTTTGTTTAAATATAAAAACGAAAAAACCGAGAGAAATTATGCGTAACCGTTAATTATAAATACTGAACTACATGTATATAATTATGATTATCTCTTATTTAACGAACGGTTTTGATTAGTATAAAACCAAGCGAAAATGTGTAAATATTAGAAAAAAATTATTACATATTTTCCAGACAACGCGTCGTGATGAATTATCATATTATGATGCATTACGACTTAGGTACGAGTAATATTCAGCCGCTGTCGAATGTTGAAAAATAACTTTGAACTTTGATAAGTTGACTCATTTTGTAGAATATTTATGTTCATATTGTTTAACTTCCATATTATAGATTGACCATGTTATGAACCTGTGTCCCGTAGTTGAAAGATTTGCCGTAGAGTTATTTTAGTTACCGTAGAGTCGGGTGTACCGCGTAGAGGTTCTTTCCATACACATCATTCATAAGTCACCTAACGCCTTTATTCTACTATGTCACTATTATTTAATTGACATATTTTATTTTTATTCAACACGTTGACTTGCTGACTAATTTATATTTGGTGGTTTGTGTTTGGGCAATTTAACATAATGCGTTTGGGAGAAAGATATTTTAATCATTGTAATGTGTTTCGGCGTCCATTTTTAATATTATACTTTAAACGAATTAATGTCATAATTTACGACTCATACATTTAGTTCTGTAGTAAATTTTTTTAAATTTTAAAATCCCTAAGGTACCTAATAAGTAATAACCAACACAAACACCATAACGAGTTCACGTTTCCAATGTTCGAGCAAAACTGATATTAATTTTGCCATAATTATTAAGATTAGGTTGAATATACAATATAATATTTTATATTTTATATTTTATATTGTAAACATTCATACTCGCTCAAACACAGTAAAAATAACTCGCCCAAAGGCATGACGCTCGTTTATATTATTTTGTGTTATCTATAGTCTATACTCTATATGTAATGAGTCATTACTAATGATATTTATGAATTTATTTATCTTTACAAATTAACTGTTACCCTGATCCCTAAAAAAAAAACTTCCATATAAACGCTTACCTACCAATTTAGTAGCTAGCTGTAAAAATGTCTTTAGAATCTCAATTTTAACCTTCACGTATTAATGTATTAGGCATAATCATTGATTAAATATACGATTGTGAAGTACAAATTTAACTCAAGGCATATTATTATCATTCAAATAACACATTTTATTTTGCATGTTTTCGCATAGGCACAAGCAAATGTGTTAGACACCATAATACAGTGCACATAACTGTATTTTTTTTTTACATATTTGAAGAAGAAAGTATGAATTTTGAATGAATATTTTAAAAAGTTTATTTTGCATAAATTTGCGTAAAATATTTTGTTGCAAGGATATGCTATAATTAATATTATATAGATACATACAGGTCTATTTATCGATTTTTTCATATTATTCACAATGATATGTTAAATACCTAGGTAATACAAATATGTAAAATTTAAATAATTTATTCATATTCATACCTACCTACTAGGTACTTATTTATTACCTTTTATAGCACTACCATTTAACCCATAATATACAAAATTGTTAACTTCTTTCATAACCTAAGTTAATTTTGTATCATTTTGTATGTCACGTATTTGAAGTTTTAAATTCATCTCAAAAAATTGAAAGCAAGTGGTTATTTAAAATTAAGATTAAAAATTAAATAAAATGTTAGAAGGTATATAGAATTTTAAAATACATTATACAATATCATAGCATAACCGACTTATTGTACTTTTCATATAGTTTGTATTACAATCAAATTTTCTGAACGAAAGTTACCCATTGGTATGTCTTTGGTCCTATCCAATATTTCCCAAATTATAGAGTTAAGTATCTACAGATATTCATTTTTAAAAATATTGAATACAGAAATTCGACTGTATTATTGTATTGTAGTTTTATTGAATTTCTTAAAATCTATTGGACATTTCGATATTTCTATTTCAGTTAAAATATCGATAGGCATGTTATATAATGTATATAATATATAAGTTTTATTTAGTTATTGTACTATAAGTGCCTACTGTAAAAACTAAAAAGTATTCTCTATAGGTACACCGTTCAAAATTCAAATGGTTTCTTCATTTCCGTTTACATAATCCAATAATTCACACTATATTGTAAAACCAATACAATTTTCCTCATTTGGGCATTTGGCCCCAAGTCGAAATGCATAATATACAGTATATTTTACATACATAATTTCCTTCCTTAATCATATCAATAAAATATGTTTGGCTCACAAACGCCTGCAGACATCAATTGTTTACAATTACAAAGATCAAAATATAAATGAATATTATTAATTCAAAAATCTTTGCAAAGAAAAACTACGAGTTTGACAAAATAATCTAAAATTCAAATAGAAAAATACTTATATTTACGGGGTATTGCATTCAAGTGGATTTCATTTCATGATTTATTGGTGCGTCTGTCAATATATTATCATAAAAATATAATTTAGGTATATAAATATACCTACTTATGTGAGTGTCGAATTTTGATAATGAAAACCCAGCAACGAAATTTACAATATTTTGTTCGATTTCGATATGATCATTGCAACGCCGTAACTATTGTGAGGTCCAGGGGTATGAATATTTACTTTTGTATCAAGAATAATTATTTTATAATATCGTTAAAATATTTTAAAAAAAATATGGACCGCACACACCAAAATTCGTTTTCAGTTACGGACTTGGTATATGTATTGGAAGTATCTGGAACCTATTGATATTGGTAAATAACATATGCAGATATGCTGGACCATTTTTATTCTCTTAACTGTGTGACTTTTAACTGAGACTAACATCCAGATTATAATAATCATTAATCTAGTCATACGTGTAATTTTTGTAGTGTCCACTTTCTGCTTTAGCTAGCCGCGAATCACGGAACTAGTTCAATTTTCCTGAGTGTCTATATGCCTTTAAAATTTTAATCAAATGGCTTCACGTCATACTTGATGTATCGAATATTTCAAAAAACTCCCGTTGGCAAAACAAATTGAGAATGATAATTTAAAACACTTGAACAGTACGCAAGGTGTCATATTTATTAATTATAATACATATAGTTTAAATGTATATACAGAGTGTCCCGTAAGGATGTCGCTCAGACAAAGACCAGTTTTTTTGCCGTTTTACATATATAAACTAAAAAAGTTATTAAAAATCATGAATTAATGAATATAAAATGTTGAAAGTCATAATGTTCACAAAATCAAACTCTATAAAATGGCTATCTTCAATTGTTTTAAAAATAAAAAAAATAAACATTTTTTTAACTTTTTTACCAAAAATTTAATTTAATTAAAAAATAAAATATGAATAGTCCTTGTCTCTGCGAGTCTAATAAAAAAACAGATTTATGATATAATTATTACCTATCTCAGGAGATATCGCAATGGGTAAATTCGAGTTTAACTATAACAAGTCCTCGACAATATGGTTAGATTCTTATCCATAAATAGTTTTCTCTATAAAATATATCTCAAAGTTCAATGTGTCTTATTTTTAATTTTATATTTTTCCTAACATTAATATCTTAAAAATATATAACAATCGACCACGTAATAAGTTGTAGGTACTATATCCTTCGCACTGCGCTACTACATTTAATAACACGACGTTTATAAAACGAAATATAGACCAATTATAATTGTTACAATGAGAAGATTGTATTATTAGATCATATTATTTTTTTGAATGGCAAAAACAATTTTAGTGTATTTTTAATTTACATCACTAAAATGGACAATAATGGACATAATCACATCCAAAAAACACGTGATACATAGTGCGCTGGTTGTTTTAATACGAAATACGCATATAGATGTATAATTATTAAGGTATTAGGTACAGGCGTAGAAAACATTTCAGTAAAAGATTATATTAGTTACGATTCAATGTCAATGTCGAGAATAAGGAATAGAAGCACACTCTCTGAGCATGCATAATTTATTATTATAGTTTTCGATTCGATTTCAATACATATAATTGTTAGTCTATGCAGATTCTAAAACGAAATATACAACCCAATAATAATAAATAATAATATAATTATCAAACTATTGTACGACGATAAGGTCCTAATCAATCTCCATATGCGATTGTGTTACGTTTAAATTGACATTACTTAAGCAATAAGCACGACATCTAAACTTCACGTGATAAATATCGCCTGTTATATTGTATGCATATAATAAATCATTGGTACTGCCTATGAAATATCGATTTAACGGTTCGTATTTTCATTTTTTATATATCTATGGTTCAGTCTATTATTTCAGTTCCAATTGATAATTATTTGTCTCGTGTATAGGTTCAGAGTTGTCCTTTTGAAAGTCACTTCAGATAAAAATATTATTAATATTTCTATTATACAATATAGTATATATATAAATAGGAATATAAAATAGTCCAAGCAAACGTATGAATTTGGTCAAAATCTCGGAATAAACTTGAAATAAAATAGATGTTTAATATAGAAAAGTAAAGAAGAACATTAAATCTACTTAAGTATATCAAATTAAAGACAATTGCATATTATATGTTTGTATATATTATATGAATGAGTGCCAAAATGACAGTAAAATAATATTTTTTTTAAATCAAAAATAGTATTGGTATCCACAAAGTTATCTTGATGGTTAATATTGCGAGCAAAAATACCAAAACTTGAATTCTTTGGCCAGTAATAATAGATACAAATTATAACTACTCTAATAAACGTATTACTTTTATAAAAAACGTTTAAGTTTTAAACGTTCATAATTATAATACGCCATAAACACTTAAGAATTATAATAAAATTAAAATCCTAGAGCCAAATTTACATTTGAAATGTCGGTCAAGGAATATTAATCTACCTACTTCTCATAATATAATATTATAATCAAGTTGGTTAAAACGATTTTTTAAAGATAATTTTTAATTTTTTTATAATAATAAATGAAATACTCTAAAAATTGAAACTAAAACTAAGAGAATGAGAACTGTATTTGATTTTGAAACCATTGCGGTGAATTACGTCAAACTATAAAAATAGATTATACCTATGTACGTGTGCAACATTCTATAATAATAATATGAACAACAATTTTTTTCATTCTCACTCATGCCTTTTAGTCTTCCGACAAAATCATGCAGGAGTTTTTCGATGTTTATACTTTCATAGTTATAACTTATAACTTATAACTTATAACTTATAACTCATAATACCTATGTATAATAATATGAATATTTTAAGCACAAACCTTAAAATTAGAGTTACTAGATGCTTTAAAAATCACTAATATATTATACAGGATGATACACCAAGCATTCTAACCCTCGTATTTCCTTTAACTATGAATTCATTCAAATTCTGAAATTTAGAATTTTTAAATGTACTTAAACGCCATTTTATTTTCAATTACTTGAGTATTTTGTAGAAGTGTCCAGTGGGGTGATACAAACTTCTGTTTTCAAATGCGAACCCACCTTTTTTACTGTAGATTATTCAGTAAATAATTTATTTAAAAATGTTTATATACCTAATTAAAAATTTGAACCTATCTTAGTAATTAAAATGCTTATATACTAATGATGGTAGTCCTTCAATAGGGTTTAATATAAAATAGATGTAATATTGTATCCAGTATTTATTATACTTGGACCATTTTTACAAATTAAAATATCGACAGATAAATATTAATCACCAACATTTTACAATCACCACAACCGCCATATATCTTAGAACCCCACATTATCGTGGCCCTATTATCACAAAAGTACACAAAGTTGAATAGGTAACTAAAAAATACTCCTTAGAAGTTAAATTTTGATACGTCAAAGTTTTCAAAAAAATTATCTGTTCAATAATTTTCAGTAGAGAAAAGCGGGGATTTACATTTGAAAAACAGAGCTTTGTAAATATATCCACACGACATTCCTTGGGTAGAACAAAAATCTCAAGAATTTTATACTATGGTCTATAGTCTTTACCTAAGTATATTTAAAAATTCCAAAAATCTGAAATGAATAACTGCATCGTTGTTTTAGACGTCATGTTCATTGTTTATTACAAATTTAGCAATATGTAAACATGTAATTGCTGTTGATTGCAACAAATATTGTTTCGTATTTTAGTGTACGTAAGAAGCAAATCATTATGTTGTATAATAATTAGTTATGTTCACGGTAGGTACACCAATACACCATACACCACAACGATACAATGTTTTGGTAGCAAGAGTATTACCCCGTAAATCCATTCTGAGCATATGAACTTTAAAATATGCTGTAAAAGTGTAAACTGTAAACAATAATATATTAATAAATATTTGCCAATGTTAGACAGTCGATGTATATTACCTACCTAATACGATAGCGGATTAATAGTATTATAGTAATTATAGTATTATTTTGGAAAAAAACTCCTCCGAAATGTTATATCAAAATAAAACTATATCTTTGCGAAATCGTCGTATCAAAAGGTAATATCGCAACAACAAAAAATAGTACGACAGACAGGCCATAATGTATATGAGATTGAGTATGTAATATATTATTATAATATATATTATTATGTTGTACAGCAGGCGGTGACCAGTGCTTTGCGGGACTCGGGAATTGATTTGGGATAAGGGCACCGGGCAATCAATCCTACCAAATCGTTGAACGGAAAATGGACGCGTTTTCGCCTCCATGTGAGTGCGATCAGTGAGAGTGGTTGGGTATCGGTGGTAGGAGGGGGCGGTTGACAAGAAGACCCCGACCGTGGAATTTTCCCGGGACCCTTTCGACCCGTTTCGACATCACTAGCGACAGGAGCATATATTTTCGCGGGTCCTATTATAGGAGAACTGTGTAGGTTGATATAAACATAACATGTATAATATAGATAGGTATAATCAGACCCCGAACGAACACGGTCACAATACAGATCGCTCCGTGAGGTGGTTGGCCGGGCGGAAAACTCGCCGGTGCTCGTTTTAAAAAAGTACTTAAGTAATATTATACATAGACACAATAGAATTCTATTATGACGTCTATGACACTAGATGGGCATAATGAATATATTTATGGTCACACCTGCAGCAGATTTATCGACGCGATTTATTTATTTATTTCGTATTATCAGGTATACTGCTAAATAAAAATCGATGACTTATTTTCCTGCAATACCATTAATCGTCGTCGCCACATGTCTCTCGAATCCCGCGGGGGCCGATTACAACGAATACACGACGATTATTTTTCATAATAATATTATAATCATTCGCGAAACGTATACGTACGTACATTGGCGATACAAAGTGATAAGCTGTAACGGGCACGCTGTGCATAATTTATATGCTGTTTTCCAGTGGACCGTTACAGCAGCTGCTGGTCCACCCTTCGCCGGCCTAAAAATTGATAGGCTTTCTGTCGCCAATAGGTACGTCACACACCGCGGTCAGTGTCTCGTTCGAATCGGAATCGGCGCAGCGGTCTCCGACCGAACTTGAACACAAGTCGTCACTTCGATATATTATTATTGTCGTGACTTACAAGTCGCGGTCAGTGCAGGTGGTCGTCGCGGTGGCTGACGTGCACGCGTATATTATATAATAATATTAATATATACCCAGCCGGAGATCGAACGCAGCCCGCGCGCTATAGCAGTGGGTCGGAGGGGCGGCGGCGGCGTTCGTCTAAAATTAAACTCTCCCGTCGCATGTACCGCGACGCAAATAATAGGCCTCCGCCTGCCGATGACCTTTGATACTACACGCACACACACACACACACTCACGTGTTTATATATTCGTATATATTCTTCTCTGAGCCCCCGCTCGCGTTCCAGACCTGCCCAGTGGTCACTAATTCTCGAATTTCTGGCCCCGCGGCTAAATCCGTCACGCCACCGCCTTTCAAAACGATGCGACTGCGATGAAATGATGACTACGTGGTCGAAAACGACGCGCGAGCGTTCCAAAAACATTCTACCCGGTCGCATTCACCCCCCTACCCCACCCCCTACAACACGGTCGGCCATCCCTTCACCGCCACCCCAAAAATAGGTACGAGATAGTCAATATATATATATACCTATATACAATAATATGTACGTACGCATATATTATTATTAGCGAACGCGCGGGCCGGGCAGGACGTTAGGCCATATATATATACTTATACGTATTATATATGTATACTGATGCAGAGGCCAGAGGTAGTTACGCACTTACGTACGGTTATGCGTAAATTAGAATTGACATTTCGAAGAGAAACGAAGTCCGTACAGCGCACATACCCAAACATCACGCATAACATAAATAGGTATATAGGTATATACCGCGTGTTATAAACATATGCGTAGGTTTTCGGTCGATCTGTTCGCGGTCGCAGTCACAAAAAACCAACAAATTCGACAGAGAATTTTATGGAGAATTCCGAGTTAATATAGGCACCTGCCTATACAACTGCTGCAGTAGGAACGTATAGAATAATCAAACTAGATTAGTTTCCTCGAGACCAAGTGATGCTATAATATGAAATTATAATATAAAGTACGATTTTTTGATAGTACAATAAGCATTACTAGATAAATGAACCAGTGTAATAAATATGCATATTTTCTTTTTACACAAATTCTAGAAAACAACATTTTTAATAACAATATTGAGCCAATAAAAATTAAAAACCAAAAGAAATTACTACCACGGAAAATTAACCCTGATAATTTTAAGGATAATAGATCTTTTTTAAAATAGCTATATCCTATCGATCATTATTCAGATCCAAAAGGGTTAAAAGATCAGTAAACATTGTTTCTTTGTCTTGCACTCGTATAATTAAGTAATCTCAAGGAAACTTCTTTCAGTCATCTTTCACTTATTTCATTAGTCATTACATAGGTATTATGGCAATTATACAGAATTAATAGGTTTGACAACAATGATTATTTTTTCTAATTCGTTAAATTATAAACAGATCTTTTTATTTTTGATCAATTATAATATGATTAAAATCCATTATTTGTTTAACTATCGTATGAAACTGATTGCTCGTAGACAATCAATAAGTAATAACTATATTGGAAAAGTAGATTCGCTCTACTAAAAATATTAGATGTTGAGTAGATCGCTAGTGATTACAGCATTGCTGTAACGGATGTGCTAAATTTGAATTCAACGATAAATATGTATATATCCATTAGTACTAGATAGATGACTAATAAAGCCGTTTGAACTTATTTTTGCGAATGATAAAACAAATCACGGAATATATTATCATAGAGTAATAAATTATTATGATATTTTATATTACTAGCTGCTATCAACTTATAAGTCAATACCGATATCGCGCTGAACCTTAACGGTGTGAATATAAGGTTCATGCTATACATAGCTTAAAATTAATCTAAATATTTTGAAAATTGAATTACATGTATAGTAAATAATAATATAGGTACATATTAACGAAAAGCTGCAACCGTCAAAATGTTATATGATATAGACATATAGTGTATTGCTTGTTTTACGTGACTTAATATGTAATACTTCGTACAGTTTTTACTTGTTAAAACTAATAATAATATGTCCAACCAAGTTAGATTGACGATTCCGATTTCCGATGATTTTGGATGGACCATAGTCGGAATGAAGGTGCAGTGTAAAAAAAAAATTTAGTACAAGCTTTGACACTTATATTTAAAAGACGGAAATCTTTGGAAATTCTTCACATAATTGTACCTACATTGTTCGCTTAAATATCCGTAGCCAACTAGTTATATTATGGAATACTGTTGAAACACTAAGTTAAATTAAATGTTGGTAGTCTTGAATAAGAACTTATTACCGTTAATTTTTCCTTCAAAGAAAGTAAAACCATAACAAAAGCCGACATCGAGGTCGTAAATTCGTATCTTATTTTAATGATAAAAGCAAATGTTTAAACATGTTGAACAACTATCCACTAATTAAAATATAAATAATTATACGTGTTTAGAAATTCTAATTCGTCCATCTGTTCAACACGTAAGGTTTTAACTGCATCACTTATATTTTATAAATTATTGTTATTATTATTTTTATATTTTTAAAAGGTATCAAATAAGAGAAATTTTATTAGGAAATATTAAAACAACGTTTTTCTTATAGCCTCGAGGTTTGAGTGTTGTTTTGTGCTTGTACATAATTACTGTAATAAATAATTATAATATTGTTTTTCCATTTTTTTTAATTTGATCATTAATCTTATAGTAGTTATTTTTAAATGAATCATACCGTGATAGCGGGTGGTATCACTAGTATCGATATGGTATTCAGACGTACATTTAAAATTCCTCTACCGTCAGATTGTCATTGGACATTTGTTAACATTTGAAGTTGTTTCCGTTGTCCGGATTAACCACGAACTAATTTGTAGATTGTGACCTCGTAGAATATTTGTCATCCCGAAGTCAAATTATTCATTTTCCATTTTGTCCATAAACTTAAGTGCGGTTTGGTCGTATCTGCTTGATATATCTGCATTATTATACTATAAAACCACTGTTTATACATATTATTATAAATTTTATACTATATTATTATGCCATTATCTAAAAATGAATAACGTTTATAGGTAGTTATAGTCATTATTTTTCGATTAGATAAAAACATTTTTGACAACTTTATTGTGAGTAATATGTATAGTAAATAATAAACAACAAAACTAGGTGCCTGTAGAAATAAAATTATAATAAAATATATTAAAATTATATTTGGTTCGTTAAAAATAAAATATTACTTAAATCGATAGATTGTGAAAGTAATTAATCGTTTTAATCGAAAATTATACGAAAACGCTAAGAATGACCCACTCGTCTTTCTTCACATCTCTAACCTATATGATATAATATAATGGATAAACCGCATTTTGTTAATGACACCTTGCAACAATCGTGTGCGGTCTTGTAATGAATTTCGGTTGACATTCGGATGTTATTAAATTTCATAAAGAAATTGAAAGGATTCGCTCCCACGGACGGCTTGATTTGAGATGTTGTTTTTATCGCATGCCATTTGCTCGCCGTTGCCTCGGAAAACATCACAATTTACGCCGTGTTGACACTTCACCATAATAATTATGGCGCAGGACATCGTAAGAATACTGTAACATATTATTATTTATATCTTTGCGTTACACATACGTTTATAAATTAGTTTTTATACATCGCGTTTTTCGATGATAAGCATAATAATATTATAATATTATCGTCAATGGCCAATTGGTAAAATGACCTTGAAAAAACACGAGGCTTAGTAATTGAAGTATAGTCGTAGGTATCTACTACAGCTAATTGGTTGAGGCCGACTTATACAACATGTATCGGAGTTGCTGTTGCACGGTGTTATTCTTATTGTACAGGTAAACAAGCCGTATTTTTTAAGTATTATTGGCAACATCAGTCAAACGATTAGGTTAGGTAAACTATTATATCCATGTCGTACACAAACAAAGCACACTGTACTTATAAATATATGATTATACGACTATACATTATATTATAATATCATTAATAGGTAATATAATTTTAATTATTCATGTGAAACGCTCCCACAAATTAGTAGTTCTAAAAATACTAAGGAAACGGACATGGTAATAGTGAAAAAATGTTTAGATTGTTTTTGTCTGCAATAAATAAACAATATTACGTTCTGATTTTGATTGTTTTATTTTTTAAATCAATACAATATAGTAGTGAGCAATACGAATTAATGACAATAAACTATTAACCTTGTTAAAAGTTTTATTTGAAATATTATTTTATTTTGATATTATATTATAATCTTTAGCTATTTTAAAAATAATAATAATTTAATATAACAATTAATACTCAAATATTTAATGTTTATATTTTTATAAATTCTAGTTATCTAGTCAAACTAAGCCATATTTTGTTAATTTTTAATTTAAAATTGCGTGTTTATACTATGACTATTATGGTTTTTTTGATTGAATTTAATTTACAGCTCTGCTTCTTCAGATTAGTACACACTACACTGATTAATAAATTAACGTAATATCTATATAAAGTTAAGACGTTATAGTTTAGATTTTTAGAACGTTAGGTTGCATTATTATTATATCCAAGCAATGTGCAAATAGTTCGGCCCGCTTGACGCTTCTAACGATGCCACAAGGGAAAAAAAGGTTGCATTATTATTATTAGTATTTATATTACCTCAAAACTCACGTTGGTATATAAAATTATTATAATTTATAATAACATTATAATATTATGTATATTAACATTATTAACACATTCAGATAATATTTAGAGCACAAAATCACTGCAAATTGCGACTTTGCTGTTTGAATATGATGCAGAAAACAATATGAATAGTATATATATACGTAACCTGACCTAACCTAACCTCACCAGGTCAATGGAAGTCCATAGGACACGCGAATCGAAAATAAAAAATATAATCGCACTAATATTGTTAATGAGAATAACTCGCACTATTTACCGATATCCGCAGCCATTGTTACGTTTTGCCAGATATTATATAATGTTATTAGTTTCGTAAATAAAAAATCGCTAGTTGTTATTATGTTATTGTATAATTTATAATTTAGTTTGTAATAAAAATGTGTGTATTTCATTTTCCGCGTATGTTCTTACACGAGTATCGACCCCAATATATAAAATAGCATCAACTTGAAATGGTTTGATCAATATTAATCGATTGCTGGTTTAAAAAAAAAATATAATTGTCTATAATAATATAAAAATTTGGAAAATAAAAAAATACATCTGAAATTACCAAAATACTCATTCCCAAGTTATCCCTATAATACATACGAATACACTGCGTATTACTATAACATTGTACTTATTCAATTTCTATTTTGACTTTAGAATATTTAACTGTTGGCATAATTATTAATTATTAATAATAAATATCGTATTCTCAAAGTTAGGTTAGTTTTTCAAATACTTTGAACTTTGAACGGCATCGGTAGTCACGAATGAGTATTCTATAGTTTACCCAGGATAATAATATTACAGTATACTGAAAATGTGTAGGCACCTATATAATAATATAACTTATAAGAATGCATTTTGTAATAAAAGTCAGGTACTTCTTAAAAACGTTTACAAAATTGTTACAAATTAAAATTATTTTTAAATAATATATTATAATGATAATAATTTTTTACGACCTTAAAACATTATAATTTTATCATAATATATATTCAACAACGCAATAGACGATATTATTATCTTAATAGTACATAATTTATAAAAAGCAGAATAATTTAGAAACTACTCATTAATGTTCAGACTAATTAATTGATTTACAATTCGCAGTGAAATATCAAAAATCTCATTAAAAAAAAAACTCAAGTACCTACTTATTTGAAAATATTAGGTTCTTCAGTGCTTAAATATATTTCAAAAATTAGAGTTTTAATGTACTTACAGGGATAAATTATCTATATAAAAACTATCGTTATTATAATAATGGACAACACATGATTGTCAAAATCAAAACAGAAAAATAGATAAATAAAGAAGATAATCTGATAAAAAAAAATGAAATTTAACAGTTCTTGTTATTTTTCATAATTGCGTCTTATGGGTATGTCTGTATAATTATAATATATAGAGACAACAAACAATATTTATGTCGTATACATACGCCAACTGAAAACGCATTAACGGGATATTCAAGCACTTTTAAGTTTTAAGCATATACTTAGTATGTATGTAGAATGTAGGTATATATGACTTCGGGCGGTTAGGAAGAAAAAAAAGTAAAAACCAATGCTCACAATAGTCATTGGGCTGATGAAGCTTCCTGACTTGGCTTGGAACTTCAGATTTATAAATATGCATCATGTAAATATATACATATACACATATCATGCATATATATATAATATATCGTGACGAGCGCTTGTCTAGTCATGGAACACGAATTCATGTGTGTTGTGTATATAATATAATATATATATTAAACAAGAAAACGCCTGTTTTTGTCCATCTTCATTATGTAAACGGCTAGACAACGCGTAGTTACATTTTATTCCATGTCTCCGCGTCGAATAATATATACACATTTCTTTTATTGAGGTTTCGACATAAAGTTAAATAATATAATATATTTAAAACGTTTTATGTAATACTGAATAATATTATTCACAACGGAAAAACATGGCCACGTTATTTGGTGATTAGGTACACGTATAAAATATATACTATAATTAAGTATTTATTTAAAAAAAATGTAATTTTTCTTTGGCAAATTTGTATTTTGTATCAAATTATTACAAATACATAATATGCATCGACGAATAGTAAGTTAATATATCTGTTAGTTCCCAACTCGTTGGTATATAATTATATAGTAATATCATGACGCTACAACTATTTCCATAAATATTATTTAAATTCAGAAATATTTTTTTCCATTTTTGTAGACTTAGGTATCAGCAAGAGCCGTTTTTTCTAACCGATATGGCACAAAACGTTAACTTAAAAAATGTCCCCACCCAGACCCAGTCCGTATTTTTTTTTGTTAAATCCAACCCGACCAGGCCCGTTTGTAATTTTTTATATAACTATAATATAATATTGACTATATTTTAATATTTACAATGACTATTGACTAATGACTTCTATCAGTGAGCGAGTAGTGGTTTATATAAAAAAAATAATTTATATACCTACCTAATTTAGTTTATTTTTTGTGAACACCGATCACACTGTGTTCCAATTAAATTAGGTAGTTTTATTTTTGACCGACCCAATAAAAATAAAAATACTACGATCCCCCACCCATAAACAACCAGCAATAATTATATTACAGTACGGCCCGGGTCTAAAAAAAATTCATATTGTATAAAATTTATTATTTTTTTCCGCATTGATTTATATCATTTTAGTATAGGTACATACTACATGTTTATATTTAAATTCAAACTATACAGAAATGTATATCCTTTTATTCAGCTTATAAAACAACAATACCATAACGTGAATATAATATATTATTAACACGATTTTATTTCAAGTTGTCAGAATGTTCTGTTTAAATGCTATAACCAATAACAGTAAGTTTACGTTTACATCTATCACTTTTGATGTAAATTCTATTGATGCGAACAATGAAACTCTTTACCTAATCGGCTTATACAGTTATACGACAGATCACATCGTTCAATTTTACAGTTGCTGCCTATGTGAGCGAAACTATAATGCTTATCGCTGGTGTTTCAACGTATATGTTTTTATATTTTCTCTCGTCTTTATTTTCGTCAATGAAACAATAAAATATATTAGCATGTAATATATATTGTGGATGAATTACCGTTTTTATGTGAATATAGAACTTATTGTACATGGGGTGGACTGTAGACAAGAGTTTTGTTTCACAGTAATATTATTATGGCATAATAAATAATTTAAAGTTTTGCATTTTAATTTTATATATTTTTTATAATATTTCGATTATAATTTTATTAAATTCACAATATTTTTATTTCTTACTTTTAGGTGATATATTTTCAATAAAGCGTGCTAAATAAAAATAATTTACATATTATGCAATACATTGTGAGTACAGCCATAGCCCAAATAAATTTTTATAAAAACAGGATTTGTGGGAAAAGAAACAATTTCAAAAAATAAAAATTATAATAAATAATGTTTAGCGGATCAAAAACTCAAAATGATAAAAAGACCAAAATGGGCAGTCTTGACAAGGTAAAACTTATAGACTTTCATTATTTTTGAAAGTGTTTTACTCAATTCGGTTTAATATAGTTATGACGTCATATGATCATCCGTAAGTTCATACAAAAAAATTTTTTCTTTAACTGCCTACACTGCCTAAATTGGGTTTGGTGCTTAGTGTTAATGCATTTTTTTAGAATACATCAAATTATGCTGCAATGTTCATAACTTACTAATGTCTACTATTATAAACAGTGGCGTGCCCAGGAATTTTCAGTTGGTGGGGGGGGGAGAATGTTATTATAACTAATAATACATTAAAATTAACTGTGGTGATAGTACCAAAGGCACCAATAGCGGATTTATCAGAAAATTGGTGGGGGGGGGGTATATAACGCATAACCTTTCCCCCTGAGCACGCCACTGATTATTAACGCACTTTTTTGTACATAAAAACGAACTTACGACAGTAGTGTAGTAAAATAGCCTATTTAAAACGCCGTGTGATCATAATTTCCTTGCGGCTTCGTTCTTAGCATCAATCAAACCTGGCAACATTTTAAATTATATTATTTAAATTATTAATTTAAGTTCAAATTAAGATCATTATACTTTTACTTAATTTTAGTTTTATAAAACACAATTACTATCTTGGTTATAACAGTTTCAATTCTATAAAATGCCTATGTTATTTAAACAACAAATTTGTCGATATTGATATATTGATAATGAGTTTACAAATTATTCTTACTAAAATATTTACTTGAAGTGTTTTAAAATATGATAGCTTATTAAATCGGACCAAAGTTATTAATATGCTATGGTATTTGAATTAACTTTGAAATTTAATATTTTTTTTATTATTGAAAATGAAATAAATCCACACCATAATAATTTGTATAATATTATAAACTTTTTAATTAATCAAATATATTTTACAATTGATTGATTATAATTAGAGCTCGGATGTTAATGACCAAAATTTCATTAAAATATGCATTTAAAAATGTCAACATATGAAATTATTTGTCTTCAAATATACTAAAATAGTAAACTATATACCTATTTTTCAACAAATATAATATACAAAAAAGAATTAATATTAATTAAAAAAAAATTATATACTCTTTTGAATGAGTACTTAAAATTACTTTATTACAAAATACAAAATACACAGATACAAAATAAAAAAAAGGCATAACGATGACTTATTTATTATAAAAATAATGCTTGTTGTAGTTTGTTTTTATAAAATCCAATAAATAATATTTGAATATTATTAGTAATTGTTAAAAAAATAAACCTAATTAGGAACTTCAGATTGTATAACATAAGTAATCTAATCTAATAAACGTTTTTTCTACTATATTTTGATATTTGTGTTCATAAAAAAATAAGATAAGTACTATTATTTATATTATGATTGTTAGTTATTATAATTTATAGGTTATTGTATGATAAAAAAATTTTAAAACCATTTGTTTAAATTTTGAACCTTATCAGTTGTACCTTATTACAATCAGTCTATGTCATCGATGTATTGCTAAAAAATATTTGTGGATATGCGCTTTTTTCACGATAAATATTGTAAAAAATAAAAACATATTATCATGGTAAAAATAATTTTTCTCACTTCTCTCGAAATCGATATGTTCTCATGGCCTAATTTTACAAAATTAAATACAAGTATAGTTTTATACTTAGACAAGGTCATTTGTAGATATCTCTTGAAGAACTTATCAAAAAAATATCATGACAATTATTATTGTACGTTACAAATGGCTTTCAGTTACAGATAATTTAAATTGGGTTAATTTTAATTATATGATGGTAAAATATCTACTTTAAAATGTTCACGCATTATTATTTGAGCGATTATAATATTTATTTAAGCAATGAACATATTATAAATTATAATAAATATTATTAATTAATGGGTAGAAATTAATAGTTGGTAATCATTGAATTTATGGATTGTCAACCTTGGTTCAGTCATTGGTTCTCAAAATACTTGTTGATAATCACCTACTATTATCTATTTTAAATGTACCAGAGAATAGAAAATTTCAAATAATTACTGGATATTTGCAGGTTTATGTCACTGAAAATGATAGCTATACGGGAATTTATACGGCGCTGTATGCCACGCATTATATTGAGGGCAACCAAACGAACACAATATAATATTTTAGTGCCAAGTTTTTACTCAAATGTAATAACATGTACAAAATATATACGTAATATAATATAAGTTAACTATATTTACAGAAAGAGTCGTAAATAGTTTTACAATATTATTTTTTTATGTTTACTTCTTTATTGTTTGTTACTATACTTGCAAGTAATTATACTGTGTACATATAATTCTCAATACCTTAATATTTAAAGTTAATTTAACATTTGTTTTCCTAATATTATAAAAATAAATTATAAATTAAATGATTACAAAGATACGTTAAGATAATTTAATACCAAACAATTTACTTACCAAATATTATGCAATACGTGTAGTACCTATATATTATATTATTATACGAGTCATGAGCTAATACTTGGAACGACTCGAATGTAATTATGTAATATGTATTATTTACTTTGTAATGCCAATTTTGTCATATTATCTATTTTTTTTTTTTTAATTAAGCTTGTGGTTGGAGAAAAATACCGGTATAATATTGTTGATAAACACCCTGAAGGACTATGAATGTTCGTAGATGTGTTACGCAGTGTTACGTCGATTGTGACGGCGTGACCACATTACGATATGAAGACAACGACATTTTTTAAAGTCGTATTGCTGCAGATCTCTGTGGTCTTATTGTCATTTCAATTCCTCCGGTTGAATTGTATCTGAACGCAACTACACTGTATAGCAGATATAAGCGAGAACCAGCAGATACCAGTATACTACCACATTGTAATTATTATGTAGCATCGATAAACATCCAAATTTATCCAAAAGTTTTTGATTTTAACATCGTATGATGACCTGCAACGTACATAGTTCTACAAGTAGGTATGTATCTATAATAATATGTGTAAAATCGATGGTCGATTGATTTCTCCTGTTGTCGTTTATAACTAACCGTATTCGACCTGTTCGCGGACGAGGCTTCTGATCATATCAGAACGAAAAAAACGCGTCACCTGTTATATACTTTTGTAACTATAGCACGTTCTTACACGACATTAAATAAAATTACGTGTTAGTCGTTTGATGAGGTATGTTACTTATCGTGGTAAAGGATCGTACACATCATTAATTAATATTGTATGTTATGATATACACTAATGATCGTAGTCAAATATTATACAGCACAGAATCACAATATTGTTATATGTATAATAGGTACAGATTTTACTCAAAGAAATGTCTATACATATTTTGTAGGTTCGTAGTCGTGAAGTCGTTTTTACTCGTATTACATTACCTGTCACACGTAGCCGGAAAGGGGGGAGGAGATATTTTTCTTGAAATATTAGGAATTGAGTTTATTTAAGTAATTTTTTGGTCAAAAAACATACTATATTCATACACTAACTCCCCACCCCCCCCCCCACAGTTGTCTTTTTCCGGCACTACGGCCTTTCATACACAAATATATAGGATTGAATAGGATTATAATATACCATAGGCGGGTAGATAACCTATATTTATTAAACCAATCGACGACGGGAAATAAAATTTAGATCGTTATTTTTGAGCTCGCAGGTTCGTCGAAATCGTAAATCATATTTTTACGGGAAATAAAAACGTGTGCTAAATATTATTATTGCATCGCATGACATACCTACCCGAGTATATGATAAAATTATTACATCGACATATTATTAAAGTATGTTATGCACTAATAATAACAAGCACATAATATTACATAATGCGATTTGACGAACACTCGCGCAAACGTACTGCACACATCACACACGACAACTACGTTATTATTGTTTCACATTGTGGGGGGGGGGGGACGAGGAGGGAGCGAACTTAAAAAAAAACTCTAGAAACGTGTGCGGCGAGAAAAGACTCCCGTATTATGTAGGTAGGTACAAGACGGTATATTATATATATATATATAGGTATTAAACTTTTAATGGTTATAATAACTATATATATATATTATATGCGTATGATTTTGTTTTTTTTTAAACATGCCGTTACGTCACGACATATTTATTTGAATATATAACGAAGCGTGTTTTGTGAAGCTGCAATTTTTTTCTCTTACTCGTCGCGCGTATTTTTGTCAACGGAGCGGAGGCCATGACGGACGCGCCGCCGCCGCGCAGTGTGACTAAAAGCCATTATTTATTGTCAACGGACATAATAATATTATAACATAACGACGGAGATGTCACATAATAATAATAATAATAATAATAATACCAACATCTCCGACAGAGCAAACAGTTTTGTTCGACGAAGATTTGTGAAAAAATCTTTTGAATAATATCAGTAGGTATAAGGCATACCGTAATCGTATGTTATAATTAGGGTTCAGGACTTATTGCACACGAATTGTAGGGAATATGCATGCACATATGCACTTAAAATAACCCAAATATGCAACTAACAATTTTTTTAAATATGATTAAAAAAAATTGATTTATTCATTTAAATTTAGACAATTGTTTATAACTAGTTATTTTTTGTCAACACTATCAACATTATATTACTGAAATGTATGTTCGATTTCGTTTTCTTCGTCTTCTCCTACAATGAAAAAAAGGCTGGGTTTTTTTTAATACATTAAATTATTATTAAATATAAAAATGATGAATTGTTTACCTGTAAAGTTTGACTGTACAATAAGACATTTTCTGATATTATCAAATTTAAATGAAAACTGATTAGGTATATTGAACAACGCATGAAAGTAAAAAAATAAATAAAGTTAATCTTTAAAATAAAATATGTACTTAACATAAAACAAAAACTGTGTAAATATGCTATAAATAACAATTAAACTGCCAAAATCGGCAAAATATGCGATACTATGCAATTAAAATTTTTGTATTTCAATCCGTTATGACATAAAACAAATTTAAATCTGCAGTAATTTTTGAGCAATATGTAAATGCAACAAGTCCCGAACCCTAGTTATAATATTTTAAAAGCTTCATAAGAAAATGATCTGAATACGAAAATAAATGAATTTTTTGTTTAAAGTTTTAAATCAAAACATTTCGTAATATTTCCTCATGGCTTATTTATTTAACCATTTGCACATTTATTATATAGGTATTAACTATTATTTAATTCGATACCGCTCAATCCAATTCATATTTGACGATCGTACCTATATAAAGTGTATAAATTAATGATAAAGGAACAGTAATGTAGTATGGTGACGCATACCCTGTAGATTCGTAGACATTGAGTTTTTAATAATCTATAATAATAGGTATATAAGCAAATACTCTGGGAGTATTCGAAGCTTGTAAATACTTTTTTGAAATCACTTATGTATTCAAAATACTAATGAGAACACACATAATATAACGTTGGTAAAAATTTAAAAATAACTTGTAGGTTTTGTGTAATTCAAAAATTTTAAAAGTGCAGCCGGCCAATTCGAAAGTCTCATCTTTCTAAATGTTAAATTTATTTCCACTCGATATATTTTTATAAAGTCGTGTATTTTCGTTAATATAATTTTATTTGAATAAACTTAACCAATTTTATTTTATTATTGAAAATTATTAATACATTTTTTTATTTTCTTCGAATGAATATCAATTTTAAAAATCAGATATTTCAAATTTTTAACCATAAAAAGTATATTTTATGATAAACTTATTACTTATATTTCTTTTAAAGTAATTTATTTTGCTATTAACAATATTAGTAATATATATATTATAGTGTTATATACTATAGTGGGTTGAATTAATTATTGGCGAAAACATTGCATTTGAAAAAGTCGTCGTGTGCATTCAATCATATACATTAAAAGTTTCAAATCCCCAAGAAAATAATATTTTAATTACAACAAAATAACTAAAATCTTTATTTTTTGCTTAAATACCTAATTTCATACAAATATTTTTAGTTGCCCAGTATGGACTACTTATGGAAAACATTGTATTAAATGTTCAAGCTTTAGCTATACAAATTGAATAATTTATACATTTTTAACTACTAACAAATAGTTTTCCGATTTTCAAATGCAAATTCAAAAATGTTTGCACATGTATCTATAATATTTTCAAATAAGTATAACACAACTATACATTGTAAAATTACTTCAAGCTCTTTGACCGAGCAAAATTGTTTTATTAATAGGTATGTATAGAAAAAAAAATTCCTGTTTCTCTCAATTATTAAATGTACAGAGACTTTTTACTTTTGACTCTCAAAGTGCCAACTAGATTTATTTTCCTATCAGACAAGATGAAGAAGTTGAAAATCAAAGAATTATTTCTACTTTTAAAAGTGTCATCAGAAACGAAAAAACACACATCATTGTAAAATCAATACATTCGTTGAATTTAATTGAATTTAAAAAAGCTATATGCTATTAAACATAATATTATGCTACACATTTTCTTTTTGAAAGAACCACAAAAATAAATACTATAATTTCCCATTAATTTTCAGTCTCCTCGTGTACAAAGGTCAAAGGCATATACCACGGCCAACCGTATATTATGCGCAGAAAAACCTCCCAATTACTGATATATTTACACAATAATATGTAATCCCATAATTGAAGTGTATGATTAATAAATAGCACAAAATATTATAAACATTATGTCTAGAAAATGCTAATTTAAATATTTGGTACTAAATCCAATTTGATAAGAGAAAACACCAGAATATTCAAGGTTGAAGCATTTTTATTCTATCCAAAGGTGACGTCAAATATAAAATAAAACATAATATTATGAAACCAATACATTCAGTTCAGAATCTAATGTAGAAATTCATACAAATTAAATTGATTTAAATGTTATCGTAAAATAAATTGTAACCGGCCATATTGTTCAACAAATATTTATTATAGTTTAAAGTTAGAAGTATACATAGGGCTGATAAGTATTGGGACGAGTACCCATAGTAATTTTGTATTTTCAATGAGGTTTTTAAATCATTAATTGAACACCTTTATTTAATTTTTCCGAAAACAAGCACAGAGACAGAGTATTTAAACGGTTATTTCCAAAGGTATTGTACATTATTCCACAGGAATGCACAGCCGTATGTACACGTGCACGTTGCCCCAATTTCACCTAAATCAATTGTAATCAAATCAATTGTGTGATTAGAATTTGTCGGCTCATTCGTAAAGACTACCGCCTCAGAGTTGCCCACCCAACACGTGTCTCACGCTATATATTTATTTTTTATCTATATACAGCGGCTGTAAATGTATTATAATCTGGCCGAAAAATGTCAAAAAGATATACCCAAGTATTCCAATGTCAAGATCGTATTATAATATAGCCTCCCTATCCCTAAGAAGGTTTATCTCTATCCAAACTCTATGCACCCATAGTAGTAATTATATTATAACCGTTCAAATTCAGATAATATAATAATATAATCAGCGTCGTATTCATAGTAGATGTAACACTATAAATGTGTGTTGGACATTATATTTAAATTATTTAACGACAAATATATTTTACATTTACTATATTAACTATAAAAAAAAATTTATTAATTTCAAACTACAGAATATTTTTGTACTTGTGTTTGTGTGCACACTACACAAGCACACAGTATACATATATGTATGTGGATTCTTTTGACGCGTAAAAATAAATATAAATTTGAGATGATTACACAGACAAACCACTGCGCGTGTTTGTACAAATTTAATTTTATGATTCTGCATAGGTATAAAATATATTAACAGAATTCACTAACTGATCAAATAAATTTAGAAACCAGCGGCTATTATGGGTTATTTATTATTGTAATATATTATAATATAGTAAACGCTAACCTTCAAAGACGGTAAATTCATGGATATAGGTTGTGTGTGTATAATGTGTATGCACCTTTAGTCGGCGGATTTGTAAATAATTGATGTACCTATATATATATACTGTGATTTTACCAAACTGAAAGTTATACATTGACTGGCCAACTCGCTCTATAATAATTAATAATGAATTTTATATAAGGATCTAAGACAATTATATAATACACGTATAATATAACCTCAAACCTATGTATTTATCAGAAAATTATTTTATGCCTAACCGTTCGAATTTTTATGATAGACGGTCGAAATAATATTATTTTAATTAAATGTATGAAAATTGTGTAGCACACAACAGAGTTCAGAAGTTTATCAAAGCCAATTCAAAGAACGCGGCGGTGATGTACATTTTAATAGCAACCACAACTATACACCTTACATAGGTATAAAAAGTGAATTCCGGAAAAAAAGAACAATTTGCAATTGTTTGGAGAAAACTACATTTTAAAACCGAGAATAATCATTTTAGTTATTTTGTTGTAATTTTATAATATTAACCACGTTATACATTATCGATTGTTATCATTATACTACCATCATTATTATACCACTGGCTATGATTATTAGTTAAATTTTTTTTATGTTTACCCATTACCCATTAGGTTTAAAATTTAATATAGAGTAATGTAACATATGTACAGTAAAACCTTATAACGGAATCGCTCGGTACCAACTGATATTTCCGTTGTAAAGGAGTTTCCTTTTTAAGGAGACTAAAATATACGGGATATAAATTATTTAGGACTATTAAAGGACTAAGGAGGTTTTACTACTACTACTACTAGGTCAACAGAAGTATATTAATATGTACATTATAATATATTTTTTGGATATTATATACAATTTAAATATAATAAAAGGAGAAATTACCTTCATTACAAATGTAAATATTTATACGACCAATTTTATTACTGGAAATTCCCTATGTAGAGATCACAGTGACCTTTTCATACTTTAGCATAAAATATGACTAGTGGTATAATATAAAGTAAAATAACTTTTTATTGCTGGAAATTCCCTATGTAGACATTTTCATACGTTTATGCTATTATTTGAGCGAACAAAATTCAGTCTGTTGACAGTCACTGAAGTATCAATTACGTATTTTTAATAATATAAAAATGTGAAACGGGTATTTTTAAATACAACAAATATATTATAATGCACATATTAATATACTGATATTGACCTAGTAGTAGTAGGTGTACAGTAAAACTTCCTTAGTCCTTTAATAGTCCTAAATAATTTATATCCCGTAGATTCTAGTTTCCCTAAAGAGGAAACTCCTTTACAACGGAAATATCAGTTGGTACCGAGCGATTCCGTTATAAGGTTTTACTGTATATATGTTATATTACTTTATATGTAAATTTTAAACCTAATGGGCAATGGGTAAAAATAAAAATAACTTAACTAATAATCATAGCAAGTGGTGTATAATGATAATAATCGATAATGTATAACGTGGTTAATATAATAAAATTACAAAAAAATAACTAAAATGATTATTCTCGGTTTTAAAATGTAGTTTTCTCCAAACAATTGTAAATTGTTCTTTTTTTTCCGTGTTCGTTTTTTCTTGTTCTTTTTTTCCGTATTCTATTTTTCCTTGGTCTTTTTTACCGATAACCATTAAAAGCCTATGCGGTTTTGTTATTTTTCAGAAAAAAAATTCTTTTTTGGCGCTCATATAATGATATACAATTCGATGTATACGCGCATTAGTATATTACGGTAGCAGTTAGGTAAAACGGGTGTGGCGAAACTGTATAATAATAATAACATATTAACATGATTGTTAACATAATGACGTTAAGGTGCACATTATTATATGATATAAATTGAAACACGCAATAATGTTTTCCACGAATAGAGACGATGGACAATCATGTGATTAATAATAATGTGTGTACTAAAAAAAAATTACTTTACAACATACGCGATACGCGTAGACGTAAACAAAATATTATAGAATATAATAACAAATTTTTCTTTTCTCAAAGCAGAGTATTTCCCTGATACTTTAAATTCGGTTATATCATATATCTGTTTAAAGTTTAGATGATTGGCCAGGGGTACCCCGCAAATTGTTGGTCTACTAAATACTACTAGGTACGCCCATTAAATAAATAATTAAATAAAAATGTTCAGAAAAATATTCTACTTCGAAAAAAACCAAATTAAAAGCGTATGCTTTTATTGCCATATACCTAGTTGTCATTTAAAAAGGTAAAAACTTAAAAAACGATGACGATAGAAATAGTAAATGTATATCTTTTTTTTCAAAAATATTGTTCTGTAATGATATTGTAATGATTTCAAACCGTGTAAAATAAATATTTTCAAAAACATATCTATTTACGGGACAACGATAGTGTTAACTGTTAAAAGAATCGTCCAGCATATCTATCTACTTTTAAAGCCGTGGGCTGTATAAATAACATAGTGAAAACAATATTTTCATTTTATTCAATTGTTTGAACTATCATCACATATTTTTGGAAGATCGCTTATTACATACATCGCTACCAATATGTCTCATTAAGTCTCACTGTACCCCGGTCTCCCCCTATATTGTTATTATCGTATTATTATTCATTTCTGTTAACGAAAGGACGTTTTACTCGCATGTGTATAGTCTCCGTCATACAAGTATATATACTTATACTATAATATTATAACATGGCAAATTTACGTTCAGAAGTTCTCATTCGTTAGTTTTAATATAAGAGCAAATTTACCTATATAGTTAAACTTAAAAGTAAAAATATATTTTGTGGTTTGTCGGGGATGTTCTTATAATATTTTAATTTTAAAACGAGTTAAAATATTACAAATTAAAAATGCTCATAGCTCGCTTCAAACAAACCTCAGAATATTACATTGCTGCAGCCTAAGTTTGATAATAAGTAAATACACCCTAATATTAAAACTAAAGAAACTAAATGAGAACTATGCTGAACGCAATTTTGCTCTAATTTAATGTTTTGGGCACTTTTAAGACGGAAACTACACATGGGGACGAAACAAATACAAATAACATTATACCTATATAGTATATTATACTACTGGATAACCTTCATCGGTTAAGGGTTGTTCTTAACCCCTAACCTTATAAGTCCAATACTACATAATGTACATATTAATCAAATTATTATACTTTACATAAAGCACAGGCCTATAATATTTTATAGGACACTGCACAAAACCACGAACAACACAAAGTAGGAGAAAATTACTAACCTATTATAGTATTATGTTATGTCTTATGTGCACATGTTTTTTTATAAAACATACTATACATGTAGCCATGTAGGTACACAAATTTACTACACAAATTCGTATTAAAGTAATAAAAATCGGTGTTTTGAATATTAAATACACCGATTTAACTGTAATGTACCCTTTACGGTGTACGTAAAACCATTAATATTTTATGAGTTTAGATTTGGTATTAAAACCTAACGAAATCATATAACAATAGGTATAAATAATCTAGGGCAAATATTATATATACAAAAAACTGCATCTCCCGGATCAGCAGAGGACTGTATAGCGTTTTATTAATATGTTTCTAAATAATATTATGTATGCGTCTGAATTTGATGTTTAATATCAAATACAAATACGTAAGTTTAATATTATGTTGACTTGACGGGGTAAACATAATATTATATTATATTACCGGTTGGCGGCCATAATAACAATAATAATAATAATAGACAAAGATTATACATTTATTCCTACACCGCGTATACCATGATATAGTATAAAATAAATATGGTAAATTCGTTTCTTGTATTGATATCCCATGTGAATAATATATGTAATAACACCTGTAGTAGTGGTATGGATTTAACAAATTTAACGTGGAGTGTGTGCGATATAATATAATACTATTTTATTATCATTAATATCGTTTGTTCGAGATTATGATACTGCGTGCCGAATTTTTCGGCCAACTGAATACAGAGATTTAAGACAGAAGTGTACCGCGTGCATTACGACAAAATAAAATACTCGAAAAGACCTGCACCCTGAGATTACCAGCCTATTATAGTTGTGGTTTACCTGGTTATACCAGCCGCGACCGCGTTCAATAATAATTGTCGAATGAAGTACCGAAACGATAACATAATTTTCTGACACTTATTAATACTACTGCGCGCTACTTTTCAATTTTTCGTGAGTTTTCCCTTTTCGTAGTTTGTGTATAATTTTAGTAATAATAAATTACAATTTCATGATGTTTGTAGATTTAATGTAGATACACACGTGCCAAACACCATAGAACTGAAAAATGAAAATAAATACACGAACGCTATGATAATAATTTATTTAACACATTTGTACCTGCGCAGTAAATATAGTACACCACCAGTAAGTAGTAACCGGTCTTAAATTAACTATTTATATTAGATTTGTAGTTTTGAAATAATACTTTTTGAAGATAATCCGTTTTCCAAATTTTTATTCGTACAAGAATAAAATATTATTTTACAGGTCATGAATAAAAATTAAATTATAGTTCTACGATTATGCAAGGAAAACAAATATCAGTGGGATGTTTTACTTTTATTTTTACTTTTTTATCATTTCGTCATAAATCAAATAAAAATTTACAATATAACAGTCGGTAAAGGTAAACAAAAATATACACGCACACCTTGTCTTCTGGCACACAAATATAATGTTATAATAATTAAATAATTAGGTACCTACCCTTGCATGGAATTTAAGCGTATTTTATATAATTTATCATTTCATAATTATTATTAGGTAAACAATGTATGTAAATAATTCAAAACCAATTTCATAAATAACAGTGCCTAGCCTACATATTATAGTGCGCAATACATTATGTACAAAATATCAAAACGTTCCGTACCTGCAGGAAATTCTGGAATACTGTAGCTAAATCGGCTAAATATCTGTGGAGTATACAATTCACCGCAGAAATAATATATCCAGAAACAGAATCACTTCCCGACGCAAAGTCGGCATCGTCACATTAGGCCTATTTTACGTACTCGTTTTCAAACTCGTGAAGAATACACGAAGTACAATTTAAAAAAACAGCTGATGTTAGGTATGTACATTTTTCCTCATAGTTTTTGATAATGCAGGAGCCAGAGACGTCGTTATTGGGTAAATTGAGGCCTTGAGGGGTGTGTGAAGGGTTCAAAAGTTCAATTATTTACTGAATATTTGAACGTCTTGGAACATGAATTTTGAAAGTTTAAATAAGGGAAGACACTGCAGTCTCGTTGTCTCTTATGATGTAAAAATTACTTCAAAGCCGTTTGTGCATGATGCCCGAAGCATGTCTTAACCAACATTAGTCTCATAATATTTTATACAAATGGGTTTTCGAAAAATAAACGTTGCATTGAAAAGTTTTATGCTGTGCTGTGTTCCTGTAATGATTTTCTAAAAAAAAATGACCAAAAATTTTAAATGCCAGTACAGAACTCATTAAAGTTTGTCGTTCCTTTAAGAACTATGAAGTACCACTTAATAGTCAACAATACGTGACATCTGTCAAGGGGTCATAACTACCTAAGTATAAATATTATTATAAATTCCAATAATGTATTAACACTACTGTGAATCACCATCGTGTACGTATACTTCTCCAGTGATACACTTCTACTACAAAATAAATAGTTAAAAATAAATGCACGTGAAAACCTTTATTCGATCTAACACACACACTCGTGTATAATAATATTAATATTATAATTTATAGCAATACGTACCGAATACGCGTGCGTTGAAAAGTAGCCCATTATTGCACTCCAATTTTCTTGCGAAATAGCGTTTTCGGACGTTCTACGAGACGCCGCTGCATAGAGCGTTTCATAAAACGAGATCCGTTCCATCGGAAGAGAAATGCGATGAAAATATGACGATATAATATAAAACCAGTTTGAAAATATGTGACCAAAAATGTTGAACGCCACATCGATCTGACGATCCCGCCAGTAGAGGTTTTTCGAATGCGAAAAAACAAAATAATCATAATATTATATAGGTAGATAATTCAGTAATTGGGAAAAGTATGCTCTGCCCTATGCGCCTCTGCTGCATATCATTATATTATTATATATAGGAATCTTATACGTGCTTCATTTAAAGCTATGATTATTGACAGCGTAATACACAAATTATAATTAGTAAACTCTTAAATTGTGTCGGTACCATAGACCTATAACTTAGTTTATATAGGTCTATGATCGGTACTAACGGTATAATTAATATATTTTATGTGTAGTATATTACATGCAAAAGTGGGCATTAACTTGTTTAAAAGTGAAAACTAAATTAAAAAGTAAATCCTTTTTAAACTTTTTAATTTCACCGGTTAGTTCCTTTTCTAATTAACTCAATAACTAGACTGTCTAGTATCTAGTCAAAGAATCCATTACAACAAATTACCTAACTATTTCTAGTTAATTTTAAAAATAATACATCCATATTTAAAACCATGCGTATCTATAACTATAGTATAGGTAACTATAGTTTTAACTAATCAATTTCTAATTTTTCTTGTTCAGTCTTTGCGTGTAAAGCTAATTTAAATATAAATAAAGAAATAAGTATTCTTTGATTTAATAACTTAGTCGATACAAACGTCCAATCACCCAAACCACTATGACGTTTGCCTTTTAGTGTGCAATATAAGAAAGAATAGTATAGGATGCACTTTTAACAAAATATTTAGTTACTATTAAAAAAAATTATATACAATCACTATATACGTGTGTGGGACACTAATAAACTTCTTTTTACTGAGTTAATTTTATGTTTTCTCCATAATATACAATATGTATATTATAATAAAATGGAAATACTGTAATGGTGTATTACTCTGTCACTGCTCACTTTTTAATTTCGTATTGCACATAATATAGTGCGTTGTACTGCGTATAATATTTTAATCGTTGGTTGGATACATATTCGATGGTCCATTGTCGAGTTTTTAAAAGAAAAACGTACTTATTTTGTACATGGTTTCAATACACATACTTTCTATACACGTCGTCAGAAGTGAGACATTGTGCGATTCGCATAATAATTCGCCATTAAAACTATTTAAGAAATAATTGTTATTACTATCCGCACTGTTTCACAGTCATCCGTGCATGGTGTTATCACGGTTATGTAGCGTAACCTAAAAATTCAAAAACTTGTTAAAATCAATCGCTCATTACTCATAAGTCACAACACTTTCTAAATATAATCATCACATATATTATTTTCATTTTACCTACTTAATTTATATACATACCTACAATTTTTAACATGGGTACAATTAATTTTATTTCAATTTTTTTATAGTAAATTTATTACATTATTATATAATTCATAAGATATTTTTAATAAATTATTTATATTTAATTAAATTTAACGTTAAAGTCGCATTATTGTCTTCATTTTTACGATGGGGATTTTTTTCTAACTACCACTCATTGTCCAAATGAATATACATTGAACAGTCAGGCGTATATAATATAGAAGTTTAGGCATAGGTAGGTACGTGCGATAAATCGACTACAAGAAGCGTTTTAATTTTCGTAACTAAACGCGCGCTAAGTAAATTCCACAAATCAATATATACCTATATATACCTAATTCGTTAAGCGGAGTAACAAACATGAGACTATAATGAACCACAATAAACTCGAGGGTGAAAAAGAGGAAAAGAAAAATTCTCGTAACTTAAAGAAAGTGGTGATTTTCTGTCATTGTCTAACTTCACACGCAGAATATATGAATTTAGGCACGTTTCCATTCCATAGGGTGTAACGAATGTTACAGTACCAATGAGATTTCCAAATAAGAATTCTTAAAACAATTTGAATTTGTCGTCAGAGTCTTCTTCAGATCAACTTTCCCACATTTTTTGATTTTTTTGATTTTAACTTTACCAAAAATGTATAATTATTCTATTTTCTTAATTACTCCTTTTTAGTCTGACTTTTTTTGGCTTAGAGGGATAAAATTAAACATTATTGAAAGTCAATCCTTATAGGAGACTTGACAACAAATTCTAATAGGTTTTTAGAATTATTATCGCTTCACTAGATCAATCGATGGTTAGAATGAAAACACATCGAAATTCTTATGTTCCACGTGTATTTGGCAATGACAGAAAATCATAACTTCCGGTCCCCGTAATCCCTATACAATAATAAAGTAGGTATCCGTGTAGTTCCTCCGCAGTATGAAATGTATAGGTAATTTATTAATATTGACGTACCCATCTTATAATATACTGTACATATCCGCTATTTCCGACTGTACCATCACGACATTTTATTTTCTAGGATTTTAAATGAAGAAAAACTAAAAAGGTTTTTCAAATATTAATTTAGGTAACGATAATAAAATGTATAGTAAACATAGGTAAATCGATAGCGCTCAAATATGTACATCACAGACACTACATTTTAAACATGAGAGCTACCTATTTAAAATAAAAATACAATATTATTATTTGTGTTCACATATTTTTCATTATCTGAACTAATTTTGACTAAATACAGTTTAATAAAGTTATAATTTCTAATGAAATGAATAGTTATGATTTCTAATGAAATCGTCGAAATTCCATGACGATAAAAAAATGTGTCGTATAGGTTCAATATGTTATGGTTAGTTTTACTATTTAGCGTACCTATTTTTACAAAGTTAGAAAAATATTTAGTAGCACGTATAGTTGTAATAATAGGTAGTGCAAGTATTGAGTACCGCTTTAACCTCGATGAAATGCTTTGAAACACAGGTAGACAAACATAATATAAATAATCGAGTAGTTGGATTTAAATTAGAAGTATAATTTCCGTAGGTTGTGCCAGCAGTTAGAAAATTGATACCTAATGTGTACATCAATATAAAAAGTGAGTATATTTTGTTTTAACTCAAACATGGAAAAATATTTTTGATTAGATCACAAATATTTGACAGTTAAATGTTATATTTTATGTGTATGCCTAATAAGTAATAATAAAACAGATTTTAGAAAATTTTTAAATTTTAAAACAATAACATATTTTATAAGTTATAACTCAATTTTTAATTCCTAACGTATTTCATTTTGTATGAGAACAATACTCTTCAGACTTCTGAATGTGTCTTTCGACATTCACTAACAATAAAACTCAGTAATTAGTTTTAACCTTAACTCTTAAGTATTTCCTAAATAATTGTTGATATATTTTAGCTTAAATAAAATACGTTTATGGTGTAATATATTAATATAATTTAACTTAACATTTATACCCATAATAATAGGTAGGGACTTAATGTATTTAGAGTGTTTGGTGTAAGACAATAACTTCATAAAAACTACTTAACAATTATTAATGTATTATATCAGCTTAAGTGAAGAATAAGCTATACAGTGTTAAAATTATTCGGTTAGTCAATTATTAACAGTAAAATATGATTTTTTTTTTTTAGAGGTATCATATGAATTTGAAATACTATAAAATGGGTGGCCCTGTATTTTTGTTGGTTGGAGGAAGAGAAGAAATTTTACATAGTTGGATGATCTCCGGGGCGTGGATTGAATATGCTCAAATTTTTAATGCCGCGTGTTTTCAATTGGAACATCGGTATTATGAAATGAGCCATCCCACTAAGTGAGTGCAATAAGTAAGACAATAATAAATAATAAATTATAAATATTTTAATGCCTATATGCGAAATAAAAGAGTCATGAGTACATCATTTATTCTGAGTTGCGTAAAAATGATTAATTTAATAGAGTATGTTCAGTAAATCGTGTTTAAGGAACCATTATTAGCTCACTAGATATTGTTTATACAGCCTGGCATTATAAGAAGTATAGGTAATTGATTATTAAAAAACATCAAAATAAAATGTTAACATTAACTCAGATATTTTCGGATAAGTAATAACACATACACTTTAATTGATTTTTCGTTAATTTTATTTTTATAATAATTGTATGTTTCATTAATTTAAAAACTCCAAATTTAAAGTACCTAACCATTGAACAAGTATTAGCAGACCTGGGAACATTTGTAAATGCTATTTCAGCTGAAAAAAATCAACTGTTGAAGCGTGCTAAATGGGTAGGATTTGGTTCATCGTATTCAGGAAGTTTAGTTACCTGGTTAAGATTGAAATATCCACATCTTGTACACGCCGCAGTTTCGTCAAGTAGCCCTCTAAAGACGAAAATAAATTTTGAAGGTACGACATAACCATTTTAGCTAACTATTATATATACGGTTATGATGTTTGCAATTAAATATTGCATTAATCTAATATTTTGAATTGTGAGTTTGAACCTTTGAACTCAGATATGGCTAGTTTAAATTTTTTTTTTTTATTGATCCTTAAGCCCGGCATCTATGGTCATTAGCTGTTTGTAGGATTATATTGTGTTGGTGGTAGGGTTGGAACGGTGAATTTTTTCACGTAAGTGTTTGTGTTTTGCAGATTTTTTAAGTGAGTATCCGTAGGTATCTGCCATGCCCGGGTGGGGGATGGCGGTCTTTCTCTCCGGACACCGGGACTGTCCTAAAAAAAATGCCGACCGTAGCCGAGATCAAACCGGCGTCGGTGCGCGTCACAACCGACGCCTAAGTCCGCTCGGCCACTCCATCCCCAAGTTTAAATTTAATAATTGCAATAATTACTATTTTAAGGATTCAGGGCCGCAGGGGAAATCGGGGTGGTTGTCACAATGGTATTAATAACTTTGAAACAATAAAACCGTGTAGATATGGTATGAAGTATGTACCATGTACTGTAGATTATCACAATGAAAAACATTTTTATCTCAGATATGGACTGATTGTAGTAGTACGACCAATTTTAAGACAGAAAAAGTGATCTTGAAAAAAGGTTTATATTGATTCTGCCGGCTATTAATTCTGCCAGCTGCTGTTTATATTATCAACATAATATTGATTCCACCGGCTATGAATTACGCCGGGCACTGTTCACCCCCTCCCCCTTGCATGTGTATTTCAAAATGTATAGTCTATTTGGTATAATTTATACAATTTTATAGTTATAAATTATAATATTAGCATTTAATTGTATTATAATATTGGTCACATACTCACATGTTTAAACCGAAAAAAGGATAACAATTGTATAGGTAACTTAAAAGTAAAAATATATAAATGTTACTACTTTTGATAATATTTGGATTAATGAATACATTTTATAAAATGATAATAATTATATAATTTAAAAAGAAAATGTATACCTAATCTAATTAATATGTATATGTGAATATATTGTAAAATACTAAAATGTATAGCCTACATTTTATGAAATGATAATAATTATAGCAATATGTACGAATTGAAATAATACTTATTTACTCGTGCAGTTGTGCGCTACACGTATATTACATGTATATATAAATATATTTTTAAATATTGTGGAAATAGCCAATTTTTCAATCTGATTTTTAGAAAACTTTTGGTTGTAAAAACATTTATGATTTATCAATATCGAAAATAGTTTTAATAAAAAAAACAATATATTTTCTAAGTTCAATTATTATCTGTATACAAATATTACCAAAAATATAGTTATACACTTTAATTTTTAATCATACAATAATTATGATAATTGTATACAATTTAGACTATATACATTTAACAATATATACACATAGGAATACATATTAATTAAACACTAACATTATAATTTATAATTATATACACTTATATCATACCTATATATTGTCTAAATTATACTAAATACACATACATGTGGATAGAGGGCATAAACAGTGTCCCCGGCGAAATCAATGTGTAGATATTATAAACAGTAGCTGGCGGAATCAATATACGTCCCTTACCAAAAGTGTTTTAGGCATGGCAAGGTCGAAAAGCTGACAACAAATGAAAATTATCAATTCGATAACATTCTCTATTTTCTTCAAGAAAATTAATTTATGTGATTAAACTATAGTTGATCCACTGTGTTATATTTTACTAGTAGTTTACCATAGCCCCCTCCCACCAACGGATATACTACAGTCTATAGTGAGGAAACTAGAGTTTAACATTTTGACTATTACTAAATATTACTAGTAAATTATATTTTAAACATTACAAAACATTTTTTTCTATTATTATATATGGTACGTCGGTATTGCCTTATGAGTTAATAACCGTTAGTAATAATGATATATGCGATTGGTTTTTGGAAAAAATTAGTTTAACCTGGAGCCTTATAAGTTATTATAACTAATCGAAAAATCTATCCATCTTGTATTTCCGTAGAATATTTTATGGCTGTCCAAAAAATATTATCAGTTTATAATCAAAAATGTGAATTAAATATTAGACAAGCAAATAAAATTATTAGCGATCATTTACAGACCAACTATGGAGCGAAATACATCCAAACCAAATTCAAGTAATTTTTTTAAAACACTCACAATTATTAATTAATATTAAAATAGAAAAAACCTAATTAAAATTATTAACATCGATTGTAATCATATGATTTTAGTACATGTGCTCATAATTTAAACAATGCTACGAAAAATGTACAACAATTGTTTAGAGACATCTAGATTTATTGAACTAATTGTTCAAGATGATGAAGATACAGAGAGTACAATAAATTGATTGGATCAACGGTAACATTCGTATCATTATGTGATTTAATGTTACACGACATGTTAGGAAGTACAGTAAGTATTCCAGTATTTTTATTAATGAACAATTTATTCAAAAATATGGAATAAGACGCATTAAAGTTTAAAGTAGGACGTAGGTAATTTTGTTATCGTAGGAATTTTCTTATCCCCTACTATGATTTCTGCTCAGACTTTCTCCCTGCTCAGAGATCTATAAGTATATATGCTAGGTACCCAATAGTCGAACCTCATCCACGGTCAAATATCTAGGGCTAACATTAGACGTAAACTAACGTGGGCCCCTCGCATGAAATTTAAATTAACTAATTTAAATTCTCACCTATATTTACTATCTTACTTAAATAAAGTATTGATAAATTATAATAATAAATACACTCAATTCAACACTAAACTTCTTATTTATAATTCTTTAATCGAATCAATTTTTATGTCATAAGCTATGGGGGAAATGCAAAATAATCAAATTCAAACTTCCAAAAATATTGCGCTAAAAAAATGTATTTATGACCCTCTCATACGTCTTTAACCATAGTTACTACAATATATTTCAATCTTAAATTGAAAATCTCCGTGAAGAACCTAGACTTTTTACAAACGCTTCTACAAGCATCTAGCCCTCGTCGCTAATCTACTTGTAAAAAATCTCAGTTCCATCAATTCCAATAAATTTCCTCGGAAAAGACTCAAACGTGAAATATTATATGTCTCGTAATCTGCTAGATGCATATTACTAACAATTACTCTTTGTTATGTACCTATATTTTTATTTGTGGTACATATATCTTACACGTATCGTATACTATAAAATAATTGTGATTTTAGAACTGAATTTTAGATGTAAAAATTGTATTTTTTGTAAAAATAAAATAATTAACATTTTTTATTTAGTGTAATTACTTGGTCAGCTCTATCGTAACTTCCACGACCAAACAATATACAATTGGATGGACGGCCACTACACGGTTATCAATTTTGACTTATAATAGGTATCGCACCAAATACACCACCTAGCATCAAGAACATTTTTAATTAATTACATATAATCATCAATAATAAATATGAAATCAAAATAATAATTAATAATATATGATGGCCAAATGAATATTATAATATAATACAGTTATTTATTATTTATATTTAAATTAGATAATAATTCAAAAATATATTAACGGTTTTAAATTCTGCGCTAATTCCGGCAAGGGCCCATGTATCAGACCACGTAACTTGTTGATCTTTACACATACAGTGACCATTATAAGTACACCGACGTTACTTGGCTGGTAACTCAACCAACTTCCTATCACAGAAATAATTGGTTGTCATTATTGATTAGTACTATAATTTCCAACAGAATATGAGACTGATGATTCTTTTGCCACTACCATATTGAAACTGAAGTTAGCTAAATCACCTATTTCAAATCTCTTGACTATGGAATCTCAAAAAAAATTATAATCTAAGAACTCATTTTCACCACTTAAGACGATTTGGAGCAACTTGAGTCAGGTCACATTATGTTAAACTAGGTAGTAAGAGAACTTTCTACTACAAATAATATGCTGGAGTCAACACGGATAGGTCGTTAGAACCAGGAGAAAGTGGGAACAATGCCCTAGAATTCATATATACACTTCAATTTGAGTTGAAACGATGGAAAGTTCCTTAAAAGTCAACAAAGTGCTACCAACTTAATTATTAGCGAAGATGTGCTTTTATAGACTTGAGGGATGACTCCCAAAACGCACTGAGTGAAGCGAATGAGCGGATATAAAGTTGTACACTCAACATGAGCTTCGGTATTATAGATAGGTATTCCTGAATCTTTCTTTAGTAGTCAGACGATACAAATAGTTATTTTAAATCTGTCAGTTATCTGATAAAGTTCGTCACATTGTCTGTAAGTCCTATATATATTACAACGCATTTCTTGACGAGACAAAACTCCCCTAACGCTGCTAAATATGAACTGGTAGTTAAATTCTGATTGGTTCTATATACAATTAAAACACAATATAGACATAGCTTTGATTGAAACTAAAATGTATGTTCTTAAAAATGGTGATTTTTTTCAAACCTGATTTTATTTATATAAGCCTAACAAAGTCTAGAACATCACAATTTTCGAATGCACAATTTGTTCAACGCATTCTTTAGACAAATCGCCCATAATTCGGTCATAATCGTTGGTTTCACTCTGAAACATTGTAAGCATTGATGGACGGTATATCGGGCAATATTACGCCCATTTTAAGGTCAAAACTGCTCTCTTAACCGGGCAACACGATTTTACTTTTATCGTGTAGATTTTTTCTTAGATTAAAATGGTAAAAAGTGCACAATCGTGTACACTCTATCTGCCCTGCATGGTGCCCCGCAGCTTTAAAGCTTAAGCATTCAAAAACAAATATTATGTTAAATATGTTGTTACAAAAATCCTTAATGTATAACAATCAATGCTTATGAATCGGGAAGGGTCGCGGAGACGGAGTCACCCACAATATATTTAACAAGTCGAAGTTTATATCTCGTAGTTGAATTATTCAAAAGACAAAGGTCCATGTTTATAAAACAAACGGTAAGTATTAAAACTTATAAGTTTTATGAAAACAAAACTTTTATTATAATGTAATTATTGACTATGTACCTATAAAAAATATTACCTTTTCGTTAATGATTAATAATCAACAAAATAGCTACGTCCTACATGTTGAAAAATAAAAATATAAATAAAAATATTTTTGTTTTTAATTTTTTTTATTGGAGTTAAGGTTTCGAAAACTGAGGTTATTAGCCTGGAGTACTGTGGCCTGTGGGGAGGGTACTGTAGGTTTTTAACACGTGTGTGTATGTGTGGCAAGGGTCTGTGACTAAAAATCCCGGTTGGACACCCATCCGGGGAGCTAGTGACGCCGGACAGTACACTCAGAACGGGTTTCGTAACTGAATGCACACACCGCGCGCTATAAATACTATAATAATATATTAATATATATATATTAGATTCACACTGTTATTGTTTGTAAATGTTTATTATTACATTATAATATGTCTTATTTAATTACTAGCGTCTATAGCAAAGTTTAACATCGAATGAGTTCAAGCGTTTTCCTAATTCGTCAATCGAACGCCTGTATGCTATTGGTGGTGAAAAAGCACGAAAAACATCTATTTATAATAATATATAGTTATATACGTCATAATTATTACACGAATTATCCAACCTTGCGTTATAGTTTGGTAGCTAGATCAGAGGTTCTTTCTCTTTCTATACATACACTATTATTATTATTATAATAGACTCGTCAGTGACAGCCGCAGAAGCGTTCGTCAACGACTGCGCGTTTCTGCCCGTTTGGGGGTGTCAAATTATAAGACACAATATGCGTAAGTATATAAATAAATTACCTATACGCGCGCCGAGCGTGCCGGTCGTTCGAGATTCCGTTCCTCGGATGTCACGCGCGTAATTCATTACTGTAAGATTTAAAAAAAAAAATAAAAGTGACAACCAAATGGTCCGTTTCGTCTACGAAACAATCCTGCACACGTGCATTCGCGTGTACCTATATAACTTCAGACTGTTGTAGTGTATATATTATATTGTGCGTGAGCGGCGTTCTCTCCGCCTAAGCGACGTTTGTCCATACGGATCTATTTTTACGAGGATTTTCGGTAGGTACGGTAATAATATAATATTGCTCTGCAGATAAACGTTAAAACGTGTAAAGTTTCGGAGCGTTAACATGTATTTCGAGAGCGGCTAGTTTTGGCCATGATCTTGTACAGCAGTCTTGCTCGACCGAAAATTATTGGGAGAGAATAAAGCGTACAAGCCTTTACGTCGTCCGCGGTCGTCATGATATTCTAATCGCTATATATACACACACACGCACTTCGGGACACATTGCGAAAAGTAAGAAGTAAGAGATTTTTGTTGTGGGTTTTTCTTTGATTTTTTTTCCTTCCTGTCCGACAGATAAATAAAATATAATACCTATACGACTGTCGCAGACCACACGCAAGAAATACAACTAATACACAAAATTGGTGTTCAGTCTTGGCGATTGATTGTAATCGGTCACCACGTAAAATAAAGATAAGCGCGAGCGACCCGCTGCTCTAGGTACGATAGTACGTAATTGATTTTTAGTCTGCCGACAGCTGCGACCGAATGCACTGTCAATCGCCAATTTCTATAAGTGCGACAATAGTCAGAACAAAATTGTAAATTATAAAAAATATAAATTTAAAAAGAGTTAATGTTTAGTAAATTATTCAAAATTAATATAATGATTCAACGTGTCTTTTTATTTACTAAATTTAAATAATAATTCACGAAGTTTGTAAAACTTACAATTGCCGTACGGCCCGAACAATTGGTGATTAATAATCCCGCGTCGAATCGTTCCTGTCACCTGTCACTTTTGATCGTAAATGCGTTTTTCTAAAATCATCAACACTTTTAAAACGTTTTATTACAGGATGTCATTGCACTATAATATGTTAAATGTTTCCTCTCTCTGATCCACGTGCACACGCCAACACTGCCAGATTTGTGTCCAACAGAACCAATCTCGTGTTGTTATAGCTTAAATATTATTGTGAATGTTGGCCCATTATCAAACTTATCCTATGTAGAAAATTACAATTTAAAAATGCTCATACATCGCAAATTAAAATATCACAAGAAAGCCAACGTACATTCTATAGGCTATATAGTAATGAAAGTCGGGTGATTTGGCTAACGTAATCGCTCCCGATGAGAAAAAGAAAAAAGAAGGCGTTGACAACGATTAGGCAAACTGCGGGACTGATGACCATATTCCACACTAGAACATATCGCGGACTTGAAAATACAACAGCTATACATAGTACTATATCGTAACATCCAATTCGGCCAACGACTGCGATAGGCGTACCGGAAATAGTGTCACCCGCCGACACAACAGAAACCACTCCGATTGAAACGTCAGTGGTCGTCTGCGCATCACCTGCAGCGCCGGTCATCATGGATACCACGCTGGTACACGGCGGTAACGCGGCCCCGGCAACGACATCGCCGGAGACTACGCCTTCTACGATTGTCGTCCAGACAGTCGTTAGCTCTGAAGAGGACGATGACGAATTATTTATAGTCAGAAATAGTTTTGGGGAAGTTGTCGGCAGACTAGCGCCGGTTGCGAGGCCATCGCGACCGTCACGCCGTCGTCGTAGTCGGTCACTGCTGTCGATCGGCGTGAAGCGACTCGGTACAGTTGGCAGGATGATTTGTTGCTGTCGCTGTGAATAACATCCCTCCGTCGATTCCTCCTCCCACTCCACCAGGTGAATCTGACAGAGCATTACACGCAGACATGAACCCACGGGCCACGACTCACGGGAAGTGAGGTATATACCTACGCGAAAGAGCGTGGAGAAGTATAGCTGTATATAAGTTCGCGTTACCACTATCCTCTGCCGACTATTTTTTAGAGTACAGTTTAAACAAAGGGGGTGTCTGGGCTAGCGGCCTTACTTCGAAAAAATTGTGCGGCGCCACTCGCCCAAAAATGTAAAGCTCAATTCGCTCCAATGCAAGACGACGCGTCCGCGGGCGTTGTGTAATAGTCGGGCGCATTATGTGACGACACGCCGAACCCCAGTCCGATGGTGACCGGACGCCGACCCGCCAAAAACTTACCCGTACTCGGTGGTTTGCCGGTTTTTCTCCTTAGGAATCCTGCCGGCCGGGTCACCGCCGATTTCTACCTTTCGTCGCCACACTGCGTGGCCAGTCGCCGTCCGCCATTTCCGCGGCCCACGTGGAATAAATACCTATGCGCCCGCCAGTCTCCCACACTGGACCGGCTGATTGTTCCATACTGTGCTGAATATGACCGGCTTGACCGCAATGGCCACGTGCATGATGCACACGCATGTCCATCGCCCTCCTCGCGAATGTATACAGAGGTACCACCTGTCCTTTTGGTTTGTTGGACAATATTATGTCATGTTTGTTTTTTGTTATAATAGATATCCACACAGTTATATTCATCGTCTATATATATTATACTACATGTTATTACTAGGGAACGGATTTAAATGCTCTAAAAAACAAGAAAAATGCCTTAAAAAAATACGATTTAATGCCTTAAAAAAATGCTTTGACATCAAAAAATGTACTAAAAAAATGCCCTAAAAACCTTTAAAAATGGGTTTATATTCAATAAAAACAAAATTTTGAATTTAAAACTTATAAAAAACACATTCTTATGAAAAATCTAATAAAAAATATTTAAATACAATACAAACTTAATTAATTAACTTTCAATTATCTTCTGTCCATCTTCTTTTTACCCTAAAAAATTTAAAATTTAATAGGTATACCATTTAGATAGGTATATTCGTTATACTTTTACCTTTTACCATTTAGGTATTTTATTTTTTTTTAGAACGAATGTTCAAAAAATTACTTAAAAACCACAAAATGTACTTAAAATTTCAAAAAATGCTCTAAAAATGCATTTAAGTCTTAAAAATGCAAAAAATGCAAAAAAATGCAAAATAAAAGTTACATTTTTTAATTCTTTGATGTATGAAATGAACTTTTTGCTTGGAAACCAATATTTTCGGACATTCAGAAAAAAATGCAATTTGCATTCAAATCCGTTCCCTAGTTATTACATGTATTTTAATTTTGGTTCCATTTAAAACATCTGTCGAATACAAAAATTGCGTTAACAAAAATATATTGTTTTCATTTTGTATGGATAAAGTAAGTGTCCGTGAGGTATAATTTTTTTTAAATATATATTTCTTCAACAAAAAAGTATTGTATATATTTACATAAGCAAACAAACGGACCTGTGGAAGAACATGATGATAAATATAGATAAAATAAACACTAAATGTCGCGAAAGTTTTAACAATATAATTACGAGTATAATGGTATACATATATAAGGTAAGTGTACGAAAATGTATTATTAGGTACGCGGCTTTTCATTTTCTATATTCATTTAATATAATAATAATATAGGTAATTAGTTAATTGAATTTTCATTTCACAAATATACATAAATTAAAATACGTAACAATATGATAAATAGGATATGATATATTATGTATTATTTCATGTATACTAACACTATTTCTTATCTTAGTTTTATTACCATTTGATATCGCTGTATGCCTGTATATAAATAATAACTAGAATGCTGTAATATTTTCTAGTTTTTTTTCTTCTCTTCTATGATTTTTATAAATTTTTATTATTTATATCATATGTTATTGAATTTATATATTACCAACGTTGTAATTGCCGATTGGCGTTAATTAAATAAATAAATAATATGATGTATGGAATTATAAGAATTATAATGTCTCCAAAAAACAAGCTTGTAGAGGAAACACAGAATTCTATACCATCATAATACACTAAATAATAATTGTTAACTTGTTATAAAATAATAATGTATAAAAAATGTCTAAATATCCACATTATATTATATACATTAAAAAAACAAAATAATTTTGCTGATGAGTAAGTAGATCGTCTGCTGATTATATTTACAATGGATAAAAATAGATTTTTATTTCTACATATTATATGGATAATTATTATATTATTCTTGGTTTTTTTTTAATGTCGTATTGTTTGAGAACTATTATAAGGAATACCTAAGGAACAAAAGTTTGGTTTTTAACTAATTCTCTATAGTGCAAGCCGCAGGAAAAAAACATTTTTGGAAAATATTCAAAACACTCAAAAGTCAAAACCTTATTCTACCAATATATCATTAGTACCTATATGTCTATAAGATACAGATATTGATAGTATATATATGTACATATACAAATTAAAAAGACTATATGTATTTCGTCCGTCGTAAAATTGTAACAATGTTTTTTCGAGCGAAGCCAAACAATTTTTTTCATAGTATTAGGTACCTGGGTATTTATAAATGTTAGTTCCCCCAAAAGTTGTACCCGATTTTCGGCTATGGACTGTAAGCACCACACCTTTTCGTTTGTCTCGGTCAATTTGCGTGGAGATAAATATACATTATAATGCGAGAAAAAAAAACCACACATTACACGGGTTGTGAACGCACATATATATTTACAATATATTTATACATGACGAGGTACCTACACGTGATTTGCAAATATATATATTTTGTATAACTACGTATATAATATAATATCTACATCTATGTGTAGTGCATAAGTGAGTGGTATTCATTAATAAACCGCCGCGTACGTGTGACGTGTCTAACGACTATTTATTTTCGTGTGCATGTTCGAGACCTGCAACAGAAGAGGAACGGTGTTGCAACGAAACAGAAAGACACAGAAAAAAAAATAAATGACTGGCTACGATTTAATAATGGTATCCAAAAATAAAATACAAAATACATAATTATAATGTTATACTGACCCTCAACACCCCCTCGCCAATAAAAAAAAATAATAATAATAAAATAAAGCGTATTGCAAAATTGCTACTTATAACTTGTAAGTAATAATATGTACTATACAATACTGCATAACTATTTGTAGCATTTATTATAATATGAATTGACATTATTATGTCTTCGAGGGTACTTAGCACCCCTTCGGCTCTATTTCTCGTACATTCAAATCAAGTCCTTATGCAACAACAAAAAAAGTTGGGGAAGTTAGTGTCGCTCTGCTGTACAGTAAGTTACAAGTGGGTAACTGCAGTAGTCTGTAAGAGATAGTGTTAAATTTGAATTCAATGATATAATATCATTGAATAGGAAAAACGATTCTGAGCGAAGACGACCGTCAGCCTATGATATTACTATAAGTATAGTATATTTATTTATTAAGTATATTTAATGATATTATTGTAAATAAAATAATTTATACATAATTTATTTACGTAAACCTTGTTTTAAATTTTCAATCCTTTAGTATAAAAGTTGAACATTTTATAAATGTTTAACTACAAAATAATTATTACATTTTAAATTTGATAAAAGTTGTCAAAATTCGAACTTTAAATGCTTATAAAAAAAAATTGTGCCTAGGTATATATTTTTAATATTTTTCAACTGATGAAGTAACAATATATCAGTAGCCTTGTATTACATTTTACGCTTTTTCAACCTAACAAATAAAATTTTATTGACAATTATAGAAAAATAAACTAAATATATGGAATACTGGTAATGTCCATAAACAGCTCAAAAAGAGTCAAAATATAATTGATACTCACCAAGAAAGGTTTTTCCGAAATTCGCAGATTAAAGAAGTCAGACAAGAATTTTGAGATTCACATGAGAAAATTTTTTTTTGTGTTAAAACGGTTGCCATTGGTTGCAGATTATAATAGTAATAGAAGAAATTATTATTTCAGGAAGAGTAATAGGTAGTTATTATATAATGATATGCGTGGGTAGTGGGTTAAAACTTAATATGATTGTGGGTGCTACTGAGGAATTTTTATTGATGTGAGAGTCGTACCTATATGGCTAATATGGCTATATATTACAATGGGTGTCACCCGATTGAGGCCCAAAGTAACCATTTTACCTTTTCACCTATCCCGATTGTGGCCCGTACACTATCTATACACTGGTTATCAAAACTAAATAAATATCCCGATTTTGTCCGATACGTATTTCGACATAAATATATAACTATCGTATTCACGATACCCACGATCACCAATATTCGGCGTGATGATGTCCAGTCCATTAAAGATTTAACTTTATCGTTTTATTATTTAATCGTTTAACTTAGCCATTGGCTACTATAAAAAGTTGTAGGTTCCATATAGGTCAATAGTGGTGGTGAAAAATACAATCTTTGGGGTTAAGTACAGATTATAAAAACAAAGATAGTGATATAGGCAGCTTATATCACTAGGCTTCTATACAACCGGAAATGGCTAAAATCCAAACATTTTGTGATTATTTGGTAAACACTTATATTGATGATGATTCTGATATCCCACCTGAGATATGGGCTACTTGTATTTCTAGTATGTATTTGACAACGAATGGCTGTGGAAGTTTTCATTCGAAATTCAATTCACTATTTTACACTCCGCATCCAAGTATATATGTATATTGTATATATATTGTTGGAAATTTTAAAACAATATAAATAAAAATAAACATATGCTAAAATTAAAATCCAGTCAGTAGTATGTACTCCTCGGGAAACAACTAAGCAAATTCATAAAAAAACATGTATACAAACCCAAATTACAAAATTAAAAAACTTGGGAAAATCTAATTTTGTTTTTGTAAAAATAATGAGTTTTAAAAATCAATCACTAATACTATAATTTAACATTAAAATTATTTGACTATTTGACTATTTACTGATATATTAATCGTATTTCTTATAATTTTCCTATCTTAAACAATTATTTGACTATTTGACTATAAGTATGTACCTACTATGTATATAATATACTATTTAAAGTCTTGTAAAAACAAAAATGTCCGACGTTTAGAAGTCTGTATATTATTTATAATAATCATAAACGAGACATTTGAATTTCATATTTATCTACTTAATTCAAATACTTTATTTTATTAATTATAAGCTATTTTGTGAACCAATATGTGTTTGGACGGGACACAAATGGGATAGGTACTAATATTTGGGATAAAATACGACTACCTGAATTCGGACCGCAATCGGACAACTCCGACCACAATGAAATATAGGTAATAGGTATAATATGTATTAATACATATACATATATACCTATAAGTACATATCTAATCTCATTATTATAAAGCTTTAGCTTCTATATACCTGTGTACTTTAACAAAAACTAAAAATTATTCTTAATATTATAATAAAATAATTAAACAATTAGTATTTAATAAATATAATTCAACATTCAAAAACTCGATATCTTCATAACATGGTTAGGAAAAGTGTCCCTATATATACCTACCACCTACGTCGTAAATATTATCGAAATGAGATAAACAATAACATCGATTATAATTTGGCGAGTGAAAAAAATTGTAAGTACATTTAAGTTTAAAAAATGCATAATATATTAATATGCACAATTAATATTCTGAAAATCGCTCAAATGTGCACTTTTCCTAAAATACCTATGCAAAAATATGCAAATTCAAACTTTGTATTAATTTCATAAGACAAATTTTTAACTTATCTAAAATAATCTACGACCATTACAATGAAGCATACAAGCCGTCCCGAACCTTATAAACAATGTATTTATTAGGGGGGATGTCAAGGGGGGAGTTAAAACCCAACCCCCCCTGGCTACGCACTGCTTCGATTAGATGCTGATTGTAAGTTTCTCTAAGAGAAGTCACATTAAATAAAAAACTACAGATATATTAATTATACGGATGTCGGGAAAATACAATTATTGAATTACAGATGTGTATAAAAAAATCAAAATTTTTTTTAGTGAATTAAAATATGATGAAATACCTAACTTATTAGTTATTAGCATTGTATGTCGGTAATATTTTATGTTGAACATTATTTAATTAAAAATATAACTTACCGATTTGTTTGTCCATCATTTCAAATGGAAAATACCTATAGGTATTTCATGTGTAAAGAAAAATAAATGTATAAAAATCAAACTAAATCAAAAATTGTGCTCATACATACGAAGAAACATTTTACAAATTAAAAAAAATTAACACATTCAGTTTAGCAGTATTATTTTTATAGTCTTATAATATTATAATTCGTATACCTTAAAATCATTATTTCCCGATTGATAATAGATAAGACGATAAAATATCTTTTTTCAAAATGACGTTGGTATATTTATTTTAGTAAATTCATATAATATTAAGTACACTGAACATTAAAAAGCAATTTGGGGTAAATTTTTTTTTTTAATTTATTATTGATAACTTGTACTTTTTTTTTATTGATCATGAAGCCCGGCAAATATGGCTATTAGCTGTTTGTTTTTGTTTGTAGGGAACTTTAGGTTAGGTTACACGTGTGTTTTTGTTAGGCAGATTTTTTAGTGGGCACCCGTAGGTATCTGCCATGCCCGGATGTGGGATGGCGGGACTTCTCTCCGGACACCGTGACTTGCCCGAAGAAAAATGCCGCACGCGCCGTTACGCTTTAATCCGCTCGGCCACTCCGTCCCCTTATAACATGTGTGCATTTAATATTACGTAAGACTGTGTAATTTTTAGTTATGTTCTTAAATAACCAAAAAGACCCCTACTGAAATCTAAAATGAATATAAATACCAAACTACTAATTTACAAGTCCTTACTCAGGCCACTATGGACCTATGGCGTTCAATTATAAGGTGACGATAAACTGTCCAACCCCCGTACAATCCAAGCCTTCAGTCAATATACCTTCGCCTAGTTTCATCTGCACTCTGGTACTTAACCAATAACAATCTCCACAAAAATCTTAAAATCTTAACCAAATCTCCAAATTATATTACACCAGATTTCACAATCAACTTCAACAACACACAAAATCCACTAATTATTAATAATTAATCCACTAATCTCTAAATTATCAACGTACGCACTCCCCGGCGATAACCCGCGCCGCAGACTTAAAAGACAATGATGTAGAGATCTGCTTCATTAGTAGGCGAAAGGAATAAGTGTTGGATGTTGCTACTAGGTAACACTTTTCAAATTTTAAAAATGTTCATTGTTATTACTGTCACTTTATAGGGTGTTACCACTGGGTATCCTCTCTAATCAATGATTCATATCAACCTAATTTTACTGTAATTTATCAAACCTAATTATTGTACAAAAAAAAATGTATAGATTGTTGATTATTTCAATAAAAAAAAAAAAGTAAATAAATAACTAAAAAAACAATGGAAACCTTGTTTTTTTCGTGTTCAATTTTGTATTACCTACTCTTGATTAAAAAAAAATGACGGAATTATATTCAAAACAAAATAATAAGTGTGAGTTATAAAAATATAAACTTTAATTAAATTATTTAGAGTAATAAAAGTCAATTAATATTTATAGCGTAAAAATTGGAAATAATCGATAAAAATCTATATTTTTCTAATCAAACAGTTCTATAACATTCAATAATCAAATGATTGACTTCATTTTTTTAATTTACCATCAAAATATTATAACAAAAATAAATAAACACTAAATTGTAGCATTTTTTAGTTTTTAGAAATAGCACTTTTGGCCAAATAAAAATGGATTTCCGACCACTGTGCACCATTTTAATACGGCAATTTATTTTTTAATATTAATTAAGTATATATTTTTTTATAATCTATAATCTACATTATTTAAATAATATAATATACAATATATACAACCCATTTTTTGTAGTATCGTAGGTAGGTAATGACTAACGGGTATTCATAATTATTCATAATTTTCAATTATCCTGAAATATCTGATATAATTAAGAATAATTATCATTTATCACCATTAATAACCAATATTTGCAACATCGATGTTTTATCATAATTAAACATTAAAGAAAGAGGAACGATATAAAATATACAAAATATGTTGAAATGTTCATCTGTTGTTGAACTGCACGTTTTTCTCCCTGCAAACGTCACGTACGAATGAAAATTCGCTAAAACGCTCAGTGCGGTAAAAGTGTTGAAGCACATAATATGCACTCGGCATCAGTCATACGCAAAAGCCGACTGCAACATAACAAATGTCGATCCTAATTCAAGAATACGCTCAGTAATATGTTTCAAATTTTTTCAGTAATCAATTGTTTTTATTTGAGCAAAACCGAAACAAAACAAAACGTAATTCTACATAATATTGATTATTATTTATTATTATGTACCCATGGGTAAATTAATAGAAAGCACATACTCATTTATTAAAAAATTATAAGCGCCGACTAAAACATAGTCATTGAGAGTACGGCATAACACTATATATATAATATAATGTGTATAATTTAGTCTATAATATTACATGTTTTATTTTATAATCGTAAAATATTATCACAGCGATAACATAATATTATATTATATAGACTAAACGCAATTACATTATTACAACATCACAATCGTAATTTATACAGCGATTAAAAATCCACACGTTACACACATATAACCAAGGGCGTCCGCAGAAATTTGTCAGGGGGAGGGCAAAATAATTTCCCTTTTTCAAATTTTTGTTTCACTATCTTATTAGTGATAAAGTATCGTTAATGACATGTTTTCATATGGGTAGGGAATGTAAAAATTATTTATACGCAGATAATTAGTTAAAATATAGGTAATCTTACAGCATTTAGTTAATTGTCATGAACTTGAAAATTTAAAACTATTATATGCCATCTATGTACATTCTTAGTACTGACGTTCATAATAATTGAGTGTAATCACTCGTAACAAAAAAAAAAAAAAAATGTTTTTATTATTAATTTTAAAAATATTTATTTTTCGATAGTTTATATTACATATTAAGGTTGGGATTTCGATGGACTTTGCATTGTTCTCCAAGCGATACTAGTTTTATAAAATACACGAATAGAATAAGAAGTTTTTATTTTACATTTTTCAACGATTTTTAAATTATTTTATGTCATTTTTTGCAATTTAGGATTTTTGGGGCATTTTGAATTTTTTTTTAAATTTGTGCATGTATTTCATGATTTTTATAATGAATATTATATGAAACCTAATACAAAATCTATAAAAAAAAAAGGAATAATTTTTATAGGACATTAAAATCACCAATAATGATTATGATAATTTACCTAGAAAAAGCCAAGGGAGGGGAGAATAATGTCCCCACTTTCCCCTCCTGCGGACGGCCTTGCATACAATATAATATATTATAAATTATAATATTAATAATTCAAATTCGTACATCGTGAATCTTAAGTTGTACATTCTTTCCGCAACAATGATTTATTTAATATTATACTTTTAAAACATCACCCCACCGGCCACCCATAATACAAACAATATTGAAATTACACCATATTTCCTAGCTTTGATAATAATAATAATAGATGATGTGTGTGTGTGTATAATTTATAACTATGTACGTATAGCTATCTCTGAAAATTTATTTTTATTTAAATTTTTTTTTTTCACAAAATTTGAATTTATTATAAAAACATTTTTATTTTTTTGAACGATAATGTTCAATATATTAAGATTCAAATTCTTGAGCAAAATATTTTTTTAAGAATTTTGATGCATAAAAATTGAATTTCGAACAGTTAAATATTTAAGACTTATAGTGTTTAAAATAATTTAAATGAGTAGTACCATTTAGTGTAGATGGTAGCTATCTATAGTATCTATACTCTCTATACTCAAAGGTAGAACCAAAAACGTCCCAAAATACTGGTTCACACTCTGTTCACAAAAATGTCAAGGTTAAAGTACATACAAGTTATAAATCACTAAGAACTACAAGTTCAAAATTTGATTTCTATAATAAGAATATCAAAATTCTCAGAAAAATATTCTTCTTAGGAATATGAAATTAAAAACATAATAATATACTCTATTAAAAAATAGTAGTGTAATAGCTTGTGTAATATACGAGTAATAATAATAGCCATAACCTAATCAGTAATCACCTTATGGCTTGTAATATTATAATGTATACTGAGGTCTTAGACAACTGTTAAGAAAGCAACTAAAAACAATATGGATACAATTCTGATTTCAAAAACTAGTTTACAACAATAAAATATAGCTACTGTATTATTACTGAATGTAAATGAGTGATGTATAGAAAGCACAATTATAGATAATCTATAACACAGCAATATTAAGTTTTTGTTGTTGTTGCCATCTTTGCTACAATTTGTGACTTTTTCTATTATTTAATATTTAATACACTGCATACATAATATTATTTAACTTATGTTTAAAATAGTGTGATTTTAAAGCAAGACTTAAAAATAGACTAGATAACAATTAGAAAAATGCTAATACTCATTTTTTTTTGGTATTTGTAATTTTCTAATACTAAATTTTGATTTGATTTTGTAACTTTGCTGTTGACACTATGACGTGTATGCGTGCTAGTTTGTTTTCTAGAATTTACATAAAAGAATTGGTTTTGTTTAATATGCATAAAAAAAAAATGTTAATCATTTTTTAGTATCATAATTAACGAAAAAACTAATCATTCTAATACAGAAACAAACTTCAAAACCACAGCTATGTCATAATAATGACAAAATTGTAATAACAATAATTTAAAAACCTATAAGTTTATTTATACCTATATTTGTATATTATTGTTTTTTATTTATATGATATAGAAAAAATGTATACTCTACTATATGAAATTATGAGCATACACTATTATTGCACCTTTGATTTTTATTAATCAAGACATACAATTTGTAATTTTGAACAGTAATTTACACATTGACTGCCATGAATAGAGTCCACACAGTATCAGGGTAAAAGAGCATTTTTACGGGTGCTGGCGGTCACACATTGTCTTATCTATATGCCATAATTTGACCGCGGGCTGTCATAAACACATTTATTTGTCAATGAAAGAGTTTCCATGGTATTAAACTAATAATAGAAATCGCATTAAATGAAATTATATTACTTGCCTTTAACACATTAAAGATTATAATAACAAAAAAATATAATGCATTCATTAAAAATTCATGACAACAAAAATAAAGCGTGACCCCATAGTAAAAACAGCCATGTGACCGGGGGCAGTCCCATTACAGTCAACGTATTAAGGATTTACAAAAACAGAAAAGTATTACTAACTTTTTGACAAAATAACAAATAAAAAAATAATTTGGAGTATAGTAAGTCTTAAGGTATGATTTCAATCATTATTTCATTATTTTAAAATTGAAATTCCTTGATCATTAGTTTAAATAATAATACAAGTAATATATACAGTGTTTCATCAAATCAAAAATATTATTAATCTAATCAACACTATGAGAGGTGTGTAACATTAAATGAGTTAACAGTGTATTTAAGACATACATATCAGAGATGTACCAAATGCTCTATTAATTCCAATACCAAGTATTAAATATAAAAATTAAATGATCTATATTTTTGTCACAAATTATAAAAAAAATGAAATAAAGTTATTTCTATTTCTGCATCATCAATACATAAAAATAATTAAGTTAAAAAAAAAGTTTTAATAAATAATTTTTTGTGGCAGGGGATATGATAAGAGGGATAAGTATTATTTGTATTTCAATACCATTGCTCAAACAACATTTTAGACTTTAACGCATCAGTAGTTTTGAATTTTGATACATTATTCTAATCTATAATAATATAATGTACAATATAGTAACAATATAATATTAATGAATAAAATCTAACTAGAATTTATAAATGTATACTATGAACTTTTATAATAATACATACTATAAAATATATGTATAAGTAGTAAAAATATATGCAAACTTTTTTTTTTGTAATCAAAATTATAATTTAAGTATATGACTACATAAAACAAAAACTAAATTGTAATGTAATCTTTAGCAATTTCTTTTTCTTTTGGTTTTTAAGTTATACATTTTTATCTGAATTAAATAACATAATTTTATTTTAACCATATCAGTGTCAGCATGGAAACTCGGTTCTCCTTCAAATTGGACAACTAACAGTTGTATAATTTTAAAGAAGTCCATCACCTACCAAACTCTCGTACTAAACAACAGCTGGGCGCACTTCACATTCACCTTTGCTCAACCTGTATTCTGCCATTTTTGTAATACCGTGGTAATGAACAAATGCAGCAAGTATAACAAGTACATGGAATATCTGATGGCTTTGGAACTATAAAAAAAAAAAAAAAGGGTCATGACATTAAAATCTAATAATATTATATATTATGTGTTTTCTATATTTTGGAATAATTTTAATTTGCACATTTTTGTTTGTTTTTATTCTGAAATATACAAATATAATATTAAAAAAGTATTTTGTTCCTTATTTACTTAATTACCTTATAATTAATCTCAGTCAATTTATTATAGTCGTGCATTTATTTCTAATGTTTTGTTGTTTCTAGTTTTACCGAAACAATTAATTATATTTTGATAGTATATTGTGTGGCAAGGGCGGGAAATTGCCTTCCCACATGAGCCACACATACTATTTTTTGTTACGCCTCTGCATTCATCGATTACAGCAAAAGTAATGCAAGGATCTATGCAACAACTAGACTATAATTATACGACAACAATATATTTCATAAAAGAAACGATTTGGTTTTATTTATTTTAAGCTTCAAGCATGGAGGTTATAATATGATTAAGACCTGGAACCAAAAGTTTATAATTTGTAAGAATCCGATGAACGTGATATAGATTTCAGTGACTGTTTGTGCAGGGTATGTTGCCTGGTGTCTGGGTGATTAATTTTATACAGCTTGGTGGCAGGGCGATAACATACGAGAACCGAAAAATGATACAGATATTCACTTTCTTACTGTTAGTTTGAGTTATTTTAATTTTTAAGTAAAAATACTATTATTCGTAGTTTTAAAACAGCTTTAACCATGTAAACGTTGTCTATGATAATCAAGCTTAGATATACTCTGTTCAAAATAAGAAGACACCAAATTTAAGCATCAAAACCTGGTTTGCCTGTTGCCGACTGGTAGCTTCTTATTTGGAACAAGGCATAGTCTTCCATTACGTCATCCAGTTTTTTTTTAGTACCACACTCAATTTGTTCAACGGTTTTAAATTTTCAAATTATAAATTATCAATGGTAATTTTTCAAATATGGGGGAAAGTAGGGAACCACTCTGATGTAGAGTAGGAGTCGAGTATACCTCTTCATTAAGTAGGCACTGTAAATGTGTTAAATTTGAATTCAATGATAAACCATTGTAATTGATAAAAGACAATTTTGATGAAGGTATGTCCAACTGATTAAAATAATTATTTGGTAACTTTCATAACCAAAAAGTGAGATAGCCTTTGATCATATAATGATTTATCATTGAATTCAAATTTAACACATCCATCACAGTTCCTACTCAATGACAAGGTACACTCGACTCCTGTACAGCAGAGCAGATACCTACTTCCCCCATTTTTAAAATATTTTTTCCCAATTATTTTAAAAAGTACTGAGAATTTTTAATTTTGCCCTTCTAAAAAAAGTACAACCTAGATTCAAATTGGTACAAGAGACTTTTGTTAAAGTTAATAATCAGAGCATTTTTTATACAAGAAAAAGTGTCATCAAACATAGAAAATAAAACTAATTTATCATATAATATTTCATTTTTAATCAAAAAACAATCACCAAACTACGATTGATCATAATATATTATATGAAAATAGATAAATTTCCATGTAGCATTGTCATTGTGTAATACAGAATGAATCAAATTATTTGGCATTGAGTTTATTAAGTCAGCCAAAAAATTGTATTGGCAAACTTCTAAGTCATCTCAACTCTCAACTCAATAACCAACCTTAACCTAAGTAATATAATGTAAAGTATATATAATAATTAATAACCTTTAAAATAATAAGTGTTTAACTACTTTTCAATAATTTAAAATTGATCTTTTTTTTATATATACTCTGTGCAAGAGAGACAAAGACAACAATTTATTGTTGGTGTAGCTAAGCTTTTCAAGTGAGTGCAGCAGTAAGAACAAACATCTCTGTCTTACGTGTATAATAAATACTGTTTTCCATTCTTTCAAAATGTGATTACATGTTTGTAATTAAGGTTTTATAACCTATAGTAAAAGTTATTACTTATCAGAAATAAATTTGTTTCGTTTTTTTCAAAAATATTTTTTTAAATTTTGATTATTTTAATACACAATAAGTATTTTGGTTATTTGTATTTTATTAAAAATAACAAAAATAATCTCTTAAAAATCCAAATTTAAAAAAAGCTTAGACAAAACACAAAAAAAATTTTTCCCCATAAGTTAAATTATAGGGACTTATTATATCTTTAATAGTTTAATTTCAATCACAATGTTGGTAGTAAGAACCTGAACCTAACCTAGTAAGAAGATCAGTTTTATACACACCAGTTGTGTTAAGAGATAATTCATTTTACTATTAGTTTAATAAATTATAGTATATTCTTACCAATAAATCACATTTTCCGGGGAAAAATCTTTCTGGTACTCTTAAAGCATACAACAAAGCACCAGAGATATACAAAAATCCCATGAGTAATAGCCATCCAAGACTAATCAATGTAAAGTTAGAAAAGAATCCTTCCACAGCTCCATAATGAAGTGCTGGTATAACACCAATCAATCCAAATGTAGTAAAAACACCTATAAATAAAACATATATTAAAATTTCACTTGGAACAATTTCACTAAGAAACAAAACTAAAAATAGAAAAATAGTTATTACAATTATTTAAGAAATTAACAATTACATATTATTAAGTAATTACACATAATAAATTAAATAGTTTAAGATATTATGTAAGTAATAGTCCAGATTTGTATGCAATAAAAAAGTATAAAATAATATGAATTTATGCATCAAAAAACTTTGATATATGAAAAAATAATAAATATTCAAAACTGAATATTGATTTTTGGATAAAATTTAATGAGATAAATTAAATTGTTTAAACATAGATATTAATTTGACAGTTAAAAAAGACTTGAATAGATTGAGCTCATATTTTTCAAACGTTAAACTTGACTACAAGACACCGACATAATTGGCTATAAAACAATAAGGCATACCACAAATCACTTGCAACTTATCAAGTGCTTTCCTATCCATAAGACCACGCAGTCTTAAATTGTACCTGAATAAAAAAGATTTCTAATTCAAGAATTTTTATGCAATCAATTTTTATAATATGTTTTAGATTTTATTTTATATATATATATATAAACCAAATTAAATAAAAAATAAAAATTTACTTTTCTCTTAAATAATAAAAATCTATATAAAATTCTTCAAATATACTCTTACTCTAAAACATACATTATATCCACTATAAATATCTTTCAATGCATTTTCTACTAAACAAATCGTCAACATATTTTATTGCACTTGGTCTCAACAAAAATATATAACAATTTATACAAATCAGGACTAGTAATTGGACATATAAAGCAAGATATTTGAAAAAAGACAAACAAAGATGTATAGAAAAAATCATTTAAAACAAAAAATGTTAAATTAGTAAGTTTTTTTAAAATATAAAACACTGTTAATTTTATTATTATTTGAAAATGTATTATTATAAATGGGTATTACTATAGAAATAATCTAATATACTCTATTCAATAAAAGGGACTTTGGCTATCTGACCATATTTGTCACCACTGGATGTGACATGTCATCTCCCTAAATACAGCTTGGCGTCTTGGTAAGAGCCTTACAGTGGTTGACAAAAATGTGTAATGGCATAATATTATGTTCCTTATCATACTGAACAGAGTAGGTATGCACGCAAGATACAACTGCATTTGGTATAGGATAATATTAAATAATACTCAAAAACAACTATTACTTTATATATAATTATGCATATTTTTTATATAAGTATACCTGCTCTGAGTGGCCTGAGGCCTGGATCACTGAACTTGTCCCATAGTGCTACGACCATCGCCACTAGTCCTAGTGCAACAATCAGTATTAAATACAATATCCACGAATATGGCTCACAATAAAACCCATAGTATAACCATGGCACAAATGATCCCATAATCAGTATGGCAATTCCACAATAATCCAACCTTAGCAAATGTATAATTAATTAATTAACTATTAAAATGATCAAAATAATCAAAATGATATATTTACTTGCTGAAAAATTTGCCAACGGTTTCTGAATGGCAATGAACAGTATGAAACACAAACGAAAAACCCATGCAAGTAATTGCTCCAATAAAATATATAATGAAAACTAATTTATCTTGAAACGATAATTCTTCTTCGGGTCTAGACGCAAAGTAAAGAGTCATAACAAAAAATGCAATACATCCTGTAAAATAATGGACATTAATTTATCTCTATTTTTTACAATAAATCAATAATGCAGTTAATAGTTTTTATAATTACCTAACAAATGTGTCCATATGTTTCCAGTTTCAGTGTGAATTCGAAAAATAGATTGAAAACAAGCCTGAAATGAATTCAACGGTGGCCTGTGTCCTGTATGCAAGAAATCATTATCCTGGAGCCATTGAGGTAAGTTGTGGAAATTACACACATTCCACATTTTCCGACCAAGATCGCGGGCTTGAGCAGCAACATGTTGGAACTCTGCTGGGCCATAGTACCAATATCCATGTTTTCATTTGTTTCATTGGATAAACTACATGTCACCTAAAAATACAATGCCCTCCAGCTATTATTTTATATAACTACTAAATATCATTGTGTTGAAAAATTAAAGTAAATTTTAAAAGAATAAATAGTATTTTAAGTCCCTGGGAAAAATAATACTAAAACCAGTGATTTTATGTATAAAATAAATCCTTACATCATTGTTTCCATTTGAAGGGCCAGATAATAAATCAGTTTTCTCTGCTATTAATTCATCTGATTTCTATAAAACATACACATAAAATAGCATACAAAATGCAAACAAATCAGTATTATTTTTCAGTAGTTTATAAGTTAAAAAAAAAAATTATTAATTTTGTTCAGAGCATCTATTCAATGTGATAAATTATAAACTTTTTTTGGTATATTTGTGTCAACATTTAAATGGGTAGTAAAAATAAAATAAATATAATTTTTTTAAAAGCTGTACTACTTGTAAGCCTACCTATTTTTCTATGAGATGTATAAATGCATAATATAAATATTGATTGAAAGAATGTTTAATTATAAAATGAATTATGAAATTAGGTCATTTGTGGTTTTAATTATTATGATTATTAGTAGGAAAAAGATTTTAATTTTCTATTTGTTTTCTATACAATTATTATTTATATTTACATATATAGGTATTTATTATTTATTGATAACTTTATATAAATGTATTTAAAATAGACAAAATTCAACATAAAATTTGATAAAAATTACACTTTCAGTATAATACGTTAGTAGGAACAGATTAACATTTTTTATTAATCAAAATTGATGTAATTTTTATCATGTGGAAAACAAATGGAAGCAATATACATTTTGGAAATTTTTGATTTTTATAATTACTCATAATTGTTAAGAGTAGAATCACCCACGTGTTTTTTACAATAAAACAATAAAAAAACCACAAGCAGTTGTAAAAAATATGCATTAAAAAATATTTAAACGCAATTTGAAATTTCCATATTATGAATTCTCATGGACAACAAAACAAATTTGTATTATAGAAAAATGTGTTAAATAGAATTAAATAAATTTGGTTCTCAAAAATATTTCAACAAATAGAAAATATTGATAAATTTTAGATTAATGTAGATTAATTTATCTATACTTATTAGTTATTATTACTAAAATATGTTTTAATAAAATTAATTTTAATTCATTAAAATGTCATGAAACGTACTCAACTGCAGTCAACTTTTCTATATTCAACTACATAAAAATCTGTTCCCCTAATTATTATGTTAGAAAACATCAACCAATGATATTATTAATACAATACTGTCCTCTACAAAACAAATTTTATTTTATTTCTAATTGCTCAAGCATTGTTTTTATTTTTTAAATTGCAATTAAAAAGTGTAATGAATGTAAATAAATACATCAAACAGTAAATTATCTAATTCAACCACGCCAATTTCAGACATTGCGCCTAGAGGCAGGTATTTTTCCAGCATTTTCAATCTTAATGATAGGTTATATACCATAAATATACATAAATATACACTAATACAAAGTGAATTAACTAACTTTTGCTTCAAAATAATCATAATAGGAATACATATTCTAAAATACTAGAAAAAATAATAATTTTCATAATAATATTATTGCTAAGATGCTAAATGTATAATATAAACGGATAATTATTGTCTAGGGGATAATTGTTCCTATTTTAGAACAGATAAAGTATTTTCGTTCATTTCAGTGATTATAATAATATAAAAATGAATTATAAGTAATACTGTGAAATCAAACGTTGCCTTTAAAAAACTTGCCACTGAGGGCAGGACCTATACTCCCCATTAATCAGGCCAAAAAACAATTATTTAGTAGACATCTTACTAAAGTAAGTACTGAAATAACTACATCAAAGCTGACAATATGACAGATAAAAAGTTAATGCTTACTATAAGAATAGAAAAAATAAATTATACAGTGACCTTTTTTTCAAATTTAAGATTAAAATATCTACTACTATTAACCATTTTATTAGTTTCAATGATAACTTAAAGACTGATAGATATCTAATATTTGTATACATCCATGATTTTTGATTACTCAGTTCAAAGGTTATCTCTCTATTTTACCATAAGACAGTGTTAAAACTAAACATAACCATTTTTTAAATGTTATAAAAATTATATCAGTATTAAGATTTTTAAGTAATTAGTAATTTTATTAATTAAAAAATGATGAGGAATATACTTACATTGTTAAGGTCGGCAGAGGGTATTTTACGGTGTCTAAGAATACTATTTTTTTTTGCTGTTGAAGGACTATCGGCTGCATTTTTTTCAGGCTTTGTTATTGTTTCAGTCTGTACACTTTCTGACATCTTGGTATCAAATTCTATATCACTCATCAACCTGTAATAATTTATTTCAAAATAATTTATTTTTTTTAATTCATTGTATAGGTACAATACTTTAGTAAACTAAACAATTTAGAAGTAATATCTTCAAAAAAATAAGATAGATATTAAATAATAATTAAGTATGGAACTTCTTAAATTTAAAGTACCTAGAGAATTTTAAATTAATGCCTATTTAATAATACTTATTTTATTTATCTAGGTACAACTAAAACAATCAAACTCCAGTTAATATTTTATGATAGCATTTATACGCATTCAATTATAGATTTTCAGTTTATAATATTACATGAGTACATAATAAATACAATCAATTCTGTAATCAACTAAGGAAATCTAAGCTGCGTTGATAATCAATTTCGGTAGTTAAATGTTGACCTTCAAAAGTGTTTAATTCAATTTTTGCTAAACAATTAATTCTACGACATTTATTTAAAACAGAATGGATTAAAATTGGAAACCATCATTGTTTTAAACCTTGAAAAGTATGTTCACAATTCACATATGTTTGCATACATAAAACAAATACATTTTGACAGATAATTAATACAGACTTAGTAAATAAAAATTTAATACAATACAACTACTTTAGACTATAACATTAGGTACCTATTCTATAAAAAAAAATATTTTTATATAATATAAACAAATACTAATAATTTTTTTTACATTCTATGTTCATCTTCCACTCTTCAAATGTATTTATTAAGCAATATATTTTTCTATACATATCCTATGTACAAGTTTGGAATAATGAAAAATTATTAATACCCAGAATAATACGTATGAATTTTGTTTACATTTTTCAAAAATATTATGCTGTTCAATCATCAAAAATTTAAAAATAAATAAATTAAAATTAAATTTTAGATATAGCTTATAAGTCTAGACCAGAGGTATTTAAACTGTGCGACGCAATGGAATTATGAATATTTGTCACGAAAGCCATGGCACAGAAGGAAAAAAATAATAATTGCAATAAATACATTATTTTAATCTAAACGTAAAAAATTTAATTTCGGTTTTATATGCATAGTTCTTATTAAATTTTTTGTCTGATATAATTGATGTATTTATAAATTAAAAATATATTATAAACCATCAAACATTAAAATATTATGTTTGTGTATCCTAAATAATTTGAGTCACCAACATTTTGTGAAGAGACGAAGGTGCGATTTGTTGAATAAATTTGAATACATGGTTTAGATGCAATAAAAATCCAGTACTACCAGTTCCTATAAGTTGAGTGACATTATACCTAACATTCAGGTTTGATACATTAGACCTGTGGCAGTTATAAGCAGCTTCTAAGTGAAAGGAAGGGGTGGATTCCCCTCCTTTTAATCCAGCATGTTATATTTTTAACTAATAGTTACCTAAACAATATTTTATACCAGAACAAATACTGGACGTTTTAGATAAAAACAAAACTTATCAATTTTATCATATGCGTGATCAAAATTTAAAAAAATTTCGAATTATAGACACTTATAGTATATCAAACTTTTTTAAGATTCTTTATATTTTTTTTTTATTTTGTATCTTTTGTTATCTTTAAAATTATAATAAAGTTAAAAAGTTAGTCAAATGTATTTTTAAAATCTCATATCCTAAAAATGTATTCACATAATAATATCAACTAATGTAAGCTGTTTAAAATGATGTTCCAAGTTCTTTAGTATTCAATTTAATTAAAATATGTTTGTTAAAAGTTCCTAAATTTATAATATTTAATACCAATTAATAATAACATTACTGCAATAGTTATATTTTTATTAATTGCATTGTAAATAATTCTAATGACCACCATAATGTTGTGATAATTTGAATACTGTTGGTATAAGATTATAAATAAAACTATTTAAATTGAAGAAAATAAAAGAACTTATAAAATGTAATAAATGTTCAGTTCAGTATAACAAAATGTTTCATAGACATCACATCATATTATTGAGAATTCTAAATTACTGTTCACATATTTTATCATACTACAAAAGCACTCAGTACAGAAATATCAAGATAAATGAAACCAATACCTAATTAATTAGTTTCTTTTTACTGTTTTAGGTTAATATTATATAAGACAAGAGAATTCTTTGAAATTAAAACTATAACAATCAAAAAACATGTCAGAAAAACAAATAAGTAATTAATAATAAACTAAGTACCTACCAATCTTTTTTAATAATTTTCATTAGAAACCATTGAATTAGACACCCAATAATGATTTAAAAGAAGAAGACAAGTAACATCTTGTATATTATACTGGTACTTATTGTTTTAATCTCAAGTTTTAATATAAATAAATGCAGTGATATGCTTTAACTAAAAACTTCACCAAACAAAATTACTTAAAATATATCCAACAGTATCAGGATAAATTAATACATTTAATACATTTGATAAAAAATTACTATGAACTTGCCATTTGATCGAAGAACTATTAATATTATTATTTTAATTTTAACACTGATGTTAATCCGACAATTTATTACTTACAATATTATAATGTATATAAGATTTTAGTAAACAAATAACTTAGGTTTGTCAAAATATATAGGTATCTATTTTAATGAATATCTACCTAAAATATATTAAGAAAACCTAAGTGGAAATTCAAGATGATCTTAAATGATTTTTTTGTTAAACATTGTTTCTAAGGAATTCTGTATACATTTTTAAGTGTAATAATTTAATCAATAATCAATTTGTTAAACATAAAAAGAACAATGTTATATAGGAGCATAACTAATTATTACCTAGTACTGATAATTTGTGACCTCTTATTGTGATCACATTTTTCAAGTTGATATTTTATTAAATATTTTTGCTTAATTGTATGAACTATTGTCTACCTATTCGTTACCACTATTAATCTATGATTACAACTAACTACCTATATGAGTAAATCGTTTTAACCATATACATATGTACTGTGTATAGTTACTAGTAACTAACAAAAAAACAACTGAGTCTTAAATTGTAGAAAATTATAAAGACGGATAAAAAATAATGAATAATTTTTAAGCATTAACAAATAAACAAATCACAGGCATCGTAGCTTATAATATTGTAACTCTTTTAGTTGCGACATATTTGGGTCTTGATCGACATGACCAGCCTATGGCGGTCAAAAAATAAATGAAAATCTCAACAATACCTGTGTCGGGCTGTGCCCTATAGTTAATATTATCTCCAAGTAATTATTATGCTCATTCAATGCAGGTTTACACAATGGATGGCTTCAAAAAAATGTCTAGGTCGGCTGAACCTACGTCATAACTAACGTCACTTACACACGATTTTCCGGTATTTCGAGTAAATACGGTCAGTGGTCGCGCTCCACAGCACAACAGAAAAATGTTAATAGTAAAATAATTTTATAAAATATAATATACACGGACGATAATAATATTGAAATAGGCGAAAATCGTACCTGTTGCGATTAGTGGAGAAGCTTCGTCAACCGGTCGGGAAATCTGAAAATCGTACACTACGTAACAAGAATACTCGATAATAGTCGTCGGCAATCGATCGACCGACGACGCGCGATAAATTATACTATTATTGCGCTCGCCGTAAATGCTCGCTACGGTACGGCGGTCGGCGATATTCGGCAACACGACCACACAAAACAGACAGGTTACAACGTGTTATCACTACGAGAGAGAAATGAACAAAATACGTTTTAACTTTTAACAATAATTTTATTACGTAAGAGGCGGACGAGAGATGTGCGCAACGTCCGACGAAACGAGACACACAGACAGTGTGTCGAATATTAAAATATTTAACACTGTTATCAACAAAATAATATGACAACAACAATAATAATATAACTGATTACTGAATAATGAACAGTAATAAAAATATGCAACGAGAATGGTTTATGGAAACGCGTCTGTCATAGGTGGGTGGTAATCGGTATGCTTGGTAACCGGTAGAGTCGGTCGGTCGGTCCAGCCACCAGGAATCTGCGATCTGTCACTTTGACTTTGTCAAACTCGCGGAGTCGTAGCTGGCGGACAACGGGGGCAAATGAGTAGTAGCCTATGGCAGTACGGCCTAGTATCTATATCCGTGCTCATCGGGCATCAGACGGCGATGGGTGATAGGTAAAATGTGATAGGTGTTTTGAGTCGAGAAAATAACTCCGAAAGGAGCCGCTAGGAAACAAGGAAACCGACCGACCTGAGCGAGTTTAGTGAGTTCGTGACGCACGTGAATGTCACGGAAAAGAAACTACCTATATAAATATAATACACCGCACGACCAACAAGAATTAATATCAAATAATAATATAATTCGACGATAACGAAATGATGGTATTCGATGCGAGTGTAATAGTTAATAGATACAGGGTGATCCATTTAATATGAGACACTCATTATTTCAAAAACTATTAAAACATTTAATAAAAATAAAATAAAACATTTAATAAAAATAAAAAAAAATTTTTACTAATTTTATCTTTATCGTTTTTTAATGACTACATCTATCATAATTTCAACGCAGAATACTTTTGGAGAACTTCGATACATACAAATTGAATTTTGGACGAGTATTTACTAATTTATGAATTGAGTATTGGAGTGGTAGTGTGGTACAAGGGTAACTCGCAAAATGTTGGTCCACTAATTCGTTCGTGGTTCATCTAGACATCAAAATAAATTAAATACTTATCTATAAAGTACATTAAGTTATAAACTTATAAGCAAATAGATTACTCGTCAGAAATTTTTTTTTATGGATCGAAATATTCCGAATATTCTGCTTCGAAATATGAAATTAAAAATGTATGTTTCCATTTAAAACATTACAAAAAGTTAAAAAAAATTACATGGATAAAAATATTATTTTTTTAAATCTAAACTTACAAGACATAACTATTTTCAAAAACGATAATGTTTTCTGAAATAACGAGTGTCTTGGGTTAAATGGACACCCTATGGTCCGTATATAATATAGTAAATAACAATCAATGTTGTTGACCGCTGCTGTAGAACAACATAAACTTTACTATGGAGGACGACTATTACAACATATTTTACTTCTTGCCAGATTAATGACGTTTTAAATATTATAATACTGTTATGATTTTTACTATCGATGATTAATGCCGATCAACTATCGTAATATTTATATTATACGACTTAGATCTATTAATATAATATAGTCGTAATTAAATATCTAGATACCTACGTCGTTTATACGTAACTGACAACTGTATTCCGAATACCGATTGGCGATTATACGTGTATAACATAAATTTATGAGAAGTGAGAAAGTGTGACATGTGAATGTTTAAATGTTTTGGTCGTTTTCGAGGAGTGGTTTTCTTACTATAATATTTATATATTTAAAACATGTGTATATTATTTTTGATAACCGGTAAAAAAATTTACAAGGCTACACCGGTAGTTAAAATACTTACAAGTAAAAATAATTTAAAATATGCTAAAAAAGTATAAATTCAAAATTGTAAGAAATGCCCAGATAAAAAAAATAATAGCCATTATCATGGAACAATATTATTATTATCTATGAAAAATATGCGATTATAAAAAATGATTCATTTTAATGTTTGTAACACTGTATGACTGATAAACTGATAAAGAAGACCATGTGTCATGTGACCACGCTCGTCGCTCGTGAATCGTGATCGAAATTATTGACCAGTGGATCAAACTTAGATATCTTATATTCTTATGACTCATGACCAGAAATCACTATTGTTGAATGTTGACTGTAAATTGTAATGTCGTCTTTGTTATTCAGAATCAGAAATAAATTCTAGGACTAGATATTAGCATAATATGAACTAAGATAATTGTCTTTATTCATGATATTAGATAAGCCTTGGATCATATTAAACTATATGATCTAAGAGGTAAGCTAAACCGGGGCTTATTCTAAAAGATAGTTTGGCAGTTTGATTTATCTTGTTTATTTGGAAAAGCTAGATACGCACTTGATGATCAATTTTTGCGAAATTGATTTTTTATAATTTATTGTTATATTAATACAGCATAATACACTAATTCAGTAGTTCCCATATTAATATATACCTATATTAAGATTATAAGAACTTATTAATTGCAATAAGAAAACCATTTTATATGCCTGCCTACTTAGTACATTAATGATGATTAATAATTTTAATTTTAAAATGTAAACAATAAACTACTAAACTATGTTTATCATTATTAATTTAACAAAATTAAATCATTAAGTTCAATTAACTTAGTTGGTTTTTGGGTAGATGTACTCGGAAATGAACTTAAAGGTTCTGATGGAAAACCTCTAAAAGATTTAAAATAAATTGATTAGATACCTACAAAAACGAAAACATAGGCATAATTTGAATTAGAAAAATATAAATTATATTGAAACTTTGGCTAATTTTTTGCAAGACTACAAAGATATTGATGAATATTTTGTTTACTATGCTCTGTCCCACGAGAGATCATGTCGCGCATCGACTAAAACTGGTTACCCCGCACGACACTCTGTCATAGGGGACCAGTTTCGATAGCATTGCAGGATGACAAGGGGATGCGCAGAACCGGCATGTTCTCTCGTGGGACCATAGGTTAAATGTAATCACAGAAATAGATAATAAATTTATTATATTGCTATAAATATTATATTGCGTCAACCGGACAATTGAATGTTAGGTTTGGTAAATAATTGAGTACTATAAATTGTACTAAGCTAGGAATAATTAAAAACAAGAATATTAATCAAGTTTATAATATATAAAGTATTATAAAAACAACAAAAAATTAGGATGAATATTACATCAAACCTACAACAAATAATATTAAAATACAAAACTTAAATCATAAATACAGTTATTAAATATTTTACTGTAAATGTCTATTTTTAATTAGGTATTGAATTAATATACTAATATATAAAACAGCTTTATAAATAATACAAATAATTATCTTAACAACATAAATAACTAGGTAGTAAGAAGTAATTATTAAGAAGTAAAAAATGAGAATTTACTATTCATTCATGTATGTATATACATAAATATTATTATTATTATTTAAATTTACTAAAAATGTAGAAATACATTATTTTTATTCTTAATATTTTATCTTCCTAAGATATTTTTATTAGCTAACATAATATACAAAAAGAAATGTTTATAATCTTAGGTTAAGCACACACATATTAAGCATCTATTTATGCATTTTTTCAGTGATTAAACTTGAAGTATATTATTTTAATATGTTATATACAAATATATGATAATGTTATAATGTATAAAATGTACTCATATTAAATATTCAAAACAATTTCATTCCAAAATATATTTTAAAAAATGGTTGAAATTCTTGTAAACAAATTACAATTAAATAATATCCTGAAAAAAAATTGCATTTTATATGTGTGTGCCAATCTTCATAATATATTCAATAACATTAGTAATATTACATCAATAATTGTATTAATTTATAACCACTTACAATTTATACTAATTTAGTATCATATAAAATACATTATGTTGCCCTTAAAGTGATCAGCAGAAATCTGTTGTTAAGTATCATATTATAAATATCTAGAGACTAAATCAATTGATATTAATTTATAAAACGTTTGTTCTCGCATACAAATGTAGGTTATTGTTATTAATATAATAAATTGTTAACCAAAACTATTATTTAAATGATGCAGATTGCAGTACATTGAGTTTTACTTCAAAATAATTTAAAAGGATATGAGCACACTATTTATTTTTTACCTCTGACCCACCCAGCATAGTAAATTTCTTTTTAGCAGAATTAATTTTGGATGGTCAATTGTTCAATTTTAATACTTAAAGTTAAAAACATTATCTCATTAACTGGATAATATGTTGTGTGATTTCATTCTTCTGCGATATATGCGCATTATTAAATTGTAAAATTTTACTCATAACTTGCATATAATAATGAAATATTGTAAAAAAAATAACTTACAAATATAAGTTTTACATTGATAATAGATACATACTAATGTTAAAACTATCAATACAAAAATGGTTTTGCTGAACGCAAATTTGCCATGTTTTGCGTGGATTGATTAGATAGAGAAAACAAACAGTGCGCTGACATCCTTTTAAGTAAACAGTAATACAAATCTATTTATCTTATCTATATGGCTATAGTTATTATCTACACATTTTCACATATCACATTTATACTATTACAATAATTTAACCTATACAGTGCATAGCACATAATTATTTTAAAATATGCCATAGGCAATATTATACACCTAAAACACATTTAAAGTTTAAATTAGAATAATATTTAAATTTATAATTTATAACATTAATCGAGTCAACATTTAAAATCCCATCGGGCAAATTAGACTCCACAAGCTATTGGCAGTATCAACTGGTTAAAGAGTTTTAATTACCCTTTACAGATCAAAAACAACATCAACAAAAACTTTCAAAGGTAACCCCACCTAATTTTTTTAAGTTTCAGAGTAAGATTATACTTACAAATTAATAACTGACTTAACGAACAAATTCTTAAGACTTAGTTCACAATACAACCATACATACTTATAATTGTATTGAAATATTGTAAAAATAAAATACCCAAATAATTTACATAAAATGATAGTTTATAAATGGATCAGATATAATGAACTATTGATAATTCACATCGTTCATACTGAACATAGTTTACAGATTTATTTATACGTATATAATTATATATATATTATATATATATAACTAATAATAAAATATAATTAAAATCATAACAAGAGTTAATATAATACAATGCATGTGTTAAAAAATATAAAAAAAAATATGTATTGGGTAAGGAAAAGGATATTTAAAATTTTTATTGATCAAAATTATCATTGTTTTTAACAGCAATACATTTAAATTTGTATGAATATTTTTCTTAAATAATTCATAATTTTATAAATTATGTATATATATTATATAAATACCTTAAAATAAATATAATGTATTTTTATTAAGTAGGTATTTACTATTCAATTATTTTTAAATAGAAATTACTTTAATCATAATGTTATTTAAATAGATAACTACTATATATATATATTAACTAACAAATTATTTTAGCAAACTACATTTAAAAAATCACAGAACTTTTAACAAGAACATTTTTGAAGAAAACTAAATAATTCATTCCGAATAAAGAAACACAGGATCCTTACGTAATGACAGTTGGAGAAGTACGTCCAGTAAATTGTACCAATTTAGAAATCTCCAATGCTATCTGTAATTTAAACATATTGTTAATAAATAATTAATACAATTATCAAATATTAAATACAATTGTTTTCAATAAAAATAGTTATTAAGCACGTGTTGTTCAAGAATTTACAATACTATTATCAGATATTCAAAACAAGGCCCGGATTGAGCCAGCGGGCTACCGGGCAAAACCCGGTGGGCCGTTAAGATTTAAAAGATTTGAGCCAACTCAAAGAAATTTTGAATCAATGATTTGGGCTGGTCTAGGTGGACAGCCCGGTAAGTTATTTCTTCCCTATCCGGCGCTGCTCGAAACAATAGACAATTCAGTAGACAGGGTCGGACTGGCTCAGACCATAGGTTGACGATCGCAGACTGGGCCCCCAAACTTCATGTTCATATTTTAAACTTAAATAAGATTAGGTACTATTTATTTAGTAACTGTGTTCAAACATGTCTTAAGAGGATTCCACCTGGTGATTTTCTGTCTTTGTCTAACACACGCGCGACATAGTATTGTAGATGTGTTTTTTGCCAAACATACCAATTTATCTAATCAAGCAATAAGAATTCTGAAAACAGATTTGAATTTGTGGTCAAGTCTACTTGAAATCGACTTTCCCAAATGTTTGCTGTTATCCCCCAAACTCCTAAAAACGTCATATTAAAAAAAAGTATTTGAAAATTCTTATTTCAATTTTTGAAATGTTAAAATCAAAAAACGAAATTGTAGGAAAGTCAATTTCAAGAAGACTTAACGAAAAATTAATATCTGTTTCCAGAACTCTTATCGCTTCATTATATCAATTGATATGTTTGGCAAAGAACCTGTCTAAAATCCTATGTCGCGCGTGTGTTAGATAAAAACAGAAAATCACGGTATTGAATCCCCTTAACACTTTAAAGGCTCCTTATTGATTTTAGATTTATAAAATAAAAAGAATATTATCAACAAATCTCCAACAACTTAATCATAATAATATTATAATAATTGCTCGCTGGTCGTTCGACGGAATGACGTACATACACATATACCAATTAATACATATATATATAATTAGACTGCGGGTGACAATTGGTTCGTATCGAAACGGTCATCAAAAAACCGCAGTTACACAAAAAATAATTCTAAAATATAAAATATATACCAATCAGGCACTGGAACCTTTTGAATTTATCAGTATTGGTGAATGTGTAGTTGATACTATTGGAAAGAGTTCTAATGAACTTTCCAAACTGTCGTTGAATTAAATTGTAATCTATATAAGTTTTTTAATTATTTACATTTAAATGATTATCATCATATTATAAAGATATTGTTTCATATTTGTTAAGGTCAAACAAATTGCTATAAATATATATCATTATTTTATAGTACCTATACTATATAATATATATTATTTAGTATGTGTATAAAATATTAAACTTTTATCTAAAATGTTTATTATTATTATATGTGATTTTTTTCATTCCATATAATTGTTATCTTATTTAAATACAAAAATAGAGAAGTAGAGAGCGGAGCTAACAGGCTGGGCTTTTTGACGGCAGTCCGACCCTGTCAGTAGAACTAATCCAGTGTTCAACAAATTTTTTGAAACTTTGAACAATATTTTTTTTTGATAATTATTATATTAAATTTTTGAAAAAAAACTTTTATATACTACATAGTTAGTTAATTCATTACTTAAAATATTGATTGGTATCATCTCTGCTTTTATAAAATTTAACTGTACCTACTGCCTAAATTGGTTTAATGTTACATACTTGGACAAGAGGATTAAGTGCAACTTGAGCGTCTTCTAAAATATTTGATGTTGGCGGCTCATATGATTCAGCATATAAACGAATAGTAGCACCACTACTGCCAGTACCACTCAATCGAAACACAAATCTGGACCCATCTTCAAATAACACTCTTATACCCTATTTATAAATTAGATAAATATACCAATAAATTATAATATTTTATTTTGATTGTTGTTATTAAGTAAGGTAATTAAGTTTTTCTCCGCAAATTACCATTTTTTACGCTCTACAGAAAATCGACTTACCTGTTTTTTAGTGACACTCTTATCAATAGGATCACAATATTCAAAATTATCAGCTTGTTTAAAAATATAAACCTTTGAACCATAAATAAATTTCTGGCCCTTAATTGCAGGATCGGTAACTTTTTTTTCCAAATCTGACATAAGTTGGTTAGATGGTTCAGAATCACAATTTTCATAATCATATCTGGTGAAGTAATTACGTCCAAAAGTTTTCCAATGATTAGTTAGTATAGTCTCTACAGACTCTCCAGTATTGGCCAATACTGACAACCATGCCAGAACAGCCCATATACCATCTTTTTCACGAATATGATCAGAACCAGTTCTAAAAATAAAATTTAAAACAACTATTGTGAATAAACCTGAACTTTTGTGTAGTATTTCTCAATATTACCCAAAGCTTTCTTCACCACAGAGTGACAAACGACCTGCATCCATTAAATTTCCAAAAAATTTCCAACCTGTAGGCACTTCAAAAATTTCTTTTCCTAGCTTTGCTGCCACCCTACATTAGTTTTTTAATACGTAAATATTTTTGTTTAGATATAGAGAGTATTTTACCTATCCACAGCTGCACCTGTTGGCATACTTCTGGCAAATCCTCTAATACCATTTACTTTAAAGTAAGGGATACATTCCAGATTATTTGCTAAAACAGCTAATGAATCGCTTGGGTTGATGAAAAATGCCTTTTTACCAAGAATCATATTACGATCCTAAAATAAAATTTGAAAATTAAAGTAGAGTTAATACATATCTAGTAACAGGAATAGTATTATTTTTCTAAACCTTAGTCCCAAGTATATCAGTAATATAATATCACCATACATTTTTTGTTTCAAACATTATAATATAGAAGCTCAAACACAAATACATTAGATTTCCATTGCTGGACAGAGTATAGTATAACTATATAAGTATATATTCTGTTCAACAAAAGAACACGCCACGGACCAATAAAAATCGAGTCTTCTGCGCATCCCCACGCGACACCCTATTATAGGTGAACCAGTTTCGATAGGACGCATTAGTGTGTTCTCTCGCTGAACAGAGTATAGTATAGTAATAACTTTTGAACCTAAAAAAACACCCTGTTTGGTTCAATATCCTATTACTTGAATTCAAATTAATTTCAAACTTCAATACTTATTTGTTCTATTAGTTTATAGAATTTCAAATCATCATATTATTATGCTGTACAAAAACTTACACCATCTCCATCAAAAGCAGCACCAAGATCATACTCTCCTTCTTGTAATGATTTTACAAGGCCAGAAGCATAAGTGAGATTAGGGTCCGGATGAATTCCACCAAAGTCAGTTAAAGGTATCACATTGATAGCATTATTTGATGGTGCACATAATTCTTCAATAAAAATCTTCTTTACATAAGGTCCAGTTACTAAAAACATAAGTATTTTTAATTTTTAATAGAAATAAATAACAAATCTAAATTATAGCTCAGACAAAATGGCAACTAAAAAAATATATTAAATTATACTAAAATATATCAAATCAATAAGATTAAGGACCGTTCTTACAATGTCCGGAAAGTGGCCTGATAACGACAACCGGCAGAATTTCTTTTGTGTTACTGATAGAATTCTGCCGGTTAATCTTAATGAACACTTAACCTGACATTATAAGAACAGCCATAAGATCATGTCAATTAATATGTTTCATATTTATTACCTCCATTCATTGAATCGATAAGAATATTAAAAGGAGCTTTATTATTGGACCCTTGGATTAACTTGCGAATAACATCAAAATCAAAAATACTTTTCATCAACTGAAGGTAATCAACAACAGAGTCAATGACTTCTATTTCAAATTCTTTACCACTAACCTAAAAATAACATTTTTATATTTAATTTTCAAGTTTATGAATAAATGTATTAAATCTATACTTGGAAATATTGTAAACCACAATAATCTATAGAGCATTTCAAATCTGGTACAATACTATAAGAAGAGATAGTTTTGGTTAGCTCATAGATAGCATCTGTAACAGATTCTGGAGCAGGACCTTTAAGACAGTAAAAAAAACAATTATAATAATATTAATATTGGTATTAGATAATTAACATGGTTCTTATACTTTGTTTAATCACACATTAGAACTCACCTCCATTGGCTGTGTTGTATTTAATACCAAAATCATTATCAGGACCTCCTGGGTTATGACTAGCTGTTAGTACTATGCCACCCGTTGCTTTGTATTTTCGAATGATGCAGGACACAGCTGGTGTTGACAGAATTCCTTTGTGTCCTACAATCAATTTCTTTACCTAGAGATCAAACAAAAAATAAGTTTTAAATTGATAGTTCATATAATAAACAAACTTACACCAGATAATTACTACTCTGTTAATTTCACATTTAAGTGCATTGTCCAATAGTTTAGCTATAATATCACAGTAGGCACTTACATTAGTATAATTTTAGTAAACTTCATAATCAATATTTAAAAATAAATATTTAGATTAGGTATTATTTATAGATTATCATAAAACTGGTTTCATTTATTATTTTAAGAGCCAATGGTTTTAAAATACCTATTTACTTCCTAGGTACTTATTTCATATTATTATCTATGACTATTGAAAGTCAACTTCAACCATTTATTTACATAATTAATAATTTATCACTATGTAAACATTTAGATTAAATAATATGTACATGACATAATTATTAACCAAACTTATCGATGAAAAAATGTAATAGCTATTTTTTATATTGTCGATTCACCACGAAAAATAACGCATATTTATTAGAAAATAATCAACACAGAATTAAAAATGTATGTTTCTTATTATTACCTACACAAGCTACAGTGCTACACTCTTTTTATCAAAAACATTGTCGACAATACAATAAAAATTATACAGTATCCAGGTATCAACTTGAGCATACATGAGCTTTTTATAATATATCAACTATAATGAAAAATATTGTAAAAAAACTCGAATACTGTATGATTTTATAAGAATCCATTGAAAATCATAGTAGTGGGGGAGAGACAAAATATCAAACATACACGTAAACACCAATTATTTTACGGAAATAGCTATTACTGTTTTACATAATATTATGTATAGTAGGTATTTACGTATAAATCGTATTATGCTATTTATGCATATTATTGCATAATATTGGGTGCAGAAAAAGTATAATAAAATCAACCGAAAATCCGTTAATCGCTGTCCGCGTACCTATAGGTGTTATCTTTACCGGCATCACGAAGGCGGGGGAAGGTTATATTATAGTTTATCTTTATAATATGTAGATAAAGATAACAAGACGTCGTAACTCGTAATTTATTCATAGTGCAGAGCTGATAAATGATATTGCCTATAGCCTAGTGTATTACGCGCTAGGCTTATAGTGCGATTTCATAACATTCATTTCATATTTAAAAAAAAAAAAACAATATTGAATAATAGTAATTCAATCTTTCTGTTATTTCGTTCTGTGTTTGATATCGATACTATAATATTCAAAAACTCGGACGCCCACGTCCGTCAATGCTTACTTACTATATATTTTTGTAAGTGTACGTTTTCTAGTACGAAACATGGCTCGTAATATAATGTCTAATAATACTTATTGGTGCATTAATAATATTATAATGACGACGTTCGTGTACTCGTGTCTCGCTACAATATTATTATGATCACATTAGGTACGTATAACGACACGAACCTTTACAAATGAAACCAGACATGTCGTGCCATAGGTAGTCATCATGAAATAGGACGAACGAACGATAAAGAATATGACGTCTGCCTATTAACAATTCTATGACATAAATTTATATTTAAAAAAAATCCTTTCGGAGGGTCGTGGGTGTCGTCTATCATAATATTATAACCGACAAACAACCACAGTGAGTCTGTGAACCAGTATCGATACTAAAAAGCAACAGTTTACCGTGTGGGTCTCGCGAGAGGAGAAAAACGAAATTAAACGGTAGATGGGAACCTAGCTGGCTATCTATAGAAAAAAAAGATAAGGTTAGGTGCTTCGGAAAAGGTTTAGAAATATCGACGGTTCAAGGGCGTAGCTAGGAATAATAATATTGTAATAACGATTGAGCAAAGGAAAATTGTCAATAAACGCTTTTCCTCTATGTCCGAACACCAGTACACCACGTTAAATTGTAATAACATATTATCACTCTACGGTCACATCACGTACCCCGTTGGCAGCGGCGATTTTAATTATCACGTCCACGGCTTCGGCGCAGAAGAACCGGCCGTCGCCGCCGACCACCAAGGTGCTGCCGGCAGCCGACGGTTGGACGGCGCCGAGCACGGCCTGCACGAAGTTCTCCGTGTAGTTGGGCTGCTGGAATACTTTGACGGCCTTGCGCAGGCCGCTGGTTCCGGGCTTTTGGCCTTCGTACGGCTTGGTCTGCACTAGCACCGGTTCCATGGCGGGACGGACGAGAGACGGAACGGGACGCGAGCTGGGACTACTATAATACCAGTGCACTCCGATGTAGCGTGCAGACTGGGACGAAACGATCGGTCGACGTCCGTAACGTATTAATAACGAGCGCTGAGTGCCGATTGACAACAGTGAACCGTGAACTCGTCCTCCGGTTCGCTCGGCACGCGCACGCCGCCGTCCCGACAGCAGCTGATCGACGCCTCTGTCGGTGGAGGGGAAATATTCAAGGTCATGGGTGACGTCTATTTTTTAACAACAAAATCGCCTTCTGTAGCTCTGTCTTGTTGTTGTTATTGTACTTGTACAACTCGGTTGCTTTCGCTTCGCAGTTTTTCCACTAATAAAAACATATCTGTTTACACAAACCGTACTTTTCAAACGTACATATTCATTTTTACAATTATTTACTCAAATATTGAAATACTCAATATTATAGTGAAAAGCAACGAATTAATTTCTTCCAATCGGTTAAACATTGTCTCTCCTGAAATCCAAAGGGACTTGGTGATGAGTGGAAAATTAATTTTGATCCGGAACAATAACGACGTTTAGAATATTCAACTCATCACTCATGAGCGCACATTTAATTAAAACTTTAAAATTAAATAACATAACGTACTATATTACATTGTCGTCCCTTAGATATTGTTTAATTGAATATCCCATTCCCTGGGAAGTTCTGAGATAACGTAACTACAAAAAAAAAGCAGGGTACTGCGGTCTATAGTTAACCTCCGCCAAGAAAGTATTCCCCCGCCACTTACATCTCTCGTGTTTTTGATGTTCTAATCATATTTGTTATAAAATGTATTTACCCACTACCAGACAAAAAAGGTACGAAAATTATATATGCGTTGGGTATTTAAAACGGCCTTTATGATCGCTCAACAGTAAACCACAAATATAACTTTATATGGGTCCTACAAGTGGAGCTCGCACACAGAATGTTTAGAGGATGTGGGGAAGTGCTAAATGGAGCAACGATAGATATGAACAGGGACTAAGAGAAACTGCCTAGGTTCTTATTTGGCAAGGTTTATGTGGTGAAGTAAATTGAACCGACACGATCCGTATTTAATGAAATCTTGAAGGACATTACATAATTTATGAATGATGTATTTATTTGTATAATTTTTTTACTTTTACAATTTATTTATTCATGCCTTATACCTAATTTATCTATTTTGACCACTTGAATTTTGTATAATTTTTAGTCTAAATGTATAACATACAAATATAGTATGATAAAATATGCTTTAAATAGTTTTCGAACCTTTTTTATAAATGTTAAAATGCTATAGGTAGTAAGTGGCGGGGAAATACTTTCTTGGCGAGGGTCAACTAGACCAGCACAAAAAGCAGGCACGCAGCCACTATCGTCGCTCATGGTGGGCAATAGAAATGGGCATGTATTATACATTTATACAGTTATACTGCTCTTATCGTTTCCACAAACACGTTACGCAGTTTAACACTTTTTTAATGGCAGTTCGTTTTTTTTTCACATTAAATCCGCCACGGGAGTTTATGCTCACGCCTTGCGAATCACAAGTCACACACTCAGATTGTGGGAACTATTCATAACTGCGCAATGCAAATGACATGATAATTGATCACAAACGGCACGACACAAAATCACGTGTACTGCAGTGTTGGTACAGCGTACGTAGCATTGATTATTCACAGTACCTACCTATTTATCATTATGCTACCTATTTATAATCAATGTTAATAGGAACACTTAGAACACTTTATAAATATACCTATAAATAATCATATTATAATGATATTATATGATAATATGACAATGCTGCATTAATTTATTAAAATAAACATTATTTCATATTTATTTTAAAATAACCAATGCTACAGTGGTGAATAATACTTAAAATACAATATTTATGATACTATAATGACTTATGGTATATTAATATTATACTATATAGTATATTAATATATATCAGTAGACAGTAGGTACATAGTATTATAAAGTCGACGAAGTTCACGTCAACACGATCATGCTCCATGAATAGATTATGTTATTCAATGTCATTCTTATAATCTTATGCCTATATAGTATATTAGTAATTAGTATGTATTATATATTATAAACTAAATTATATCACGTGCAGTCTTCTTATTAGTGCGTTTCCCTAGATTTGAAATATTCCCGTGAAATTTTTAATGATAATACCGTAACTTATACAATATTATAGACTATAGGTAGTATCTATCAATAAATTAACATAAATTAGTTAAACCACAGCATTGCCTCATTACTGGTATCAATATCTCGAAGATCGCATTAAAATAAAGTTTGACATTTGCACTTTCCATCAGAAATAATTATCAAATGGAAGAAAACTCTGTATTGATGAATATTTTAATGACTTATTCTACTATAGCATGATGATTATTATATTCCAGATAAGGGTAATGAACATATTTTTAAGATTAGGTATTATATTATTCTAACGAGCAATAACTTATTAGTAATTACTAATTAAAATATATTTTTTAATTCATTTTATAATAGATTTATTAACTATTAATTGTACCTACACTTTCATAAATTATAAATCATATAATATACCTACAAATAAATAAATTATATAAATGGTTAAATGGTCAAATGTACAATCGTGTATAAACGTATCAAATACTATAAAATGTTTGTAATTAGATTACAAATTGAAGTCGTAGCGATTTATCGTAGTCCTGCAATTCAGAATTAATATTATATTATATTATCTACTATCAGGTACTTTATCTACAAGTTACAACATTCGACATGCAACAAAAAAGTCAGTTTTGGGGAGTAACGTACCTAACGCAAATTACTTTTGCAGTAACGCTGTAGTAATTTCATGATATTTTATTTAAATTAACACAATTGTAACGAAATTACTCTTTAAAAGTAATTTCTATGGAGTAGGTAATGTGTTATTTTCCACGTTATTAAAATAAGTTATAAATGTAGAATGTATGGCAAAAATAAGAGGCTAGGATAGTCGAAAAAAAATTTTAAATCAATAAAATGTATTTACCATTCCGAAAGCTTTTATAATAAATAATAATCAACAATATTATTAAAGATCCCAGGAATTAATACTTATATATTTGGTCATGTATAACATTAAGTCATTAACAATGTACCTACTACTTAGTACTAATCGTTATGGACTAATTTTGTATTTTTTATATTCTGAGTGGAACGATGAATGTATTGATTATACAACGTGTGTTTTTTTTTAATTTATTTTTTAATTTATTTTTTTTTTAATTTTTTATTTATTTTTGTGTCTGTTATCACGGTTTAGGGCAGTTAAACTGTTCCGATTTTCTTCAAAAGTATCTTGTTCGATTGGAAAGTGAATCTAGTTGGTGCATTCGGGAGGTCAAATTTTCAATAGCGCCGTGAAAAACAAAAGAAAAATTAAGGAAAAACAGGAATTTTAACGCAAAATCTGTTTCGAAAAAATCGATTTTGATTTTTGGTGCAACTCTTAAACAAACTAACGTATATACATGAAATTTTCACTGGTTTTTTGTATTTGCATTTTCCATACACAATACAATTTTAAAAATATTTTGATTTGTTTTGAACTGTTTAGGAACATTTTCAGTTTCCAATTGTATTAGTATCTTTTCTATGGATGTCTATAAAACTTTATTTGTTGGTAAAAAAGCTTGAAAATTTAATACAAGGCTCCTACTATATTATTACATTGATATTTGAAAAATATTAAAAAACCTTAGTCACAGTTTTTATTCATAACCATATAAAGTTCAAATCTTAACAAAATACGGAAAAATCAGGAAAATTAGCAAATTATTTTGAGTTGAGAATTCATAAAAATTTTTCTTTCTAAATCTAAGATTTGAAAATGTAATACAAGATTATCCATATGCTTGTCACCTTTATCAAAAAAAATATATCTGCAAGAAAGTCAAAATAAATTTTTATGAGCGTTTGAAATTAATATTTTAAAAACATTTGATATTCACTAGATATCTCATGTAACGATTTTCTTATTTTGTTGTAATTAAAAACGTATGACTGTAGATACTTGAAATTTTCACTGAATTTTTATATTGGTTTTTTCTATACACGATACAATTTTGAAAATAATTTGACTCTTTTAGAGCTGTTTACGGACATTGTCAGTTTTATTTGTTGGGTAAAAAAGCGTGAAAATTTAATATAATTATATATGACTCCTGATGTATCGTTCTAATAGCAGTTGAAAAATATTAAAAATACATAGGCACAATTTATTTTTATAAGCATTTAAAGTTCAAATTTCGACAAAATTTAATAATTATTTTGAAGTTAAAAATTTATAAAATGTTCAACTTTTATAGGTAGCTAAGAATTGAAAATTTAAAACAAGGCTCCACGTAAATAGGTTATATAAATTACTTTATTCACAATAATATTAAATATTATTACTCTCTATCTCTAACACAAGCTAAAAGCTTAAAAGAGATAGACAACCATGTAAACTAACGTAATATTTTTGTATCCTATGTAATTTATGATGGTTTTTGAATAAATAAAAAAAATAAATAATAAAAATATCATCAAATATACTTGGTAATATCATAGGCTGACCTTATACAATGATATTATATCATTGAATTCAAATTTAACACCATCCATTACAGTGACCGACTTGTAACCGACTGTACAGCAGAGCGACATCCACTTATCCACCTTTTTTTTTTTAGTTTTTTAAAAGGTAACGTTATTTGTAACAATTGTTGTAACGCCCTACTTTTTGGCCAAAAAAGTAAAGCAACGTGATAAAAACAATGTCAGGTAACGTGAATGTAATTAAAATTAAAATAATACAATGTAAGCTAACCTAACCTAACGAGTAACGTAATTTTATTACTTTTCAAAAATAATTTACCCAACAATGACAATAGTGCAATAAAGCCATTTCTAAATCACTGAATAGGTGAGTAATAACTAATAAGAATATATAGTATACTCAAGTCTGTGGTCTAAAAGAATATCTAGATATCGAAATAAATTATAATTATATAAATTACCATATGAATAACATAAATATTTTTTCTTGAAATAAACGAAATATACTCTATACCCATGTTATCAGGTACCTGATATAGACCAATAATGAACCATAAGCAAGTCGTGACGCATTTCACTACACAATGATTATTGAACTGATTAGAAAGTTTTGTGTTTCGCTGTATGCCTGTATATCAGTAAAATATCTATGACTTCTTCCAATTAAAATGTTCATTTTTATATGACGCAATACTCACAATTATAATGAATTTCAAATGTTTTCTTTTCTTTTCATTTTATACCATATTTGTTAATAAAAATATTAACATTGTATCCGAAAGCACTCACAAACTACCATCGGTTCTTACTCAAACCATAAAAGTAATAATTATTAAAATAAAAAGCATATTTTTTTTTAAGTCAACGTCCGCAACATATAAGGACAAAATATAAATGTATATTGAATACTATAGAGAGTATACACTATATAAAATAATAGGTTCTCGTGATTTCATTACATTCGGTAAATCAAATATTATTTTTACAAGCCCGAGGAGAAAATAAAAATTATCAATCATATTTTAACTAAAGCCATAAAAACTAACAACTAAAAACAGTACGATTTAAAAATAAACCAAGTATTTTGAAATATTTACAAAATAAAATAGTAACATTTAAGAATCCTATATTATACGTACTTACGTCATATATTACGTATAATCATTAATTTGATTATGGATCTCTCTGGAAAGCAACTCATCAATGTCTTACTGAAATCTATATCTTCAATAACAACCATATAGATGAAATATGGTGTAAAAATGACAAAGAAAAATCAGAATTCTTCCACTCCCATCCATCCAAATTTTCCAACCCCATGATGGCAGTATATTCTCAGAATATGTTAATATGTATAAAACCTCATAGTTATCTCCTGTTGCTTTATTAACCTCCTAAGCAGTTCTCACCAGATGAAGTCCAGAACTACTTATAAATGTGGCTCTTTAAAAAAAATTAAAGTATTGATTTATTATATTACATTGATAATATTATTATTATGTACATGGTTGACGGATGCTGATCGATGGAATTTGGAATAGAATTTAGCACCGTTATCTATAATGGCCAGTATAAGTACCTATATAGGTACGATGATTTAAACACAATTATACTTTATAACAAATAACAAGTAAGTACATTATTGGTACATTAAATAGGATCAAAAAGTCACGTAGACACAAATTATAATCCAATCAGGATCAGCGGCAATGGTCACGAATGTACATGAAAAAAATATTATTATGGCACATTAGTTATTACAAAAGAAAAAATAACATGGCTACATACTTTAATTAATGTTGAATATAAAAATGTAAACGCATTTATACTATGCTGGTTGCTGACAAAGCATAATACATTAATACTGAAGTACAAAATGATAAGGAATTGGTAATTGGTATATTTTATATGATATTATGCTTAAGGCAACCGGTAGAAGCTAGCAAACTAATTTGATTTTGATTTTTTTTTTAATTAACATAGGGGAATAAACATCCCAAACAAAGTCCGTTTTTCAATATTTTAATAATATAATAATACATTATTTTATTTGACTCAAGAAAAGTTTATAGTTTTAAGTCTCAAATAACTATATACCGTTACAAATTTTTTTTCGAATTCCAAAGTTTATATAATAAGTATTAAAAAAGGTGGGTAAGTGGATGTCGCTCTGCTGTACAGTAGGTGGCAAGTGGGTCACTGTAATGGATGGTGTTAAATTTGAATTCAATAATATAATATCATTGTATAATAAAAACGATTCTGAGCGAAAACGGTCAGTCAGCCTATGATATTACAAAGTATATTTGATGATATTATTGTAAATAAAGTAATTTATAAATAACCTATTTACGTGGAACCTTGTTTTAAATTGTCAATCCTTAGCTATAAAAGTTGAACATTTTATACATTTTTAACTACAAAATAATTATTAAATTATAAATTTGATAAATATTGTCAAAATATGAATATGAAACGCTTATAAAAAAAAATTGTGCCTATGTATTTTTAATATTTTTCAAATGCTATTAGAACGATATATCAGGAGCCTTATATAATTATATTAAATTTTTTTACCCAACAAATAAAATTTTATTGATGTTTATAGAAAAAAAAACTAAAAAATTGAAAACTGACAATGTCCGTAAACAGCTCAAAAAGAGTCAAATTATTTTAAAAATGTTATCGTGAATAGAAAATGCTAATATAAACATTCAGTGAAATTTTCAAGTATCTACAGTCATACGTAAAATAAATATAAATAACTTCAAAAAGTGAAAAATAATTTTTATAGTTTTGCAATGACTTCAAATTATCTGAAAACTATGTTTCCAAAAATGTTAAAACTTTTCGAGAAAATGAATGTAATTATGTAGAGTTATAAACTTATAACTTATAACTAACAAGTTGGTTTGCAATGCATACATAAATCAAAATATTATATTTTATCACGTTTTTTTTTTATTTTTTAAGTGTTATGGTTACATTTGTTAAGTATTTATTTTATTATTTATATACTTTTGCATTATCATTAGAGATTTGGTCGAGTGTTCTCAGGGTAGTTGAAACTAATTATAAACGACAAATTACAACATTTTAAAATTGGTTACCAAAGTTATACAAAATATGTATTTAAATTTAAATTAAATTAAGATAAATAATTTGTAATAGAATATTCAATGTACCTAATATATTGTAGTTTGTAAAATACGCTGCAGTGCTATAGTACTCAATTATAGGTACTAAATTATAGTAAATTTATTTTTAAATATAGTATACCTTTATATTATAAGATAGGCAACTAAACTTACATAAAATAAAAAAATCTGTGAACTCACCGATATGTTACTATATTAGCTTAAGGTTTCGAGTGGGTCACAGTAATAGATGTGTTAACATTTTCTAAATCATTAATTCAAATGATTATACGAAAACCAACTATGAATAGAGATGGTGCAAGTAATTTATTTTTCCATTAGTAAATAGTAATACGGTACCTAATGGGTACAAGTGTACAACATTTACAATTATAAATTAAAATAGTATTTTGTTTTTCTAAGATTCTTCAGATACATGATATTTGAATATTTCATCAAATACTTTAAGCTTTGACCTTTGAGCAAAACAACATAGGAAGCAACTTCACGGTTTTACGTGTTAGTAGCTAGTAGTTACACAGATGTTTTGTGAGTAATGCTTTGTACCACTTTAAGTTGTGCATCGGACACTATCGTGTTTGTTGTTTGTTGTTTGTACTCTAGTGAGATTAATTTTTCAAATTTCCCAGTAAAACGATCAGGCTGAGTTCGGGTAAAGTTATACTATTGCTATAGAAACCTAAGATTCCCACCACATTTTTTACTGGTAGTTTCATAGAATCAATCATCAATCATCATTCATCATTTTATTCATACCATGTGTATAAGATATCTTATTCAGTACCTATTCATAAATTTTCCACAAGAAACTACATTAGAGCTCTTTTACTACCCAAAAAGTAATCACGTAGAATATTTTTAAGAAAAACGGCATCGTTGCAAAACTACAATATACCTCGCTATATATGTAGTAGCATTGATTGTAAATAGTATAGTATTAATAATCAATGGTAGTTGTAGGTACCTAATATATATATATATATATTTCTCGCTGCACAAATAATCTGAAATATATTGTTTACAGTTTACACTTTAAAGAAGGCTCGTTGAAATTTACATAAAACGTATGGCATAACAATATCTATATCATAGGCGCAACTAAGGACATTTTTCTGGGGGGGGGAAGGGTTAAAATTGAATCAGCAGCACAGACCCTGACAATATGATTAAACAGTTGGGCCTATGATCTATATTCTATACAAGTATACAACACAAGGATGAAATTCATTAATGTTGTGTTTTTTTATGCACATATCCATATAAGAATTGAGAATCTACATTTATGAAGCGAAGTCGTGTGAAAAATAGCAATCGGAAACAGAAAGTACAAAAATAGTGATTCATTAAAACGCGATTTTTAGCGATATGAGTATATGTAATATGATAGCTAGCAGGAATAGTGTATAGATGTATTATAGACGTATAGTAATAGTCGTTGTTTGGTGACATGCTTTGGTTTGCAGCCACGCGAATGCCTGATATATATTATTACAGAATAATATTATGTTATAATAAGTAATTATATATAATATATAACACTATATTTTATAATAATACGATTTAATATTTATCAGCAATCGTAAAGCCCGTATAACAATATAGGATAATATACGATCTACGGTCATACGGATCATCTTATCAATAAGTTGTATCTTCCAAATACCAATTAGATTTATTTTAGATTTATATTCCAAAATTTCCAAATTACATAAAATTATAACAATATACTGATCATATTCTGTATCCCACACATAGTGTACACATTATATATACAATCATACATTTATACTATGTAATGACATGACTATAATAGCCATAAACTAGCTTAACTAGGCCAAACGACTGGATAAATTCGTACATCGTATAATAGAATCACATTTACGGGTAAATTAAATTCAACCGTATTTTAAGTCATATTATACAAAAATTTTATGCTCGACTGATCACGTTTAGCTTCGTTAGTTTAAAAATTAGAGTGAACTTACCTCTTTTAAAACTTAAAGGTAAGACTATTATCTAGGCAATGTCATAGGATTTTTATTATATTTTAATTTTGAAGCGGTCTATGAATATTTTAAGATAAACTAACAATTTTAAATTTTAAAATACTCATAACTCGTTTTAAAATGAAAATATAATAAAAAGCTTATGACATTGCCTAGAATCTAGATAATAATCTTACATTTGAATTTTATAAGAAATCAATTCGCTCTAATTGTTAAACTAACGGAGCTAAATGTAATCTGCTGAGTGTAAAACTTGCTATGTTACGCACTTATAAGACGGAGACAACAATTAATGTCGGTGAAACGTCCTCTTAAATTCATCTTCGATACAAAATGTTTTTCATTTTATCACATCCAACCTAACAATTATTTGTAATGAGCTTAGAGTCCGTTTAGAGCATGTATGTAACATATTGATAAGTAATTGACATCAAAATACCTTTTCTAATTATTTAAGTAATATTTTATTAACATTTATAATTAAAAATACCCAATACTTTTTTTAATTAAATTATCAACTTGATTTTGAATGTTAACGCTTATCATAAATACAGATAATGCAATTCAATTCAGGGGTACAAACTATATTTAAAAATTAAAAACAATATGTAACCAATATAGGTAATAAACATTTACTATATTTTAAATTTATAAATTCCAATTTATTATGACTGTTTGACCGTTAATCAATATTACATATTATAATAAATATAATAAACAATATACATATCATATTCATAAATTCATAATATACCAATTAGAGTTTTTTGTAAGATACAGTTTTTGGATTGAGTTTTATAGACTCATTAACTGTAGCAGATTCAAAAGGGTAGATAGGCCTGAGCCCCCGTGGCCCATATGTAAAGGACAAGCTATATCAACGATTCAATCTAACCACTTCAACCACGGAAGAATACCATACAATTTACAGTAGGTAGGTACGTTTCACAGTTCTGGATAGATTTATCACGTCTATATACTATATTACTATATCTAACTATTTTTTTGGACAATAAAAATTCTATACTATTCAAAATGCATAATATGTATGTAAGTGTTTTTATATAAATATGTACTTAACATTGTATTGAAAAATGTATGTTACCTGTGTATCCCTCACCCCCACAATAAAAAATCTTAGATCCACCACTGCTCATTTACGAGCAGATTTTATTTTTAATCTGGGCTGGATATCTGAACACTCTCTACAGGCAATATCAACTCTCGTCTCCCACCCCTTAAATAAACTATAAAAATAAGGTTGTTTATATCATAGCCCATAGGTCATCTGATAAGTTTTCCGTCCACACCATGTTGTATGTGTATAAGACCGTCACCTTTTCTCTATAATATAATGTCAAACTAGTCGCAGACCACAGTATTCGCATATAAGCACTTTGTACCACACGCGTTAATAATTACTATGTAGAACCTATTATGAGCCATGTCCTATGGCTGTTGAATCCTCCAGCAATTTTTGATGTGTTCTAGCTACAGTAATAAAATCATTACGAAAATAACTCAAAACTCTGTATATATTTGATATTACATAAAACCTAAACTGTAACAATGGTAAGTATAATCAATTGTTATACTTTGACATTTTAATTATAAGTTAAAAATTATAAGAAGTACCTATAATAATATTAATAAGTGACAACTCCTTGAATATTATTAAACAATATTTGCTCGACACTTTTAGTTTATGCGATTAATTATTGTATTTATATTAACCGACATTTTACATCAAATATAGTAGTGAATAGTTACTAAATATTGTACGATTTGACTAAATAGGTTATGGGCTATGACTATTGGCTAATATAACATATTATGTCTGAGTATATATGCACGATGCGCCTAAATATATATTAACAGAATACCGCGATAACATGTTATTCAGCTTAAATGATCTATAAATATTGAACAGACTGATTGGCCATGAAAATCGTTCAACAATAATATCCAAGATTGCATAAAATATGTTAGCGAGTACACACTTAGTACGTAGGTGCATACCTTAATAATAATTAGCAATTACATTTTTATCACGCAAATGTAGGTATATAATAAATAGGTATACATAGTTTAATTGATTATATATATTTATATGCGAATCGGTATTCGCCATTCGGTGCTGACTATAACTACTGAATTTAATTTAATCTGGCCTTGTTTTCAATCTCAGTTTTTGCATAAGCATTGTTATTATCTTCTTTTTTTTCTAAACCACGCCTTCCTTTTTGCGCCTTTGACCAAACTGATTTATTTAAACATTATGCATCTTTTGCCCGAAAATTATTGACGGTCTACTATAATGTAATATAGACGCGCGTGATTCCATAAAGTAGGCTACGAGAACAAGGTGAATAGGGTTTAAGGGTCATTGTTATTGATAAGATTCGAACAACATAGCACAGCAGGTAGCAGTAGTGTAAATGGAAAAATAAAAGACAGGCCCGAGCGAGTCTTACGAGTGCGTTAGATATGTAACCATGTGGAGTATGTGTATTGCAATTTATTATTAAAACAATCTTCCTATTTGTTTCTATTATGAACACTTGAAAGCAATGGGTCGAGTTTCTAAGAAATCGTTTAAAAGGTCCAGTAGACCCAGGGCCAAGTCTATGATTACGGATTGTGAAATCCAACCACTATTAAATTCAGAATTGAGCAGAACAAACACAGCGTTGTAAGTCCAACATTTTTACACTATACTATAGTGCCTATAAAAAAATTCTATTTTTTTTCAGAGACAATGGATTCATATTTAAATATGATTCGGAAAACAGCGATTTAGAGAATAATAAAACACCTACTACTCAGTCAAAGGCCAATGAATTACTATATCCGTATTACTTGAGGTATGCTCGACATTCAGATACATTGTTAAATACATGTTCATGTTCTAAGTAAATATAGTAATCATTTATTAAACTGTGTAACATGAATGTAATATTTTTTCAGATCTTTTAGTTTGGACTATGATATACTAAACAGGCCAAAATTTTATCGAAAATTACAGCCTTACATTCCATTAGGCGATACTGTAAGTTTATATTTTTCATTTTTCATTTTTCAGTATACAATTTCGCACAAACAATTAATTAATAGTTTAAACAAATATATTTCAGTTAAGAACTAATAGGTATATAAAACAAAATAATAATCGTCATTAGAACTAAATGATACAATATTACTATCGTTAAGACTAATTCATTATTAATATTTTACTACAAGTATTTTAAATAATAATTACTTTAACCTAACATTTTATACTTTGTAATTATTTTTGTTGGCATTATAAATTTAAAAATTACATATAACAGTACCTACGTCCGTATTAGGCACTTAATAAATAATGAATTGATAAGATATATTATAAACTAAAATTTACGATAAGAAATATACTAATCATTAATATTTGCTACATGCGTTTTACGTAAATACGTTTATATTAAAAAATATTAAAAATAAAATAATACATTTAAAATAATTGTTAGTAGGTACCTAATTAAAGTACGATAAAATATGTTATATATTTATATGTGTATAGAAAATAATTAAAACAGTTTGTTTGAATACATCAACAACAATCACACGCTATAATAATTACATTGTTTGTAGGTATCTATAGAAGTATTATACTACCCTAGTATAGTTTATAATGCTTCTATATAGTTAAGTACTATAATATGGTATTATGCGTCGAATTTTGTAAACAGAAATATGATATAATAAGCCTTGAAAATAATATCGAATTTCATTTTTTGTGGTTATATTTTGAACACGTATCAGTTCATTTAGAAAGGAATTAAACTTCATTTTATATTTTTTGAAAACTATGGTTTTTATTTTCATCTTTTGGGGTGGCAAAAATGCTTGGTCTTCAGCTTTGGGTGTAGTTTCTGATAACAAATTTAACCTAGTAGGTTTTTTTTTGGTGGGGGGGGGGGTGGGAGAAGGGATTCAAAAGTAAAAGATTTCCAGTCATTTTCAAAATTATCAGGAAAAACAATCTATTTTAAGAAAACATGGAATTTTTATGTAAAATCAGTTTATTTGATATTGTTTTATTATAGTGTAACTCAAAAACAATTAACTGTATAAATACTTATAATTTTCACAAAATGTGTATATATACTAACATTTTTTGTACAAGATGGTACTTTTTGAGCTGTTAATAGAAATTTAACATTTTTGATTTTTTTTATATTTAGTTTTTTCTTTAAATGTCGATAAAAAAATTTTATCAGTCAAAAACTTAGAAAATGTAATACAAGGTTCCTCATAAGTTGTTCATATCCTACTATATTTTGAAAATATCAAAAATATATTGTCCCAAAATATATATTTTAATAAGCGTTCAAAGTTAGAACTTTTGACTAAATTCTTCAAAAACGCAAAAATTTGAAAATTAATTTCTAATTAGAAATTCATGAAAAAAGTTCTATTTATATCTAAGAATAAAAAAATTGATACAAATTCCTCATAAAGTTTTCTACCTATATCAAATAATAAAAGTTCACCGTTAAATTACATTAATTTTTAATGAGCTTTTGAAATGCAAATTAGCTATAATCTTCTCAATAGATTTTTATATTTTATTGTAATTCAAAAACGAAAAACCGTACTTATATAGCTTAACTATACTTCTTGAAATAGGTATTTTCACCAAATGTTTATAATCGCATTTTCTATACATTAAAACATTTTCAAAATATTTTTTATTAATTTTGAGCTATTTATTGACACTATAGATTTTAAATTTTTAATAGTTTTAACTCAAAAAATATCGATAAAAATAGTATGCTGGATTAGATAGCTTTAAAATGTTACATACGATTTTTAATCAGTTGTTATTATAGCATTATAAAAGTATTAATTCTTTATATGCACGATTTTTTTTAAAAGGTAATTTAAATTTGATCAAAATTTGTAAGAATCCCAAAAATTTGCAAATTATTTTGTAGTGAAAATTTAAAAAAATTGATAAAATGTTGAACTTTTAGGTATACTTAAAGTAGGAAACTTTAAAAAAATATATAAGCAGTTTTTTTTAGGTATATCTATAAAAAATATATTAGGTTCAAACATGTTTTTAGATCTTCTATTAATTTTTATTAGTTACACCTGCTTAATATTATTTATTTTTAAGTAGTTCAGACTTACTTTAAGTTGAACAAAATTTTATTGACGTATTTTTTCTTTTAATGATCGCTAAATTTTTGTATCAGAGGAATAGGGCCATTGAAGGCAGAAGAGGGGGACTAAATATCCAATATAAAATTAAAAAGATCGTAACACCATGAATGTAAGACAAATCACCCTCTAAGTTGAAGATTGGCTATTTTTTTGCTTCAAAAGGTTATGATGGGTATAAAAATAAAATATATTATATAAAAAAAAAATACACATAATTCAATTATTGTAAAACCAATAGGTATATTCATCGCCCCTATCAAAATTTATAATAACTTATTTGTATATAATCTAAATTATTTAAATATGGACTCTACTCATGACTAATATATTATCATTTATAAATACAGTAGTCACTCAATAATTCAAAATTCAGGGGACCGAGTTAAAAATTCGATTTATAGAGGTTTTCGATTTACCGAGTGTTCGAATGGATTGTACATAATCTTTATATGTATATACACATGAACTTACATATAATCACGTTTAAGGAAATTCAAATTATAGAGGTTCGTGGAAAAAAATTCGAATTGTAGAGGGGACCGGAATACATATATTTTCTTATTATTATAGAAGTTTTCTCAGGGGACTCAGCGTTTAGTTCGATTTATGGAGTTTTTCGAATTACCGAGTGACTATTGCATATAACTTTGTATGAATCGCCAATACTCGGGTCAATGAATAGAAGGTACATAATAATTTTAAAGTTTCAATCTAAATAGGTTAAAATTCTTATTTTAGTGAATATTTTCACAAAATTATTATATAGGTATATTTTTACAATATCACATTGTATGACTTATTAAATTAACAACAATATGTTTAAATATTTTATAGATTACCAATGAGCCATACACCCAAAATAGTATAATTACCATGTAAGTATTTTATTTTTAAATATTAAATTGTATTATCATTCATTAAGTATTATAAGTGTTAGGTAATTAAGTATTTATTTAACTAGTATAATATATTTCATGTGAATTAATAAGTCTGAAGTCATAGTTCAAATAACATCGTAAATAGTAGGTTAGATACAAATTGTGTAAAGTAAAAAAGATATAATAGTATTTTTAAATTAATCTTTACGGTCGTTCGTCGTATTTCATAAGATATTGTAATAACGAGGTGAATACGTTTTAAAATCGATAAAACGATTCCAAACTTACTATTACCTAACAAATATAGATATAGGTATATATAAAAAATACTGTTGTTACTTGTAAGTTGTAGCAAAGTCACGATATTTTCTAAAAGAGTCAAAAACAATTGTCTACTATAATAGGTATACATATCAACAATTATAATAAGCTACCGACTTTCGCATATAGTTCTGTCTACATTTAACCGTTGATTGAATTCGATAACTGAAGGTTTGAATGTTTACAATAAACGAAAGGTTGGGATTTTCAAGGTTTAAAAACTAAAATTCGAATAATGTACAATCAATATTTTTAAATACTACTTAAAATGTAGGTAATAACCTTTATATAAATATATTAAATATTTACGGATATCCGCTGTAACTATTGCGACACGTGGCAACATGCAATGATGAGTTCGTCTATAATATTCACCAACACGTCACAATACCATTGAGTCTTACTAGTCTTAGTACATTTGAGTCCTACGTGTGTCGTGTCGTGTATAGAAACCGCGCGGGTAAAATCGGGTTAATAATAAAATTCTGAGTATTTTAAAACTCAAGTACGTTATGTCGATATGATTATGCATTATGCACGCCACTCACTTTTTCTGACATATTATTATTATATAATATTATATCATTCACAGTTCATAATATATTAGATTACATACTAATTATTATTATATAGTATTAGACACACACGTCTACTGACTACTCTACATCAGCTAATATATATGCGCGTGTGCATTACCTTACTATTCGGTGCAGTCTGACGTCTGCTGTTGCAGTGTCATCCCCGCTGAGGTTGTGGATAAGCGAACGACCGTGCCGTATATATTTTAGAGATAGAGGGCCATCAGGCGAGATAGTGAGAGATATCGTTTAAAATGTATACACTGATCGAGATAGTCCATATAATATTTTTTACTGTGGTCGAAGAGTGACGGAAGTCGTAAACGAGCATGTCTTGTATATTATATATTTATATAAATATGTGTATAAATAATAAATATATAATAGTAACCGCCGACCGGCCGGCCGGCCGGCTCTCGATGAATGGGGGTAAAGCCGCGGTGCGACGTCGGCAGCGGAATGCGCGCGGTTCCCCGAGACCAACGTAGACAGTGGCGGCGGCGAAAGGGGTTTATTGATCTGCCAAACTAACCCCGGAGAGTCTGGGGTCGTTGCACCTCACGCACGCCGGGTCTACCGACGTAGGGTTCAACAACCCGTAAAATGTACCAACGGGTGCAGGGTTTCCTTATATATATATATATATATAATATTATATAATTGCTTAATGAATAATGAGTAATATAGGGCACTCAAATTTTAAAAACAAAAATACACAAATATTTTCAACTAAGTTTGGTCGTGAGTTATAAAAGATGATTATTGTAATATTGTGACAATCATTGTGCACACCTAAGGTCAGTGCCATATTTACATTACGATTACGAGCAAGAGAGGGTTGAAAGGATAGAATGGATTAAAACGATTATTATTCACTCATACAGAACTATAATGCCGTATAAATTTAATGAAAGTTATAAGAATTCTAATTTTATAATTACGAATTTTTGGTTTTAAAAACACCATAATATTTTTTTTTATATCATATGGACAATTACTTCAGTTAATTCAATATCCGTTCATTAACTCGGTATATATGTACGCGCGATTCACCTAGGTACCTTTCTACTTACGTTATTAAAATTATTTTTTTTTATGTTGACTGTTTACTTTTTTTATTATTACTACTAACACTTAATATATACATACATATTTTGGATTATAAACGCTAAACGGAAGTTACAATGTGGTTAACAAACATAATATAGGACATATAGTAAGATCCATAATATAAAAATACGAAAATATAGGTTGTTTATGGAGTATATGGGTTCTGAACATACGGTGATAGGGGTGGTTATTGCCGCACGAAATGCCAAAAATGGTGTGACTTGGGATATAAAAACAAACTGATTTAGGGAAATATACAAAGGCACTCTAAAAGAGATTCTTTCATGAAGATCTGAAGGATTCAAAACCATTTGAAAGGGAATTAATTATAACTGTTGATCAGCTTTAATGCCTCGTCAGGAAAGAGCTTGAATATGTGACTCCTCGTGGATATTTGACCTTTGAATAGATTAATTTTGCCACCAGAAATAATGTCGTCACACCACACCGTGACAAATCTCAAAAAATTACCGCCGCATTAAATGACGAATACCGAACCAGCCTGTTTATCATCCTTATTATTTGACCGATATAGATTGACCACTGATCTGCAGACTAAAGGTAGTATATAAATAATGTAATATTTTGATTTTAGTTTCGCAATATGGAACACAATAATGGGAACATCCCTATTGGCAATGCCTTGGAGCGTGGAACGAGCAGGACTAGTGATGGGGTTAATACTAATGTTCGTCATAGCTGCACTATGCTTATACACGTCAAATCGCATTCTTAGAGTGCAAGTACTTCACGGTAAATATATTTCAAAAACCATGATTAATGATTAACCGCCCACGAATACAATTGACAATAAACGAAAAAGGTTGATAAATATTACCAATGTAAAAAATCGATTGAAGGATAAAATAATAAAAAATTATATTTTCTTATATTTTGATGTTCATTTATTTTTTTGAAGGAAATGATACCGGAGAAGTAGCACAATTGAGCAAAAAATTGCTGGGCCCTTGGGCCGAAGTCATAGCGAAACTATTCTCGTTCATCATTTTACTAGGTGCCAACATAGTGTACTGGATATTGATGTCGAATTTTTTATATTATTCTGTCGGATATATTCACGGTAAGACAAAATTGTAATTTTTCCAGATAAAATTATAATATTATTGTGACCGATTGATAAACCTATATTCATAAAATAAACTTTTGTCGCGGCTGCAGATTTGCTCTTTGCGGACGAAAACACCGGGGCGTTTGAGTTCAACACTACTAACCGTAAGTAGGGGTATTTCAATTTAAATCCATTATGCTCCCACACAAATTGTATTTGACTAATTTTGACATAATATCGACTGAGTTGTATGCGAACTTTATAAGTTTTGACGTAGATACTTACGTATGCACATAGTGGCAACATTTCAATGAAAAAACTGGGGCGATGAACTTATTTTTCAGTTGGTCCACTAGTAGCATACATTATGAGGGTGTTAAATTAAAAAGCGGAGGTGCTAATCACCCCCCCCCCTAAAAAAAAAAAAAAATAAAAAAAATTGCGTATCACACCATGTAAATTATTACAATTATTTAATTTCAGTAATATGCCCAAACAGTGCGGACTTCATAAATGCTACGTCCAACACGACCAGGCAGTTGACATTGTACGAACGAATTTGGGATCTCAACACGACGGTACCGATATTTCTCGTCGTGATTGTTGCCCCGCTGTTGAACTTCAGATCGGCTACGTTTTTCACGAAGTTTAATTCTTTGGGTAAATTAATGAGCATTCGACTACACGCGTGGTGTAACTTTATAGCAGTAGCATTTGTCCCGCACAAGTCGATGATTTATATTTATATATATTTTTTTTATGGTTCGTTTTCTTTGATTTCGATTGGGCACATAATTACTGAATAATATTATAGATGAACACAGTTATTCATTTAGTTTTTGTAAGTATTTTCACTCAAAAATATTTTTAATTTATTCAGTTTATTGGAGCAAGTTTTCTGGTAGGCAATTAAAAGAATGTTATTATTATTTAACATAATATACAGTTAATAATTTTCAAATCTTAAATTTCAACAATTTCAAAAGAGCAATTTAGTAGATAATTGGTACGTATAATGGTAACAAATACATAGTTTAAAAACTTTAAAAAAAATGTTATAAATATAATATTTATTGACTGGGACAAACACGATAGAAAAACTTTTTATCACTGTAAAAAGGATGATTCATCATGCATGCTTACCTCATCTTTCTTCAATAATGCAGTTATTCAAAATCTGATTTTTGATATTTTTACATATTGGGTACGGGGTACCTATCGTATATTCGAATTCTCTCGAAATTTTCAAACTGACTAAATAATTTATACTAAAAAGGGGGGTTTTATTTGAAAAACAGAAGTTTTTATCACGACTGGATATGGCTTGCAAAGTACAAACAATTTCAAGAATTTGATAATATGGACTTTAAATGTATTTAAAAGTTTTAAAAATTAGAATATGAATAAATTCATTATTAAAGGAAAAAATGGAAGTAAGCATGCTTGGTGAATCATTCTATACATCCACAGAAAACTTAAATACATTAAAATTGATTTTCTAGGAACTCTGGCTGTTCTGTATCTATTCATATTTGTCCTAATAAAATCTTATAGTTGGGGAATAAATATGTCTGCTCCAACGCTAGAAGGATTAACAGATTATTCTGAATTTTATAAAAACACATTTCCTGCAACATCTGGAATGCTTACGTTATCGATGTTCATACATAATATTATCATTACAATAATGAGAAACAATGAAAATCAAAAACATAACGCAAGTAACTATATTATTATTTAAAAATCAAATACTAATTGTGAAATTTTGTTCAATACATTTAGGGTCGTGATCTATCAATAGCATTCACTCTTGTTCTCCTAACGTATTTATTGATTGGAATTACTTTCTATGTGTGTTTTCCATTAGCTAAATCTTGCATTGAGGATGTAAGTATATTATAACGACTACTAATATTCTACTAACTGTTTTCTAATGAACACTCTGGGGCTAAAGTTCAGAGTTCGCCAAAAGTCAATAATATGATTTATGAACTATAACTCTTCTGTAGATAATAAAATACAATGCACATAATATAGTACATACTACACAAACTAGAATAAGAAATAAGAATACACATTTAAAATCCAAATTCAAACAAATCATTTCATTACCTACTTTATAAAGAAATTATATAATAACCTAACCTAATCTATGTCAATATAAAATAAAAAATGCATATTACCAACCCATTCATCTCCGTAAAATACAATTATTATAAGTTTTTTTTAAGATTTAAAACAGTTGAAATATTGGCATTATTATTTCTATTAGTTAAATAACATTTTTGTACATGAACAGATTTAATTCTTTATATCAAACACTTCATTAATCATTGCTATATGTTATTAAGCGGACTTCATACCTACACGTGTTGTCATTTATCTTGACTATTTTGATTTTTAGATTGTGGCCTGGTGTGGCACAGTCACAAACGTGTTCTGAGTGCCAGCACCGGCCAGGCTTAAAGAACAACAAAAAAATAAAAATAAATGTTTGATTCATAAATAATCAAGGCTGAATAAAATATTAAAGCCTAGTACAGTGTTAAAAACTATTTTCTTAGTGCGACTAATAGTTTTTATTTTTACCATCAATATTTGTATAATTAAGTCATATTCACAGTTGAGTTAATACATTATGGTACTTGAAAGTTGAGCCACACATTATTATTAATTATTTTGTTTTAAATCTTTTATTGTATGTACATAATAACAGTAATAAGTTAGTTAAGTTGCTAATAACTTTTGTTTTTTTCAGAACTTTTTAAACAACTTTCCTAGAACAGATGTCTTTAGCATTATTGCTAGAGTTTTTCTATTCTTTCAATTATTGACTGTCTACCCTTTGATATCATATATGCTACGAGTACAAGTGTTTGCAGCTCTTGAGCTATCAATATACCCAAGTGTTTTACACGTTATTGCACTTAATTGTTTTGTCATTTTCATATGCATATTATTTGCAATTTTCATGCCACATATAGGAACAGTAATACGGTAAGAAAATCCTTAATTTTTTTTGTTTGTTTAACTATGTTTTATTAATTAAACTGTACATAAAAATATATCACTGTATTTTCTTTAGATTTAGTGGAGCAATTTGCGGATTTGTCTACATATATACATTACCAACAATGTTACATTTGGCATCTCAGAGAAGACGAAATCTTTTAACATTTGGATCAGTCATTTTTCACGTTTCAATATCATTAGTTGGACTAGCTAATCTAATTGCTCAATTTTTTGTTTAAATAATAACTTTAAATTTTTGTTTTAAAGCAAAAACTGTAAAATATTATTGACATTAATATACCCAATTTATTTTCATATTCATTTATTAGTTGTCTTTAACTTTTCATCAAAAGGCATTTTTTTTTTACTGAGATCTCTTAACGATAAGAGTGTGATATCCATTGACATTTCATTATGTATTTTTTTAACTTAAATTATTTATGTAAACTATTATTTATTATACACTACCTTGTTATATAATAGAAAATAAAAATACATTTACTTGATCCTATTTGTATTTTATTTCAAATGTTTAGGTACTCGTACTCAAATTATGTATTTAAATTGTATATATTATTAATTGTTTGGAAAATTACCTAATAGGAACCAACTGTAGTACTACAGTATTACCTACTATACTCAGCGCCACGAGAGAAGGAACTAAATCTCACAAAGTGGGGGAATGCCTTCGGGTTCCTTCTCTCATGGCGCGGAATATACACACATAATACAACTGAGTATGAACTATTAGTGAAATATATATTGACTGAAAAATAAAAACTAATAATTAATTAATTATAAATATAATAACTAATAAGTATAGAATATTAACATTTTAAGAGTACCTGAGTTATTCAACCCTCAAATTTAATCTCCACTGTTGTAATATAAATTATTAGTCCATTTTGTTATTGATTCACAATTTCAGTTATTTCCTCATTATTAAATTTTAATTGAAAATTCAATAACTATTTTTGTTCACAAATTATTCATTTTATTTGTTATTTAACTATACATGCCAGCTACATAATATACATTTTTATACTAAAATAAATTACATAGATAATATGGTTACCTATAAAAACATGTTCTGATGGATTATGGTTTGGTTTTAGATATTCTGTAAGCCCAAACTCTGTCAATTCCAGTGCCAATGACTAAATAAGGTTCCAAATTTGGGAGCGGAAAGCGACAAGCAACTATTACTGTTCCTTCAGACAGTTCCTCGGTGAACTTTTTTTCAAGATCTAACATCTGAAAAAAGAATGTGTATTTATAATAAATAGGCCTATAGGTATATAGTTAAATTAAGGTCTTAAATCTTAAGTATGTGGTTATGGACATTGATTATACACACTACTACATATATAAACTATACACAGTATTATAGTTTTAAATTATCAATACCTAAAAAATTATGATATATGGACAATCTAAAAATTAAAATTAAAGCACATTTAAAATATAGTGTTTAAAAATACAATTTATTAGATTATACTGGTTGCATAAAAATGTGTTACAAATATATTTTTGTATTAATAAATATATTCATAGAAAATTAATAAATTATTACTAACCATTTCTTCAACACCAAATATTACAACATTTGTGAAAGGTCCTAAGTGATATTTCCACAAATCTGTTCGAATAAATTTTGGAGAAGGCTGAATTTTAGATTTCATGGCGACCAAACGTGAATACATCACTAACCAAAAATTCAACTCTACACCAACTGACTCAAATCCTGCTTTTGCCGTATTCATAACCTATGTAAGATATTATTTTAAAAATTAAAACATTTACATATGATATAATAGCCATTAGTCATAGTGTCATACATAAGTATACAAAACTGTAAATGTATAAAACATATTTATTTACATACTATTCTACCATCGCCACTGCCTAAGTCCACTAATTTTCCTTTTCGTCCTTTGATTACATTCAGAACGTTTTGGACTTGTAAGTTGGTTGCTGGGACATATGGTAAACATACTTTCCTTAAAGCTGGAGATATGAACGGATAACAAATTACGCTCAATGCAATGGAAATACCACCTACAATAACCAATAACAATAGTCTAAATTATAAAATGTTTAGGATAATGAATACTTGTATGTATCGTTTTAAAATATAAGCCTAACAAATTTAAATTGTTTGGCACACTATAAAGATCGACAAAAAACTTCATGAAATGTTGTAGGTACTAAAGAGAAATATATTCATACATACCAGTTAATCCCACTAAAAACAATCCTCTAAGGCTTCTATTACTATTAACTGACTGCACATTTTCAAATGATTGATTTATGTCAATGGGAAAATCACTGGACATACTGAAAAAAAAACATTTCATGTAAGTAGGTACTAATTTTATAGATAATTAAATGCTAAAAAATTCGAATTACTCTACTCAATACTCAACTATTAATACCTTATTAGTTATTACCATAATTTGGTATTTGCCACAATGTTTAAAATAAATACACTCCTATTTTACAAACATTTAGGTAGATATTTTTATAATATTTATATTATTAGGTATTCTCGTGAACTAAGATAAATTGTAGATACTAGATAATAATTATCTTAGTTTATGGGTATTCTTCAAATACTTTTTTTTTTTTAAATAAACAAAAATACATTCTATATTTAATACCTATCTATTACCTATGTGGAAATGGATAATATAACCTGATAATTGATGTACATATTTCACTTATCTCAATACGTTTTTTTTCCTAATACCGATACAATCAAGATTACTTACTTAAGTGTTTTGGGGTATTTTAATAATTTGTTAAAGATTATTAATTATTTTTACATAACTAGTAAACGTATCAAGTACACAGTATATTTACAATTTACTGACTTATTCTCGACTCTCAAGTCTTGAAATCCAGAATTAGAATTAATAACTTATATTAACTACTAATATAGGTATTATGATGTACTCATAATTATTTTTTGATTTTTATACCAATAAAAAAAAAATAATGCAAGTGTTGTTACTTGTTTAATGATAACCGTTTGAAAACTGTAATCACAAATCACGTGCTCGTGTAGAAGTCGTGTGTATTTTTTTCTTATCTAAATTCGTAAATCACTCATAGTTGTAAACAAATTGGGCGGAGTTCGGATCGTATAAAAAACAAGTAGGTAGATACTAGATAGTTTGTAAAGTATTATGTTCTGTGGTATTATTAATTATTAATTAATAGCTATTAAATAATAATATCATAAAGATAATATGAAATATGAATTATGAAGGACAAAAACGAAAAACGTCAGTAGTCGTCTTATAAAACATCAGGCTGAAGCTAAAATTATAGCTTGTTTTTATTTTTATTCATCACCCAACAACTGTCTTATAAACGTAAGTAGACGCATTACACTAATATCGTCATATTGAACATCTATAATAATATGACATAGATACATATTATTGGTACCACCCAATTTATAACTTACGTCTTATATTAAAGCAATGAATTTATAAATTATTTTATTATTGTAACAAGATACACTACTCAAGGTGTCACCATCGAGACGTTCTGTATATATTTTGACTGTCCACTACGACTGAAAATGTTTCAAAATATTGATACTTGTTTGGAGAAATATATTCCACAGGAAGAATTAAATCATGTGCAGAGGATCTTGTATGGAAAAAAATTAGAGTGAGTTTATTATTTTATCAACTGTGAAATAATTGTGATTTGATGATTAACCTTTAACCTACAGGCTACAGGGTGTTAATTATTTTTGTAATGACTAATATGCAAAAAAAAGAGAACAGATAACTTGATTATTAAAAAAAATACCCTTTGAATTAATTTCATAGTTTGATATTTTACTCTGATTTTGAAAAGTGAAAACTTTTAGAAAACTTCTAGTATTTGCAATAGTTTTTTTTAAACACTATTTTGTACTAAATACAGTAGGAAATAGATAATTTCTTTAAAAAAATATAATTTAATAGTTCAGTTAAAAATTAAATGTTGAATTTTTTTTCGGTTGATTTATAATTAGATACCTATTATTATTTTTAATAATTGCTCAAGAAATATGTTTCCATTCAGAGATATTTTTAGAAAAGAGATAATTTATATTTACAAAGAGGTTTATTCATCTTATTTTTTTAATAATAATATATCCTTGAAGATAACAATAAAGTTTATACAGAAACCAAATTGTATTATAGTTAAATATTAATATTAATTTATATGTGACACAGTGTTAATCTAAAATAATAATAATTAAAGTAAACAAAGATTTTACACTTTTCAGGGAACTTCAACTGCCAGAGTCATGTATAAATAATGTAGATAATGTGGAAGTTAAAGGTTTCAAATTTGATAGTTTGACTGAAGAGTTACGAGAAAAACGGTATTATAAATGTTTTTATTAAAAATGTGGTGTGATTCTAAATTATTAAATATAAAATGTGGCAATTAGGTAACTCTTTGCTGTGCAGTAGGTGTTGGGCGTACTTCACTGTTGAGTAGGTCACTGCTATGTTAGACTGTAATGAATGTGTTAAATTTAAATTCAATAATAAATCACTGTATATGAAAAAACAATTCTGAGCAGTGATCTCCGGTTAGCCTACATTACTTAATATATTTTTATTGCTATTAAAGCTATGTATTTTAATATTAGTAATACAGTATAAATAGGCAATAACTTAAAACTAATATAAATATTCTGAAAATTTCATTGTCTATAGTAAATTGTAATAATATATGTAAAAGTTTCAAATTTCCACAAATATTCTTGGATTGCAACAAAATATATTGTTTTTGTTTAAATATTGAATATCATTAAATTTGAACTTAAAATGTCAATGAAAAAAATGAATTGTGCAATTATATTTTTTAGATTTTTGGATCTCAGTAATAACCTTGTATTCAATTTTCTAGTTTTTTGACAGAATAAGCATTTTGTTATTGATATTTATAGTAAAAAATAAACATATATTAAAGCTATAAAACTTATAAAATTACAAGTAAATAAGGAAATCTATTTTGTCAAAAACAAGTTTGGTGTAAAATTCTGTTTTTTCATAATTCCATTTGGTTTTTTTCAATTATTAAGAAAAGTGCTGTGAATTTTGTACTTTTAACACCTTTTAAAGTACCATTTAGGTTCACTTTCCTCCTAGAAAATTTAAGAACTTTTATTGCTCCAAAACAACACAAAAATAAAATAAAAATAAAAAATCACATCATTGTAAAATCAATGCATTTATCGCTCAGACTCTAAAATGTCATGTTTGTAAAGTAAATAATTTAAAAACTATGAATTTTATAAGGATTGTAAGAGTTGGAGTTATTCAAAATCAAATTGTTCTTCCTACAACAGCTCCTTTAGTTGAACAACGCAACGCAATTTATCAAAAGATAAGCAAGATAATATCACTTGCGGCTGAAGCTAACGTGAATGTGTTATGTCTTCAAGAAGCTTGGCGTAAGACAGCCTATGAAAAATTCATACAAGTATATTTATTAATAAAATATAAATTTTTTTAGCAATGCCCTTTGTGTTTTGTACAAGAGAAAAATTTCCATGGTGCGAGTTTGCTGAATCAGTTGAAACGGGGCCGACAACTTTATTTCTAAAAGACGTGGGTATTGCATAACATAATAACTCATGCATTTAAAATCAAATAAGCCATATATTATTCAACAGATCTGCAAACAATACAATATGGTTATTATATCACCAATTCTGGAACGTGATGAACAAGAAGTAATATGGAATACAGCTGTAGTCATAGATAACTTTGGCAAAGTAATTGGAAAACATAGAAAGAACCATATACCTCGAGTGGGTGATTTTAACGAGTCTACTTACTACATGGAAGGAAACACGGGACACCCTGTTTTTGAGGTATATAATTTCTAAAATAAGCCTATAAAATAAAAACAACAAAAACGCCCAATAGTAGATTAATTTAGACAGCTTTTGGTCGAATTGCAATCAATATTTGTTATGGACGCCACCATCCACTAAATTGGTTGATGTTTGGGTTAAATGGGGCTGAAATTGTTTTCAACCCTTCAGCTACAATTGATGGTCTAAGGTAAACATGAATACAATACTTAATATAAAAAAAATTCAAATGTATTACATTTTAATGTTACATATTGTAGTGAGACACTTTGGGGAATTGAGGCCAGAACGGCTGCAGTTGCAAATAGTTATTTTTCTTGTGCCATCAACAGAGTGGGTACAGAAACTTTCCCGTCTGAGTTCACTAGTGGTGATGGTAAACCAGCACATAAAAATTTCGGCCATTTTTATGGATCGAGCTATATTACAGCTCCTGACGGTTCAAGAACTCCAGTAAGACATTTAATTATTTATTTTAGAATCTACTAAAATGATAAAAAATACAACCCAAATTAACAATAAAATTGAATTGTTTTAACAAATTACATTTTATTATTATTAAGGTTTTTAACTTTTTTAACAATCTTCAACATAAACAAAATTTATTATATAGCTTAATGAGCTTAAATATTGATATTTTTTTTTTGTATTTGTCGATTGAAACGACCTCAAGTTCTTTGTCAATGCTTATCACAAGTGGGTAGTAGGGAGGTCATGTGATCTATTTATCTATGTATATATCACTATATGCATGATACTACCCCTTCACTAAGAGGAGACATGTGTGGTTTTCACTCCCAGTGGAGTGTGACCGAAAATTAAGAACCATACAATTTTTTGCACTTTGTTATGAATTGAACCGATGACTGTGAGTCGTAGTCAACTGTGTGACCACTACTCCAGCCCCTAAATATAGAAATATAATGTATTATTAAATATTAATTATAATAAAGATTATAAAATAGCACACTCATAATTGTTTAGTTTTTTTTATATAAATTTGTTATTTTTGGTTTAATATTATAACTATTTCTTTACTGAAGGAAAAAACTTAATAATTTACAAAACACTCTATATAAATATATAAAATGTGTAATATATACAAATTACAATAAAAACTATAGCTATACTCTATTTCTCGTAAGTTGACCCACTTTTTATTTTGCGCATGCAATGTATGGTGAATATGTTGTGACAATATAGTACGTATACACTGTCGTGTTTCGCAACGTGAAACTGTAGAACTACAGTGTATATATTGTCACAATGTTTTCACCATACTCTGCGTGCGCAAAAAAAAAGTGGGTCAACTTATGGAAAATAGAGTATAGTAAGTACAAACAATATTATAATTCACTTTCCGTAAATATAACCAAATAAAGCAGTAGTTCCCAATTGGTGGTCCGCAGACCCCCAGGTGTTCGCGTTTTGATATTAGGGGTCCACTGTTGTGTAATACTGTAGTGATTTTTCGTTTTATTTTATTCTAATGAAATTGTTAATTCCAGTTATTTAATAATTTATTCATATTTTATATTGTATTTTTTAGGGCCTTTCTAGGACTCGTGATGGATTGTTAATTTCAGAAATAGACTTGAATCTTTGTAGACAAGTGAAGGATCATTGGGGTTTCCAAGTATTATTATTTTTAAACTGTTTTTTGTAACATACATTTTTATTTTTTTTTTATTTTCAGATGACTCGAAGACTAGATTTATATGCAGATTCATTGGCAGACATTGTAAACTCTAAGTAATTGATTTCACATCAAAAAAGAATAGCAATAGATCATAAATTGTATATCTAAAACGATATTCTATATCACATTGTCATACATTTTTAGTTTGTCAATTTAGTTTATAACACATTGTCATTTTTGTTTTGAATATTTTAAGCACACTAAATATTATAATATATAACACTTATTTTTCAATATATATGGGTACCGTGTGATGTAATTACAATTTTAAAACAAGTAGTAACTGTTGTTTTGTGTTCCAATAACACCATGGACTGCCATCAGCACAAGACAGATACAGAATATTCTATGGTTCAACACTGCTGTTGATGATTTAGTGTTAACAAGTCATGACTAAATATCTTCCCTTGATTTGTTTTTAAACCAACTTGATCTATTGTAGTACGTGGCTTTTAGTATTTGAAGAATTCAATTTTTTTTTATATTACCATAAAATCAGTTGTCCATAACTAGTATAGTTAATATAGTTAATAGTATGCTCTAATGACCCACTGTACATAATAAAAAATAGTGGTCAGTCGGCTTGCTTTAGATATTCAAGTTTTATTGATGATTGAGATACAGATAAAAAAAAAAAAATTCATTTTTAACTTGAATCAGTCAGAAATATAATATAATTATAAAAGTTATAAATGTATAAAAATTGAAAATACTAATTACAAATTAAAGTACCTATAATAATAGATACTGTAGTAGTCATATTTTACACCTGAAAAAATTTATATTAAGCAAACTTTAAATACATTTTTTGTATACTCTTAATAGGCTGAGTACATTGTATATTCTTGGGACAATGTAATAAAGATTAAATGTCTTAAAAATAAAAATTATTTCTCAATTAACGCTGCATATACACGCTTGAACGAAGAGGCAGGCTTATTGTACAACTGTAAAAAAAATAATGAGGTTACAAAAATTATTGTGATATTTAATCTGTTATATAAAATAAATCAATAAGATTAAAATAAGTAAATTTTTAAGCAATTAAGATTATTTTAGATTTATTTTTGTAGTAATAAAAAAAAATGCGTTGTTCATCTATGTCTTAAACTCAATTGTTAGTAAAAATAAAAGCATTCCAAAAATAATTTTTAGTACATCAAATGGTCTAATACTTAAATAAGGTGTAACATTAGGGCCAACCATAGTAAAAAATAATCAAGTGAAGGCACAAAACATTTCTTACATCATAATATACAGCGACTGGTTATAACAGTTTTTATCATTGGTCAATGAAAATTTCATCGCAGAAAATAAAAATTAATGTTTCTGACTTTTGAACAAAGGTATAGTTAATTTTATAACTTTCAATTATTTCTTGATAAAATAATAGTGATAGCACCACATACATTAAATAGTATTAAGTTTTCCTAGTTTATATAAGTATATCTCACATTAGTAACATATTAAAATAAAATACAAGTCTTAGAAATTGAAAATTAAAATATCCAGATCCAGAAGTATAATAATAATTAATAAATTAAGACTTAGCATTTAATACAAGTAGAAAATAAAAACGCAATATGATGACTGAAGAGTGTTAAAGAAACATTTATCATAATTCAAAATTAACAGCCTTAACTGAATTAATGGTTCCCCATATAAACTTTAAAATAAGTTTTAAAAAAAGTTGATTGTTAATTCAATTTTAGGAACGTTGTGATTTATGACTACAGACTAGTCCAGGGATGGCGAACCTGTGTCACGCGTGTCACTCCGTGACACGCGCGCATTATTACAGCGACACGCCAATTTAAAATATAGTTCATAATTTTTACTTCACTTTCCAAAAAAATTATTGATAATTTGAAACTATTTTTAACTTATTATTGGAGTATATCGTAAGATATTGTAATCTGTACTTTCCATTTCCATGCTCGTAAACGAAACGATTAGATAAATAAATTCGTTTATCACGTTTACGTAACAAACGTAGGTACAACAGAACAGTCGACAGTCGTCAACAGATAGTTTCGGATGCCTTACACGACGACTATTTTAAGTAAATAGTAAATGAATGCTGTAAAGATATATTAATATGTAATAGTAAATAGCAAATTAATGCTGTAAAGATATATTAATATCATGTAATAGTAAATAGTAAATTAATGCTGTACAGATATATTAATATGTACATGTAACTTTATAAATAGTAAATAGTATAAATGCTGTAAAGTTATATTAATATGCAATAGTACCTAAATAGAAATTGCTGTAAAGTTTAAATATTTTATACACCTAACAACAAATAAAATCATGTTTATATGTTTAATTAATTATTTTTTAAGCAAAAAAAAGGTCTGACACGCAAGGCAAATAAAATCAAACCAAACATTTTGATTTGACACGCAGTTATCAAAAGGTTCGCCATCCCTGGACTAGTCAATACCACACAATATTTAAATAGATTATTAAAATTAATGTCATTCTTATATTAGTGCAGATTTCTAAGACTTCTCTAAAATTCAAACAATAATTTTCCTATTATATATTGGTTTGCATAAATAGTTGTATCCTTAAGTTGAATATTGCATACCAATTCTAATTTGTGTAGAGGCCCTCCCAAATATTTTATAGACAATTTGACTCATATCAGCCTCAAATTCATTGTATATTGTTCAAATAAGTTTTAAATAAATAAACATAATACAATTTTTGGCTGTTATTCCTATTTATACATTTATTACATTCATTTTTTTTTTGCAATTTTATGTGTGTATACAATATTCAAATATTAATTTGTTTGAATGGCAGCAAAAAATGTTTAGCCCTTGCCTGATTGCCTATAACTCTTCTGTATTCAGAACTGAATTTTGTACTTACCTCACCAACTCGATTTAATAACGTTAGTTGATCACATTCTTCAAGTGCTCTAGGTCCTAAGGAAAACCAATAACTTGTTTTTTCTGGATCAAGCGATACGGTTGTATCATCAGTAATTTTGTATTGAAGATATTGATCTTTTACAAATTTCTAAAATAAAATCAAAATTTGTAATATATTATAGGTATTATATTTTGTGTAAAATGATGTATAAAAATAAAACTAATATAATATTTAAAAATTACAAACGTCTACACTAGGCTAAGTTAAAATAAATTCTTTTAATTATAAGTGTTTTTTTTAGGTTCTAAGTAAAAAAACATTATGTACATTTTAAAAAAAAAAAAGCATATTTACAACTCAGTAAATAAGATATTTCAATTTCCAACATAACAAAAACTGAACTCCAAGAATTCTAAGTAAGTATACTTAATTTTTTCAGGCTTATTTAGTCTATAGTTTTATGAATCGGTCGTTCTTAACTGGTGCTTCATGAACTTCAGAAAATTTTTTTCGCCCAAAATATGGAAATCAATGAAAAATAAAAATGTTTATAGATGAATAATTTTTAGTTTCAATGTCTTGACATGTACTACTTATACAATATAATATTTTTCTATATACTAATATGTAAAATGTTATGTATATAATTTATAAAATTGTATGCAATTTAAAAATATATACTATACAAGTAAATACTGTTTTATTTTACGGATGTATACCGCAAATCCTATTAACAGGGTTCAGATTTGAAATCTGAACCCTAGTAATGAAATTATAGGCGATTTCTGTGATTCTGAAACACTTAAGAACTACTGCTCTAAATTAACAATTAAATACAATCTACAACTTTCTAAAAAAACATATTTTATCAATATTTTAGCCATTTTAATTATTTAAAAGCTAAAAAAGTTTTTAAATTTAAAGTAATTCATTTATTGTAAACATTTCTGGATATAAATTATATTATATTAAATAAATAAATATTTACTCCTTTAACAATTTGTTTAGTTAAGTCCATGTCTAAATTGAATTTCAATGCAAATTTCTCTAGTATATTCCACATTTGACCTGAAATAAAATTTATTTTATTTTAAGTTGAATCATAATATTATTTTTGATTTGTAAATCGAACCTAATTCTTAAAATTAAGTAAGTAAAAATGTTGTAATCAAAAAATTAAATTTATAAAAACCTTCACTGATTGGTGCACGAAGCATAACTAAAGCCCCAAGTATTGGTTTCAATAAAACTTGATATTTCGATTCTTCAGAAGAACTGAATTCTTTAGTTTCAATTTCATCTATATTATTCACAATTAAGAAATGTTTTTGATCATTTTGAAGGTATGATATTGAAAATCCAAAAGTCTGAAATGAAAATTCTTAAAAATTAATGAAATTTGCATAACAATATACGTTTCTGAAATAATTTAAATAGTACATTTTTTAATGTGTTATCCACTTCTTCCATAACTCTTCCATAATTTTTTCCAAGATTGCGACCCTTGAAGACAGTTTTCATCAGATCGTCTTTTTTAATGACAGCTTTAGTTTTCATGTGCTGTGATATAAGGTACTGAACGCAGAGGATAGTGGCACTTTTACTAGGATTTCTAAAAAATGTACATATAATTTCAAAACAAATAACAAACTATTTTATTTTTTAATACAATTAAATTATTAGATTGTTAAGTGATGTGAATAAAATTATAATCAGTATAATCAATTATAATAGAACATGACTATTTCATGATTATTTAAGAATTATTTGATACTCACTCAATTTCGATCGAGTCCTGTTCGTCCGACATAATTCGAAGGAACTACAAGGCAATTGAATCAGTCAACTGTTAATACCTAATGGTGTTTCGGAAACAGTAAAAGGAAAACCAATTAAATTATTGTATTTTATTGATTTTTTTCTCACAATACCTGAATAATATAAATAAATCTATAAAACAATAATTCTAAATTGTGGAGGTATCACTAGTACCACTAATTCTTGTTCATTATTGTAGACTGTAGTATAATTGTAGTCGTTCGTTCTGTTATCGTTTGACTGTTGGAGGGAAATATATAAATGATCGTTTTTCAAGCAATGGTCATTGCCCATGATTGGTCAACTATAATAGTGTTATCTGCAAAAATTTGTTATTATTAAATATGATAACGAAAAAAAAACGATAAATGGAAAATTCTAATATTTATTAATCCGCGGTACTGTTTAAATCGTTTGAAGATGTACTATGGAGTAAATGATGACGAGTGTTAAAAATATCACTTGGTAGTTGCTATAATTAGGTTGGTTTTGCTATTTTATCTTTTTCCTCGGTCCTGTCTTAATTCGCAAATCGCAGTGGATTACGAGTTCAACCAAGTCATCGTAATCATACACTGTCGCGTACCATGAACAGAAGCAGCTCGACAGTACTCAAAGAACATTTTGAAGAAACGCGTCCGGGGTTCAGCTCGTACTTGGACTGCTTGACGAGATCTTACGGTACCGGGCTAGGAGCGCTGGCGTTCACGTTCGCCGCGGTGCACGTGACGCAGCAGATCATCATCAAGCGGTTTCCGGTGGTACGCAGGACCCACATAGCCGTTTCCACGGCAGCGGGCGCGGCGGCTTCTTACATCGCGGCCAAGGACAAGGTGCGCAAATGCCGGGACTCATGGGCCGCTTCGCAAGAACAGTGATGGCTGGGCGTCGCGGCCGTTTCGTCAGGTGGTACGGTGGCGGTGGTGACGACGACGGCGGTAGCGGCAGTGCAGAGGACGCTCAGGCCAGAGAACTGATCGACAGACAGCTGAAACTGGCGCCGGCCGGCGGCCACCAGGTACTAATCGTCCAGCCGTACATCAAATGGGGGGCCAACAAGGACAGGAGCACGAGACCGGAAGTCAAAGCGGATGAGAGCCGGTCGCTGGTGCGTACCTTGGCCGAATGGTCGGTGACGGACACGTTGTTAGTAGGCCTCACATCATACCGAAAGCATACGTTTTTCGGTCCGGGCAATGTGGACGCGATTGCGCTCCGGGTTGCCCGCGACCGTCGCATCACAGCCGTGTTCATCAGCGTCAATGTACTGAAGCCGATCCAACACCAGCATCTGGAACAACGTTTCGGTGTGCCCGTCTACGACCGGTACCTGATGGTGGTGCAGATATTCCGCAGACATGCCGTCACTAGGGAGGCCAAGCTGCAGGTGGCCCTGGCCGAGCTGCCATACATCTGGTCACGGATACGCGGTGCGCAGGATGGGTACACCGAGCGGCTGGGCACCGAGGCGGGCCAAATAGCCCTCAGCGGCAAGCTTGTGTACGATGATAAGAAGGACTTGCTCAAGGCATACGAGAAGAAACTCAAGAAGTTAGTGGAGAAGCTGAGGAGCCACCGGCAACATTTGCGGCACAATAGGACTAACAAGGACTTACCCGTTGTTGCCGTGGTTGGATACACCAACGCTGGCAAGACATCGCTGGTCAGGGCGTTGACTGGTGATGTGGGCCTAGTGCCTAAGGACTGCCTGTTTGCCACGCTCGACGTGACTGTGCATGGGGGTGTGTTGCCTTCCAACATGACTGTACTCTATATAGACACCATAGGTTTCATATCAGATATACCGACTAGACTCATTGAACCGTTTGTCGCTACGTTGGAGGATGCCATGTTCGCCGACGTTATTGTCCACGTACGGGACATGTCTCATCCCAATGTCACTGTACAAAAAGCTCATGTTGAGGAGACGTTAAAGAACTTAAGTATCAACCCAGAATTATTGAACGGCGTGATTGATGTTGGGAACAAAGTTGATCGTCTAGATAATGTAGAGCTTGATGGAAGTTCGGTATTTATATCTTGTACCACTGGGGAGGGTTTGGACGAGCTCAAAAAGAAAATAGAAAGTCAAATAATGAAAGCTACTGGTAGACGAAAAATTAAAATTCGGGTCCGCACTGGTCGAGATGAATATGAATGGTTAAGAACACATACAGCTATTGTTAATATCGACACGGACGGTGATTATTCTGTAATGGAGGTTATTGTTACCCAATCTGATTTAGATGTGTTTAAAAGTTTGTTTATACAAAAGAAAATAAACAATTAGTCTTAATGTAGAAAATGTTTGAGATAAATGTAAACAAAATATTAATAAATAATTGACTAGTTTTTATTATATTGAAATAAAACAATAAAAATTACAAAAGTAAAAAAATTGTATATTTATCAGCAGTCTTTTAGGTATTAAGATTACATTACCACAAATTAAAATAATAAATCACAACAAATAAAAAAAACAGTAAAAGAATTTGTACTCTGGTAAGTTGTCCACCTTTGTCACAGCAAAGAATCAACGAATATGTATGTGGTGGAACCAAAATCTCCTGAAACAAAACAGATAGACATTAAAATAATGTAAAGTAAAATACATTTCATGTAGATGCACTAATTATATAAATAAAAAAAAAATATTAACAAAAACGGATCTTTCAATTATTTTTTTATTCTTTTAACAAAACAAATAATATAAAAACGCGTAGTGTTTTTAAATAATTTATATTTATGTATATATTAACAAATTAAATTTTAAAGATGTACCTGTTATTTAAATATTTTCATTCAATTTTGATTTCTTTTTTCCTTCATATTATTGATGTATAGTTTACTGAGTTTATAGTTATTTATAACTTTTGTATGTTATTTTTTTTTTTTTTTTTTTTTGTCAAAGGCATCGAGTTAGTTAGACATTTGACATTATTAAACTTTAAAACAACTTACCACATTTTAGACATAATTATAACAATATAATATGTATTCCTATAAAAATATTATCACTTTCCAGGTTAAATATGTTATGTACGGTGATGAAGTGCACTAGACTTCACCACATTTTTTTTTCTACAAAATTAGAGACAATATTATTCTCTAAAATAGGGGTTTCCAAGGCCGCCTGAATCATCGGCAATCAACACGATAATAATTTTTACGCATTTTAAAGCATCGCCACTCCTCTTTATATTGGTTTTCGTTTGCTGGAAGTTAATTTATGTCATAAATGTAATGGCTATATATATATACTCCTAAAATGATAACATAATGATCAATTTAAATATTATTAATTATTATCATTTATCATGTTTTTTTTTTATCCAGTACATGTTTTTCATGGTGAGGAATTAGGTTTGGGTCGTGCAATATTTGGTTATAAGGATTCACCTGAAACTTTATTGTTATCAATTATTAAATTATTAAATATTGTAAGGTTGACGTGTATATATAAATAAAAATATGTTACAGCTGATGTGCAATTTGTGGTCAATGTTAACATATGTCAACAATTTATACTAACAGTTGTTCATAATTATTAACTCGTATAGATAGCAACAAAACTTCTCAAAACCAAATGGTAATAAACAACAAATTAAACTATACTAAAATTTATTATTTGTTACATAACATTAATGACAATTGTTAGACGGTGGAAATAAAGAGTACAAAATATTTATCATTGAAAATGTTCTTATTCCACAAGATTAAGTAGGCATAATAAATTTGATCACAAATTATAATTGATAATCTCTAATGACTTTCATATTTTCAAAACTTGTGAATATAGTATTGACTATTTAAATGTCGACAAAAGCCACAATATGCACATCATCCATAACACACAAATATATAATAACTATATCAATAGTATATATTATGAGGGTAAATATAATATAATATGTATATATAGTAAGATCAAGTAAATTGTAAATATTTTATTTTATTTTTTGTAAGTTTTTATTTTATATAAATTTTGTTGTTCCTAACAAACTACAATATTATTATAAATCTAAACATCTATCGATAGCATTAGATTATGCGTAATCCATATTTTTATAATAAAATGATAAAAAAAAAATAATAATAAATAAGTAAATAATAACTGTATAAAACAATAAATACTACAAATATTTCTTCCAATTTATTAATTAGTAATTACATAATATATAAGTGACATTTTAAAATGAATCCAATGGTTCTATTAAGTTTTAATCAAACACATAAATATAATAAAATAATAATTAAAAATATTATATTAGTAAATTGGTTTGTTATTATTATAATAATCATCATCATCAATCACTGGGTTCGGATTTAAATTTTTACTTTTATAATAAATCAGCATCTGTAATATTAGCAGCAAGCAACAGGTGAATTTTAATTTTAAGTGGATTGTTACCTCTGCCACAATAGAATTTTTTTTATTATTGTCCTAATGTTTATTTTTGTTTTTATTAATATTTAATTATTGTCATCTAATTAATAAATACTATAGTGATTGTGTTTTAACTCTTATGAATGCAATTTAGTATTTGTAGACAAATTTATTTCATTATTCTTTTATTTTCACAATATTATACTATACATGTTAAGGAACTCAAATATTTTATCAATAGTAATTACTATTATTTATTGAATAAAAATATATTGTGGCAGTGGTGCTATCCTTTAGTAACAATGTATGTTATGTTCTAAGTATCTATAAAAAGTAATAATCAAAAATACATCAAAAAATTATAAAAATTTTCCTAAAGACAAATTCATATTTAAAAAAAATAATAATAAAATAAGTAGCCCAACAATATTTGATATAAAGTTATAATAATAATCTAATCAAGAAGTTTTGTGCAGAACTTGTATTTTACACTCCATTTTACAAATTATATTATTTAAATTGTATTCCTTACACAATTATGTTTTAGCTTAAGAAAAATATGATTTGGAATTCAACATCCCATGTAATACACAATTTTTATTGGATGTACAATACTTTTATATTTTATATACGCATAAAAAAAAAATATATATATAAGATAATCTTAATTTGTTTTACTAAGTGGAAAATTATTTTTGAGATAATTATGAAATGTCAAATCATTAAAAAAATTTTTCTACCCAATATTTCTCTTTGTAGTCAATATTCATTTACAATAGAAATAGTCCTGACAAATACCTGATTATTTTTGTCTGGTATATGGGGCGTTGCGACCTCCATACCGACTACCTTGATTACCAGTCGGTTTGGATGGTCCACTACTACCGCCAGTATTGTAGTTTTTCCAACCACGTCCACCACCACTTTGAGAATTATCTAAAAAAAAAAGAAAGAAAGGAAGTTACAATTTTGAATATAATATTTTACATCAGTAATATTATTAATATTATTTACCTTGCGAATATGAATTTCCTGAGTAGTAATCGTCATTACCACCGCCATTGTATGTTGCTACACCACCATACCTATTAAATTCATTCATTTTTATTATCTGGCATTATTGAAATAATCGAATGATTAATTTTAAACAATTTATAAAATAATGTAACATATTTTACCCAGAATCAAAATGAGAATAATGAGATGAACCAGAATCACCATAGCCACCATTACCAGGATAAGCATTTGATCCTTCCATTGCTGATCGAGCTCTATCCAATATGCTCATTACTTTGGCCTTTCCTGGAACTGGAGCTCTTGGCATACGAGGTGGCTGAGGTGGCATTTGGCGAATTACTGCAGGTGGAGGTGGGGGAGCATGAATTATTGGTCCTGGATGACGAACAGGTGGAGCACCTCCAAATTGTTGCATTTCACGTGCTTGTTCTTGTGCAATTTGATCATTATGGTCGGGTATTAAAAACTTCCTAAGTTCTGCAAGTGCATAAGCAAGACGAGCATAAGCTTCAGCAGGAGGCGCATAAGCAGTAACTTGCACATGAAGTTCATCAGCAAGGTGCGCAAACTTTGGGTTTAATGAACTTCTCATCTCATCTTCCTATAAAATATAAATATATGTATCAGCAAATGACAGAATAAGATATTATGCTTTAAAAAGTTCATTGCAACTAAATGCATTTTAATATTCATAATACCTATTGGTTAGAATACTGCTTTTTAAAAATATATAGATAAAAAATAAATAAAAAGTACATCATAAAACACGAGTTATCAAATTGATAATTCACCCTCAAAAATATTTTAAAACTAAATACATACTTTTTCTTTGTTACGCATTGATCCTTTGCCCAATATTGCCATTTTGGTCATAGTATCTTCTTGGAGACGTTTTAATGAGTTTCCTTTAGGTCCCAATAGTTTACCAACAAAGTTGAACTGAAAATGTAAAATTAATTATATAATTTATGAAAAATTAAGCAATTTATGTAGGCAATAATATGTTAAAAATTAATACCCTTGGGAATTCTTTTGCTGGAACCATAATCTTGGCAGTTAGCCGAATAGGTTTATCACTATTTATGTCCAAATAAGCAGATTCTGGTTTTCCGTTGGTGTTTTGTGCTCTGGCAATTTCTATAATAAAAATAAATATATTAAGTTAATTTATAAATAATATATTATTTATTAAATAAATAAATAAATCGGTAATTATTCAAAACTGTTTTTATATATTTACCTATATAGGTACTTTGATTTATTAATATATGATATAATTTATTGAGGTGGTCATTAGGATATAATTATATATAATAAAGCAACTTAATAACATTGCTTGGGGAATTCACCTATTGGTAATTGGTTACATCTCAGGACGTTGAGTAAAAATGTTGTATGTCAGGTTATATAAGTTGAAGCTACGTGTTAAATTAAAAGTTTTTATGGTAACAATTTTAGCTAATTTTGTGAAATTTATAATTTTCTATATGTTATGTAATGAGTTGTAGTTATATAATATCATAGCACCAGTAATAGTTATTTAAAGTATTAGAAAGATTGAAAGTCGGATATTTGAAATATTGCTGGTCCTTCAATTTGAATAGGTACCATAAGACAAGTCTTATAATGGAATTAAATATTATAATTTTGGTTGTTGAGATTGAGTTTAAGGAATGGGCTAAATGTTATTAGTCAGTTTTAATGCAGAGGTAAGGTCTTCAAGTTAAGTCTAAAATTATTACTAGGTACCAATTATAAAGGTATTTTATGATTTTGTTTTAATCGCGGTGTCTAATGATAGGGCATTTAATTTGTAACATATACCTAGGTATCTATACATTTATTATATCAAAGAATACTAACTTTGTTTCGATAATAAAATTAGATGGTAAAAACTCTTGTTGTAGATAAACTGGTAAAAATGTTTGTTTATACTTAAAATAGATACCTTGGTAGAAATCTATAGATTAGAGTATAATGTATAAATAGGTATGTATCTAGAAGGAACTCTTTATTTAAAAGGAAATAGGTCGAACGTGGTTGGTAAATAAAGTCGCACACAAGATAAACGATTAACAGTAGACATAAAAATTAGCTCGGGTAGGTACAATGACATTATGACAAATTACTGACCTTCGTCGATGAGCTTCATAGTATTCAGATGGGTGGTAGCCTCCAGAGCGTACTTCTCCTTGACCAGAGCCGACACGTATTCGTTGGGTTTGGATTCGGAAGTCATCTCTCCGTTGGCGCCGTCATTCATTTCGGTTGAAGACATGTTGTTTGGGGAACGGTGGTACACTGACGAACACTATAGGGCAACACGGCCAAATAACAGTGGAATTATTGTCGGCGTGACAGTGTTTTGACTTAACGGCGTTCCGTGCTTACACACACGGGTCAGACGGAGCAGCGGCGGCAGTAGGTCGGCTGCGTCAAACTGTGTGACGAAAAGGTTTAAGGTATATTTCGCGACGTGAAAAGATAAGTGGTATGCAGTTGGCGCAAGACGTGACACACGAATAATAAAAATAACAAAATATGTCGGCGGATAACAAGTGACGAGAGAGTTTGGTTAGCTGGGGAACGCGCGTTGAAAATGGCCGACAATACAATGAACCGTGAACATGAATGCCGTACCACATTACCATGCGACGAGGGTGGTGGTAGTGGGGTGCGGCGGGCTGTAGTTGGCGGGACGGTAAGGCGGGGAGCAGGACGCGCGAAACGGTTTGGCGCAACGTTCCGCAACGACAACGCAACGTTCGAAAACAATGAAAATCGATACGCTGTGACCAACGAAAAGTAACGCGTGCGTTACGTAGAGTATAAATTATATTATTCTATGACGCCGTAGCGCGGTGAGGTGGCCGACAGATCGCGGCACCGGTTATGTGCCGCAGAATTTCGTCGTACACGATAAACTCGTAACCGCGTGGGGTGACACGGAACGGTGCGCATTGAGTGTATCGACCCCGTTGATGCCTCCCGTACCGTTTACGCGTACCCACCCGCGCACCAAACAACCATCGTCCACGTCACCCACCCTTTGAAGCCGCGGCAAACGTGTCACTCCGTCCGTAGTCCGTCGCCCGCGTGCAAGCTGCGACTGACTTAGGGACGGTGCGATATGGCGCGGGAGGGGGGGAGCATTAATTTGAATGCACGGCACATCACAAATATTGTGTACCCAATCTTGTACTTACATTTTTCAAATTCATCAAATCTATCGCTTACGCTTGACGTTAAACTATCATTTACAGATGGTGTAAATATTATATTATTTATAATATAATAATCTGTCATTTGCAGCCTATATATATATACCTATACTGAGCCTAGACCATACTCCGCATGACTCTCTAGCTACTATCTAGTCTCCGCAAGCTCTTGGCATTTCCTTTCTGTCTGATAAAGTCATTTAGACGTGTTGAAGCTAACTCAGTATTCCTACGTAAGTTCGTTGATGGATCCATCGACTTTTAAGTTCTCTCACGTCCAACAAGATAATACATACCTACCAAGTTTCTTTTGCTGTTCTCATCCACAACACCAAAACTACGGAAGGAAAAACCGATTGACCATTTATGCATAATCTGAATAACAAGCAGGCAGCTATTAATATTGAATATTTTTGAATTTTTTCATTGATACAAGACTATGGATAATTAATTATAATTTGTGAAATCGATTTACCTGTTGTTTTAGATTCTGAGCGAAGCGATGAATGTATTGATTTTACAATGATGTGTGTTTTTTTTTTGTGTCTGTCATCAACTTTTAGGACAGTAAAAATGCTTGGATTTTCATCAATAGTAACTTTTCTGATAGGAAAGTGAATCTAGTTGGTACTTTGGGGGGGGGGGGGTCAAAAGTAAAAATTTTTCAGTAGTTTTCAAAAGCACCGTGAAAAACAAGAGAACAATTAAGGAAAAACGGGATTTTTTACGCAAAATTCATTTTCGAGAAAATCGATTTTGGTTTTTGGTGCAACTCAAAAACAAATGACAGTAGATACTTGAAAATTTCACTAAATGTTTATATTCTCATTTTCTATACGCGATAAAATTTTGAAAATAATTTGACTCTTTTTGAGCTGTTTACGGAAATAGTCAGTTTTCAATTTTTTTTATTTTTTTTCTACAAATAACAAGAAAATTTTATTTGTTGGTTAAAAAAGCTTGAAAATTTAATAGAAGGCTCCTAGGTTATTGTTTCAAAGGCGGATGAAAAAAATTAAAAATCCTTAGTTACAGTTTTTATTTATAAGCATTTAAAGTTCAAATCTTGACAAAATACGGAAAAATCACGAAAATTAGCAAATTATTTTGAGTTGAGAATTCATAAAAGTTTTCTTTTTAAATCTAAGATTTGAAAATGTAATACAAGATAATCCATAAGTTTGTCTACCTTTATCAAAAAAAAAAATGTCTACAAGAAAGTCAACTAAAATTTTTATGAGCGTTTGAAATTCATATTTTTACAACATTTGATATTCACTCGATATCTCATGTAACAATTTCCTATTTTGTTGTAATTAAAAAACGTATGACAGTAGATACTTGAAAATTTCACTGAATGTTTATATTAGCATTTTCTATACACGATAAAATTTTGAAAATAATTTGACACTTTTTGAGCTATTTATGGACATTATCAGTTTTCAATTTTTTTAGTTTTTTTTTTCTGTAAATATCAATAAAATTTTATTTGTTGGGTAAAAATGCGTGAAAATTTAATATAAGGCTCCTAATATTTCGTTCTAATAGCAGTTGAAAAATATTAAAAATACACAGGCACAATTTTTTTTTATAAGGATTTAAAGTTCAAATTTTGACAAAATTTCTCAAATTTAAAATTTAATAATTATTTTGTAAAATATTCAACTTTTATAGCTAAGGATTGACAATTTAAAACAAGGTTCTAATTAAATAGGTTATATATAAATTACTTTATTCACAATAATATCATCAAACATACTTGGTAATATCATAAGCTGACTGACCATTTTCGCTCAGAATCGTTTTTATTAGATATATAATGATATTATATCATTGAATTCAAATTTAACATCATCCATTACAGTGACCCACTTGTAACCTACTGTACAGCAGAGCGACATCTACTTACTCACCTTTTTTTTTGAATTTATTTTATTACCTCTGATATTGTCTCGTTAGGTTAGGTTAGGTAAACAGACAGATTTAATATTTTTTTAATACCCAATATCAAAATATATTATAACATCATATATAAATCATAATATTATTTATATAATTAATTTTTTTATGATGGGTACAAGGGTTGTAAAGGGCGGCATTTTAAAATCTGATCTTAGGGGGAATATTCGTTAATCCGGCACTGGCCTCACCCCTTGACCCCCTTGAATGTGTCCTTGGCAGTTGTGAAGCGGATGCGGGAAGGAAGACGATTTCCGGCGCTGCACTCGACCAACAATTCTTATATTTATCCCGGAAATGGTATAGCGGTGGACTTTTATATTTCGTATTTGTCTTTTCGTATTCCCATGGCGCACGTCATCCGACCATGATGATGCTACGGAAATTTGATCTGGTGGGCGGATGTAAAATGTAAATACCTTCATAGCGTTATTTAGGTAGGTACAAGATTTATCGATGAAATAATAATTTTTTTCTCCACTATAATCGTTTTACAAAAAAGAAAAAATGTACTAGACTGATAGTTATACATTTTAGTTTTGACCTGGTCGAATAACAGAATCGGTTCTTTATCTCATTCAGCTGCAGTGAAAAGTGCAACGGCCTAATAAAAGCTGTAGTAATAGGAACGATTCTTCTAAAAAAGACGGCAGCTCTCGTTCTCAATATGTGAGACCTTAAAAAACATAAATTTTTTCTTCCCCCTCATTCAATCTAATTAAAACGAGGGGATAAGAATCCACATAGGAAGTCATAAACATTTCACTCCCGTCGAGCCGAAATGTCGAAGTTATGCCACTGTTATATTCATATACAGTGCCGGATCATGAATTCTGAGGGCCCTGGTGCAAAAGAAAATTTAGGGGCCCCCTTGAAAAACAATTTACAGTATTATACCATTATATTTTTAATTCAAATCAAATTGCATTATAAATGTATAACAATATTTTAACATAATGTAGGTAATAGAATATTTAAGAGTAATCTTAAATAATAAATAATTTATTTAATATAATTATCACATAAATATCAAAGATATTCTTTTATAAGAAATATCATTTCTCGATTTTGTTTTGGCAAAATTGTTAATTATTTTCTCAATATTTAGATTTTTAGTTCGTATTCTTTTTTTATATTTGAAATTGCTGTACTAGATAAACGCACTCGGCCACATGCGTTTCTTAGGTAATTTTTTATTAATTTTAGTTTGGAAAATGATTGTTCTGCTACTGCCACAGTTTATACAATTCATGCATTATAAGAAAAACGATTCAAGCTCTTAAAACGTCTGGAAAACACTACGTAGGTATTCAATAAAATGTTATTTATATCCAAATATTTTATTGTTTTAGTTTTCATTTTTTATAACTGTTTTTTAAGTTAATATTTGTCGTGGAGAGTCCGAATTAACAACATCATTAATTCTTTATGACTTTATATATGTTGAACCAAAAGCATATGATGCTTTACCAAATTTTATTTTCATTCGAAAATCATTTTGACGGGTCGCCGCAGTACCTACTTATTAATACGAAAAAACAATACGGTGTTTATACAACAACGCAATAACAAAAAGTATAGTTAATAGTTATTATTATTATTGTTTTAAATTCTGAGCTGAGCGATAAATGGATTGATTTTATAATAATGCGAACGTGTTTTCTTAAATCATTTTTCTTCTTATATCACATTTTGGAGCAGAAAAAATGAAACCACTTCGTAAACTTATACTCTCACGTGGCCAATACCTTCAATGTATTTCATTGAGATTTGGTACGTAACAAAAAAATTGTTGGTTAATATTCTTTGTGGGTCCCACGTGAACACGATTATGTTCAGTGGGGCCATTATTCTGTTGAAATAAATAAAATCGTTGATACTCTTTAATACGAAAAATAAGGAACAACATATTTTACTGTGTATAGAAGAAATAATTTTATTACATAATCTCACGAAAGATAGAAAATGAATCCTTAGTGCTTTAACATTTTGAACGCCGAAAAATGAAATATATTATGTGATACAAAAAAAAGTAGCAAAAAACAAGATATAATAATTTAAATGAAAAAAAGGTGAAGTAAGTTGATGCCGCTTGCTGTACAGTAGGTTACAAGTGGGTCACTGTAATGGATGGTGTTAAATTTGAATTCAATGATATAATATCATTGTATAAGAAAAACGATTCTGAGCGAAAACGGTCAGTCAGCCTATGATATACGAAGTATATTTGATGATATTATTGTGAATAAAGTAATTTATATATAACTTATTTACGTGGAGCCTTGTTTTCATTTTTTAATCCTTCGGTATAAAAGTTGAACATTTTACAAAATTTTAACTACAAAATAATTATTAAATTTTAAATTTGATAAATTTTGTCAAAATTTGAAGTTTAAATGCTTATAAAAAAAAATTGTGCGTATGTATTTTTAATATTTTTCAACTGCTATTTGAACGAAATATCAGGAGCCTCATATAATTATATTAAATTTTCATGCTTTTTTACCCAACAAATTAAACTGACTATGTCCGTAAACAGCTCAAAAAGAGTCAAATTATTTTCAAAATTTTATCGTGTATAGAATATGCTAATATAAACATTCAGTGCAATTTTCAAGTATCTACAGTCATACGTTTTTTAATTACAACAAAATAAGAAAATCGTTACATGACAAATCGAGTGAATATCAAATGTTGTAAAAATATGAATTTCAAACGTTCATAAAAATTTTATTCGACTTTCTTGTAGACATTTTTTTTTTTTGATAAAGGTAGACAAACTTATAGATTATCTTGTATTACATTTTCAAATCTTAGATTTAAAAAGAAAACTTTTATGAATTCTCAACTCAAAATAATTTGCTAATTTTCGTGATTTTTCCGTATTTTGTCAAGATTTGAACTTTAAATGCTTATAAATAAAAACTGTGACTAAGGATTTTTAATTTTTTTCATCTGCCTTTGAAACAATAACCTAGGAGCCTTCTATTAAATTTTCAAGCTTTTTTAACCAACAAATAAAATTTAATTGATATTTATGAAAAAAAAAAATTAAAAAAAATGGAAACTGAAAATGTCCGGTTAAACACCTCGGTGTCTGCCGCAGCCGATGGTGACGGTGTCGCGCACCGCCGAATCCTGTGAAACGTTTCGTATTCTCGAGTCCGGCGCTGCAGCTGACGTCCATGGTGTTCCTAGCTACTCTGTAATTATAGTCATCCGTCACTCACCCACCGTGAGCTCTGAAGTCTCTGTCGCCGCCGTTACGAGTCGTCTTCGTGCAGCATTGCAGTCGTCGCTGCAGGTACCGTTGGGGCGCCACGCCGGTACCGCTAGCCGCCGTCGTCGTCGCTCCCGGACCGGAGCTGCTAGAGGGTCTCGCGTGTCTCGGCGACCTCGAGCGAGCAATGTCCACGATCCCGTCACGCTACCGCAAGATGGCCGGAGAACGTGTATCGGTAGCTTACCGCCGATTTCCACCTAAATGTGCCCTGTCACGTACCTATTACTTCGACCCCGCGTCGCCTCGTATTGTCCGCTGCTCTCGGCCAGGGGGGAAACTTTCGGACGCTTTCACTTCGGGGGATGACAACACAATGTGCGTACGGCTTTCGTTGTACCTCTCCACGCAGAGAAGACAACTCCCGCGGAGCTGCGCGTATTTCTGTTTTGACCCGTCGGCGCGACGACCACGTCATCTCTGACCGTTTTGACCGGTCCTGCAGCTTTGCAAGAATTGTCTGCCGGTTGAATGACGTTGTACGGAACGTAGTCGTCGCCCGTAAACCGTGTCGCATAGAATAAAAGTCCCTCTAAATTCCCGATGGTCGGTTCCTTGTCGATTTCGTCGGACCTGATCGGTTCTTCTTCCATAATTTCGTATTCAACGTTGCTTAATGGTTGTTTCAATTGCGATGCAGTAATTTTTTACAGGTTTTTGTCCGCGTATTTTTTTTTTTTTTTTTGCTTTTACTGGCCATTTAGGTCCATTGCCGCAACAACCACTTGCCTCGATCCATCTCTATCTTCCGTCTTTGTTGTTGCCCATGCGCCACAGGTGTAAAGTGCTACCGGTCTTATTAGAACTTTGTACAGCGTTATTTTCGTTTTCCATGATAGCAGTTTTGACTTGAATCTAGTCCAAAGTAGCATTTATTTGCCGCTACCAGTCTAAATCTTATTTATTCGTGACTGTCAGCATTACCATTAATATTTACCCCTAAGTATTTGAAGTTTGCCACCCTTTCAAAGTTATAATTATTCACTTCCAAATGTCTTATTTCATGATTGTGTCTCGTAAGTAATATCATGTACTTTGTTTTTTCCTCATTCACCATTAATCCAATGTTTTCACCCTCTTCTATCAGTTAACTAGTAGTTCTCTTAAGGTCTTCCTCACTCCCCGCCATTATTATAACATCGTCTGCGTACCCTGCCACTACCAGTTGCTGGCCATTTTCCATTTTGATTCCCGTTGCTCCAGCCATAGTTTGTCCGCGTATAGGTGTCAGAATTGCAAATGTGCCGATTCCAAATTTCTTCCTGGGCTGTCGACGATGATTTAAAACAAACATCGTTTATTAGTAGTCAGCGAGTACGCCATCACAATCGATCGGCATCAGCTGGATTTCGGAACCGTTTATTTTTCCAAACGTCTTTATTATCATTATTATTATTGGTATATCAACTCTTACTATATACTTACGCATAGGTATCCTATAATTAGTATAATTGTATTATAATATTTTAACGAGAATTTATATGTCGATCTGCATTATATTATACTGTCGTATATACTCGTTTTATACTTTTATAGGTAAGTTTTTTAGATTCCGAACGGAACGACCTATGCGTATTGCGATTTTACAATTATTGTTTTTTGTGGTTGTGTTGTGGTATATATTGTGTCTTATAGTAGAAAAAATGCTTTGATCTTAAACATTGGGGATGATTTCTGATCAAGTTGGATCTAGTTGGTACTATTTTAAAGGGCGAAATTGCAGAAAATATTACGTTATTTTCTTAATAATATTAGGAAAAACAACAAAAAATAAGGGAAAATCTGTTTATGAGCATATTCCATATTATATTGTATAATTTTCAAATGGCTATTTTAGAGGTTTTTAATTTTCTATTTTAGGTTTTGAGCGAGCGATTAAATCATATACACGTCATAAAATATAATATTATGTATAATATTATACGAGTAGGTACAACCATTAGATTAAATATACCTTATATATACCATAAATATACTACTATATAGTATATTTAATCTACGGTACAGCGTACTTGCATTGGGATATTAAGTTATAACTCTTCACTCTTGGTATTTCTTCTCGAATTTCCATAATAATTTTAAAATTTTAATATTTTCAAATTGTTCGTATTAATATAATACGATAGGTTACCCATGGAATTTTATGATTATGTTAAAATTTTTCAAAGCGTAAAATAATATTAATTGATTCGTTATTGCAATAATATTACGGTATTGTATATTATAATATATAGTTGAGCAATTTTATGCCATGCCGTTACATAAAAAACATTTGCATGTTATTATTAAATATATAAACTAGATAAAGGTAGCCTAGATAGGTAAGGATATAATATAAATATAATACAAGAGAGCAGTCAAGTTAGGTTTGGAGAGACTGGTGGGAGATATGTGCGTCTGCACTCTGCTGTTCGTTTAGGTACTGTTAACTTTAAGTTGTAGTTTAAGAAATAAAATAGTATCAGTATAATATACGCAGAATATTATGTATAATATATTATACAGTATGCCAGTATGCACACCACGTATACAATGCTTAAATGTTCGTTTAGGGCAAAAAAAAACAAATCGTTTTCAAAAGATATAATATTTTGTCCACGAAATTATGCCAGCATAATATGTTATTATTAGATATTTATTATTTATATATAGTATTATATGTGTAGTTGCTCGTATCTGTACGTAACAATGTAATATTAATAATATTATATTATTATTCAACTGAAATAGATATTGTTTAGTGTTTACTTAAACGTTGTCTAAACGTTTAAAACAAAATTTGTCTTTTAAAATAATTGTGCGGTTAACTGGTTAGTGGTTATACAATTAATTTTTTGCTTTAATTTATATCAATAAAATAATTTTATATTACGCTTAAATAAGGCTTTTTCAAAGGTACTAAAATTTAATTATGGCTGAAGGGGTTTGTATAAAACAAAAATATATTTAATTGTGTTTTATTTTCATGACGTTTGAGAATTATTGTGTATATAAAAATAAATAGTTTTCATTAATTTCTGTCAGATTTTTAATAAATATTATGAGTAAGGTTTAGTAAGGCCACTAATTTGTGAGTTAGTAGAAAAACAAGAGTATCTATTAAAAATGTGTTATAGTGTACTAGTGAATTGTGGATATATATTATAATTGTACTTATATTATATTAAGTAGTAGATTTTACAAATTACATTTTTAATGTATTGTAATTTGTAGCCAGTAGGTGGTAGGTCCTACTATAGCCTACATAACTATTTAACTAATAAAAAAATGTATAACTCAACTTTTAATAATTAAAATATAATTTTGCATAAGTACCTAATTAATTTCTTATGTATTTGTACTTAGTAGGAAATTAATTGCCATGCTGTAAAATTTTGAAAAATCTAATAATAAAAATAAATTTAGTTGAGTAATTTCTGAAAACCTTTTATTATTTTTTACAATTAATGTATCAATAATTTCCATGTTGACCCTGCAGTACTTTGTTTTTTATCCACAGAAATGTAATTAACTTTTTATCATTTAGACTTTAGCGGTATTTCATTATTCATGTACTGTTCCGATTTACCCAGAGTGGTAATAAGATTGTAATAAATTACAATTTTGTATTACAATAAGTGATCACCTCATATTGGTTTCTATATTCTATAAAATAATTGTAATTTATTAAAAATCAAAAGTTAAAATCATAATCTTGAATTGTATTGAAAAATCTTTTTGGACACAATAATGTTTCATTTTTATAATTTTCATCGTTTTCTACAATTGAATACATGAGGTTTAGAACTTTTAAGTATACTCATTAGTCATAACTCAATGATCAAACATAATTTCAATGAGCCTATTATTATAATATAATCCCATCGTGTTGGAACGACAGACAGAAATCTGTTTGTCTTTATATGATCAAGTGCATTAATTCTTTCTGTAGATTTAAAAAAAAAATACGAAAGTCCAGAGATTTTGATAAAAAAAATTTACATTCCTTTACACAATCAACAGATTGTTTTAATATTAAATTAGGCTTGTTACCATAACAATGAACAACAATTTAATTTTTGCATTGTGATTCGTACCAGAGACCAGAGTCTGTAAACTGATATGCTTGACCCCGGTCCATCAGTTTGTGCCACAAGTTAATATTCATGTAAATAACGAAACACACATTCGGCTAAAAAAGTAGCAGAACAGTAAAAACTGACAAATATTATCTATAAACCACAAAAATAATTTTCGTTGGTTCACTCAAATGAATGGGGCTCGGGTCCCGGGGCCCGGATTTTTAAAAGAATAGGTACAACTGGATTTTTGGATTAACTGAAATCTACATCAAAATAAATGTCATCCGTGGTTCCGCTCAGAATCTAAAAGGGGAAATCATTAAATGTATTATAAATTCTTATAAATTTCTTAATTTGATTTTTGTAATTGTTGGTGTCGATTATTCTGTCGTAATATTAACAAATAAGAGAAAATAATAATGGATTATGGAAGATCAAATCCAGCGCAACGGCTGGTGGTTGGCCCTATAGGAGGTACTGGTACCTGCTGTTATTGTAACCTACTAAAGTGACTTAACCTACTTCTACTGGTAATATATTATCAAGAACACACGTTTTTGTCATGTACGAGCGTAATTAATAATTTTTACCTGATTTACTATACCCGATGACCGACGGTGGCAAACCATATTATTATAGAACTGTGTAAGTAAAACCACGTTAGTGTAAGTTTTACGTTCGTGGATCATTGCAAAACTTTTGGGCCCTTGCGCAGCCCCCTCTTCCCGGCCCGAGCTTTTCTCTCCACGGACCTGCATCTGGTGAATTCGTTGCAAAAGTTCTTGTACAATAAATGACATATTTTTAATATAACACCTACGTGTTTCCACTATCGTACACGCACGGTGTGCCGATATTGTTTCGTTAACTTCCGTCTCTTTTCGCCACCGACCGCGCGTACTCACTATAGGTACTTTCGTACGCGGGAATGCAGAACAGTATAATATTACTGCAGGACCTGGATTTATATGCATTTGCATGTTTTTTTTAACAGTCCAAAAAGTAGCTAGATAAGCTGCTAGTATGAATTATAGTCAATAGATAGAAAGAACACAAAGTTTTATTTTGAAATATTTTTGCATATTTTGTCATTTTTTGATGTGTACTGCATATTTCTGTATTTTACGAACACCGAAGTGTTTTATATCCATTTGTTTAACCATTGTTCGTTAGTTTTTCTGGACTATTCCGTACGAGTCAACATTAAGGAAAAATTACTAATTCGATATATACGAACCACGGTGTAAATAAATCAACGATTTTGTTTCAAATAAAAAATATGGATACAAATTGTGTAATATAATACAACTATTACAACTAGGTATATATGTATTTCAGCTGCTCTTAATTTAATTACTAATTAAAATGCATTTTTGTTTGCATATTTTTGCATATTCTAAGTGCATATTTGAATGATAATCAGTGCACAAATACATGCATATTGATATTTCGTACGTTTTTAGTATATATAATTCCGAGCTCTAAATATTAGGTAATAGTAAAATTGTAAAATATAATTTAGGTACATACCTATTTATATTTATGTTTTTTCACATATTCGCTCGTTTGTCGTTTAACTGTTTTAAGGTATCTGCAGTGCAGACAAAAATGCAATACTACAGAATTTTAAATAGGGACGAAAATGCGCATCTCGTGCGGTAAAAATAAGACAGTAACTTTGATGACTTTATATTATCTTATCTAATCCACATGGGCAATATTAAATATATTTGTTTACCAATAGATGTGTTTGTAATTTTGACGCTATAGTTAAAGATTTGTTTTCCTTCCATACATATTAAATATGTATATATTATTATTTTAGGTATATAGTATACCTATACTATTAATATACTTGTTCAATAGTTGTATACCTTATACAAGTTTATCTATTTAGGTAGTACCTAGCTAAATATTTAAATAATGTAACATTGTAATATTCACTCAATTAAAATAGATAGATACTTAGGATTTAGGAACCTCCTATTATACCTATTTCGTATATCTATTTGATATTATTGAAATGATTAAATACGCACTTCATACACATTAAGTTTGCAAACAGTTAGTAGTTACACCCTTGGTGCAAGCAGCCACAACTCAAAAACATAGTTTTGAGAAAATTCAATTTGAAATTGAATCTGCTCCCAAATGTTTAGTTTTAAAACTTTATAACTATTTATGCTACCCGAAACTTGTTATTTTATATTAAGCTACTTAGTTAAATCTCAACCAGACACCAAAAAATGAGGTCATGATATCATGGCAATTTAGAAATAGGTACATATATTTGACGTATAGTATGGGTAAGTTTGAAGAGTGTATAAAATAGTGTACAAGTGGTTTCAAAAGTTCTTACCGGCTCATCTTATTTTTAAAACTTAAAATTTTTACTTATATCTAGTTTGTTTGACGCTTGTTTTAAATCTAAAAGCCGAGAAGTCGCTCTGCTATATGGTTTCGAGTGTATATCGGCAATTAAGTGAGCTACTCAAGCCACTGTAATTGATATGTTAAAAATTTATTTTATATTATTTTATCATATTATTATAAGTATTTATTTTTCTATTAAGTAGTTTGGTATTCAGCCTCTAGAACTAATTTTTTAAAAAACATCGCATAATCTGATGGACATGAAAATAAAAAACACACATTATTGTAAAACCAATATACATTTATAATGTAAACATTTTTATTTCAACGGCACTACTCTGAATTTAAAATTAAAACGGATTGAACTTCAAAGGTTAAGCTCGAACCGTATTAGAATGGTATAGTGTCGTGATTATTTGCAATGCTTTTTATTAAATGTAGCCCTGGATATTTTATAATGATTTCACATTTAGAATTTGGATCTAATTATTCTAATTTGTACTATCGGGTATTGGGGTGGTCAAATGTTCCCAATACACTTCGTTTCTTCATAATAATAGGAAAAACAAACAATTAATGAAAACGACATTTTTAACACAACAAGTATTGGACAAAATGGTCTTTTTGTTATAATTAAAAAAGAAATAACCGTACCTACTTATTATTACTATTACTTATATACCAACTTATTTGTAATATTAACAATATATAATATTACATTGTCATATTCTATGGAAAAATAGTTTTAAAAATATTACACATTTTTCAGAATTATTTTATATTCATTTACAATAAATTAAATTATGGTTTTACTAAAATAAATAATCCAACGACCCGACAGGGTCGCTGTAAGTATAAAAAGAAAAGTAAAATACACATATAGGTAAAATACATGTACGTGCAAACTGCTTGACCATAACTGTAATATTATAAGCAACACGATTCACGAAGAAAATGTCTTGAGAAAGCATAGACAATTTGTAGTTAAATAATGAAGTTTGAAAATACAATAATCTAATTGGAAATTTTACGTAGAAGTGCAGGGTGTAGTTTTCAAATCACTTTGAACAATATTAACAGAGCTATAGCAATTTAACTAGAAACGGTTGTAGCGTATTTTCAAAATTTTACTACATAATATTCCCCACAGCCCGCATTACAATGCACTAGCCGACACCTATATGGCAATCGCCAATCAATAAACAAAAAAAACAAAAAAATGTCATTGTAAAATCAATATAATGTTCCCGAAATAATAAGGTATCAATAAAAAATTAGTGATTTCCCGAGAAAAACACTCCACCATACTCCGTGTAGAAAAAACGATAAGTCTAAAAAAAACTGCTCTAAAAGTTGTGACATCATTTTATAGGTAGCTAAGTTTTTGAACTATAGATATAATTTATGTTAAAATAATCTGCTAAAAAATTGAACTTTTATTTATGTATAAAATAAAAAAAATATATTATATTTATTTAAATTAAAATTTTAGCAGATTATTGTAACATAAATGATATATATAGTTCAAAGACTTAGCTACCTATAAAATTAAATCACAACTTTTAGAGCAGTTTTTTTTAGACTTATCGTTTTTTCTACACGGAGTATGGTGGAGTGTTTTGTTAGGATAAATATACACCAAAACAAATACGATTTCCTGAACCTATTTTCAATTTTAAATCTTTGAATATTTACACTAAAATTATGTCTTGCTATTTTTTTTACATTTTCAGCACCACAGAACTACGTTTAGCCGTTTAAGGTTCCACTTCATTTGTTCGCGTATATAATGAGCGTGCGATGTGATTTCATCGCCAAACACCAAAAATTTATTCCAGTACCTAAGCTGTCAGAGTGCGGATTATAAGAGCGCGAAGTTAATATAAAAATACAATTTTAATATAATATAATTATTATAAATAAAAACAAATATTATTTCATATTTTTATTATTAAATTAAAAAAATAGTATGAATGATTAGCAAAATAAATAAAACATAATTTTTATTTATTATACTATTATTAAGTGGACGTGCTACTCGCATGTGCATGTTGTCTTCGTCTTAGAAATGTAAAACATACCCAAAAACTATTTTGTTTAACAATTTACTCCCTCTGTATATAAAGTAGGGTTACCGAAATTCCACAACGCATAGGGAAGAACTTTGTCTGTGACATATGGCTTTTTTAATTTTTGGATAACATAAATACAATTAAAGTTATCAGTTTGAAAACATTAGGTTTTTTTTTTCATTTAATTATAAAAAATGATTGGTTAGTTTTATCAAAAAATTGAAACGCTACGTCACAGATAAAGTTCTTCCCTATGGGTTGTGTAATTTTGATAATTCTACTATAAATATAGACGGAGTAAAGTTGTTGCCCCCAAAATAGTTTTTAGCTATATTTTACATTTGTAAGACGAAGACAACATAATATGCGAGTAGCTCGTGATTTAAAAAAATTATACGACAAGTGAAACAAATATAATTATATTATATTAATTGAAGGTGAACATTTGCAGCATGGCCTTTAAATATACTGGAATAGATTTATTCTTGAATTGGATTGAGTATACCAATGTTTGAATTCGTAAATTTATAGCTTAAACTGAATTTATAATACTTCCTTTTTGAAGGGAATATTGCTTGTTCAACTTTGAATTAATATAAATCATCTTCATTTTTTAATGCGTCAATAGAAGACCATATGGATGGATGCACATCGAGTAAAAGCCGTTATTGTGCGTGGAATGTCTATATGAATTAATTCACAACAATTCGAAATATTAATATGAAATAATGAGGTTCTCTTATTACCTTTCCCGTTTGGTCTACCAACAGGTATATCGTATATAATATGTGTTTTCAAGAAAATCTACGAGTTCAGCTAATCTGTTAATACATTTTGATTTTTTCGTAAAACTCTGTAGGTACCTGCAAGTATTGATTCGAAACAATCAATTTTCAGGGACATAATGCCAATAGTTTACATAAATGTATCGTGACTTGTAGAATGTAGGACTGGGTAAACGTACATCTTGGCATTAAGGGCGGCGTCTCCAAAATCTAACATGAAAAGTTTCGGTTTAACATTCGGTTTAATCGAATTTAATGCTACAAACATTCGGTGATACCTATGTATATTGTAATCTATGGCATACCGGACAAGAGAACGTAAACTAATTTGGCACCACATTTGTATCTATAATGATATAATACCATATTACCACGAGTCGCGTAAAGTTGAGACAGTTGAGTAAACAATTTTTGAGCGCATGAGAATGTGTCATCGGCAAACTAATATTTACTATTATGTAATAACTCTTAAGTTTTTTAACGTTGAAAACAATAAAATCCGCGTATTGTCACAATATTCTTCAAAACTATATCGTATAATAAAATTTGTTCACCACTTAAAGTTTTCTTACACACATCTGCAGGTCATCCGGAACACCAGTTAGATCAAATCAAATGTTGCTGAATTAGGTGGTGCTGAACCGGGCTGACTCGCGTAGGAATCTATACACCTTTTCCCTTAATAAAAAAAAAGGTCCGGCGGAATCGGAGTCGGTAAATTGTGTCCCCCCAAAAAAGGTCACAGTCATATACAACGTAAATTGCGTCCCGGGATATTCGTTTTTCTCCAGTCAGATACGTATATCAGCTCGAGAAGCCAGGGAACAAAAAGCAAAAAAACTACGGAAAAAGAAACAGACTTGGCGTTGGAATTATCGTATATATATAAGCCGTTGTCGCCGATGTTTTCTTTTAGATCAATATCTTATATATTATTTATACCAACTATTACTTAATTACTAATTCTAACTAACACATAGTATGTATAGGTACATTGTATATTATTGTTTAATCATACACTTTTTGACCTGATAATTTATTATTTATTAGTTATTATATTAGGTATTTAATAGTGGTTTCTTATTTTTTAACAGGTAATACATTTTTTAAGCGTAAACAAACCCAATATTTTCAACCATACCAATATATTAATACAATAATAGTTATAAAGCCAGTCTAAAAAGAAAGAAGGAAAATATTGATTTTGCAAAATATTCCTTGACGTAATTTACGTATTATTAAAAAACATCTAGGCCGCAATTCACACATATACAAAATTTCTAGGGCCGCAAGTTACATAGGTTAGGTGTATGCAAAATACAATATAACTAGTCTGAAATTTACACAACAAATGTACAATGGGACGCAATTTACAGCGACCCGATGGATTTGACAAAATCACTTTTTTTCTGAAAATCGTTAATAGATAATTTTTTTGAAAATGTTGATGCACTAAATCAAAATACGAATGAGTAGGTAGTTTCTGAGTTAAAAAATTGTTTGAGCTGAGGATAATAATCCTTAATGATGGTTGACATAAAATATAAAACAGAAGTAAGATTTAGTTCAGTCTATATAGGTATACTACACATAATGCCATAATGTTCACAAGAACAATTTTACAAAATATTATAAAATGCCAATATATCAATTTTATTTAAGTCCTATAATTTTAAACTTTAAACATAATATTATATTATTATTGTGAACTATTATATTCGTAGTTTATAAAGCTTAGTAATTTATTAACTACTCGTTAAAATGTTGAAATCATCTGTAAAATGTACGTAAAAGAAGTGGTTCTCATCAATAAAAAAAAAGTTTGTACCACTACAGGACACTCCATAAATGGCATAAAAAAATGCATGCATTTGAAAATATGGTCTTTGAGTATATATTATAATTTATATTATATATACCCACCTAAAATTTTCAAAAATCAAGAATCGAATAGATTATAATGATTAAGTAAATGGGAATGAGCCTAACGTATATAGGTTATAGGTAATATAGTAATAAAAGCTGTGGCAAAGGCAACGGGCATATAGGTTGCTGGTTATTCACCGTTGTCGTCCGTGCCAATTTTTACTATCTGGCATATACGCCTTCTTTAATATTATTATCGTAAACTACATCGTTTATTAACCTTATGGATCCTAGTACATAATATTTGTACATAACAAGTAATATATTCATTACCCATAGTGGCGACTGGCAATATCCATATTTTCTAGTATTTTATCGTAATATAACCGTTAATGTTGCGTAGGTACATTATCATTAATTATCGTTTAGTCGTAATTATAAATAATAATAATAATATATTGATGAGCGACATAACTTAACATAATATTTATACTCGATGATATTAATATATTATAAATGCAAAACAATAACGACAATGCAAACTATGTCTGATATATCGGGTTTTCTGACGTTATAGTGTGTTAGGTAGGTATAGTAGGTACCACTAATAAATGTCCACGATTAGCTATACAGCTAATATAATTTATAATTCATTAAATCCTTGTTGTCCGAAAAGGGACACACCCGTCAAAAGATTATCTTTCAAATTTCAATATTATCGAGTTCTTGCCGAATAAAACAATAACAATACACTTATATTAACATTATATAGCCATACAAGTAACGACGTAACGATAATTTTGTTTATCAATTCATTAAAATTTATGTTTACACTTTACGGTCTACGTAGGTAGTAGTTTTCCGAGTAAATAATAAGTGCCAGGTGCCAAGTGGTGTTTAATAAATCTAATAACGAAAACATCTTATGGTTATGGACTTATGGTGTTTCAGTGTCTGCGACGGAGGAAGCTAAATATGCTATTCCCTTCCGGCCTTCCAAACCAAAAACAAAATGTTCGTGTTCAACTCGTTGAGATTAAAATTGATATAATTTTTGTTTAAAAACTATAGAAACTTACCCATGACGTGTAAACGTAAGTCATAGGTATAAGGCGCATTAAGATATTAGGTAATACATTTTTTTAAATAATCTTATTATTTTTAAAAAATTAAATGACTCGTGATTTAAATTCCAGGTATTACCACTATAGAAGATAAAACCTAAAGTTTTTGGTTTTGTAGTGATTATATAAAAGGAAAGCGTAATAAAATATAAAATAACATATTCAATTCAAGACGTGATTTTTTTGTTGAATCGTTTGCTTTCAAACTTTTTTTATATTAACCCCTATATGGTTATAGTGTTAACTGTTAATCAGAGATGTATTGGTAAATAATGTTATATTTTCCTAAAACGTATCTCAAAAAATGTTTTCTCATCGCGATAGAAAATCAGTTGAAAAACATACATTTGTTGCTTACTCCTTAGTTCTCAAATAATTTGTCAATAACAAAAAATAATAATACCTATACAAATTAGCAATACTTGTAAAATATTAAAAAGTAGTTAATATAAATCTATTTTTTTTCAACAGGCTATATATTTACATAATATCTGCTACATCACGGTTAACCATATAATTTGAAAGAAAAAATACAAATTAAAACTGAAAATAAAATAATATGTATACTCATTGCCCTGCACCCCATTCACTGTATACCCAGTACCCACCGTATACTTGAAATTTAAAATTTAATATTTTTTTCACGTATACGCTTTTCTTTATAAATATTGTTATGAGTATACGCTCCAATACACCCCCTGACTGTTGGTAGAAAATTAAGGAATAATTTCAGAAACTTCCCAAGAAAGATAATTCGAAGGCCGAAAAAATAAACATTATTTTATTTATTTAAATTGAATTATTTTAATCAAGAAACACATTTATTTTATTTTATAAATTATAATATACGTGCATATAATAATCTTTCGTCATTGAAAAAATAATATTATATTGCGTGTAATATATACGACTGTAGTAAATTGATAAACGCGTAGGTACTGGTGAGTAGTGAATAGCGTGATTAGCGAAGGTAGAATAGTAGGTACTACATTACTGCAGACTACAGTTTATTTAGTACTATTTACTATATAGTAAACATCACGTACTCAACGTTGATTCAATATGTATTTATGTATACAGATAATTAGATAAACTTTATAACAATATTATAATAACATTTACCTGTCTCATTAATTATTCTTTATTAAAAATTCATCTACTTTTTAGATTCTGAACGGAGCGATAGATGAATGTATTGATTTTACAATAATTATATGTTTTTTTTTTGTGTGTGTCTGACATCTGCACTGTTTGGGGCAGTAAAACTGCTTCGATTTTCTTCAACAGTATCTTGTTCTATGAATCTGCGAATCTAGATGGTGCATTCGGGAGGTCAAAATTTAAAATTTCCAATAGTTTTCAAAAGTACGAGGAAAAACAACATAAAAATTAAAGAAAAATGAGAACGCAATATCGGTTTTCGACAAAATTGATTTTGATTTTTGGTCTTAAACAAATTACCGTAGGTACATGAATTGTTCACTGATTGTTTATATATATTAGCATTTCTATACACGATAGTCGATAACATTTTCAAAATATTTTGACTTGTTTCAAGCTGTTTACGGACATATTCAGTTTCCAATTTTTTGTAGTTTTTTTTCTATAAATGTCAATAACATTTTATTCGTTGGGTTAAAAAGCTTGACTATTTAATACAAAGCTCGTGATTTATTGTTACAACAGTAGTTAAAAAATATTAAAAATACATACACGTTCTTATTTTATAAGCATTTAAAGTTAAAATGTTGATGAAATTTAACAAATTGAAAACTTATACATTATTTAGTAGTTAAAAATGTATGAAATGTTCAACTTTTATAGCTATAAGGTTTAAACATTTAAACATAGTTCCACGTAACGGTTTTGTTACCAAAATCTAAAAATAAATAAACTCAGCTTTTTTATAGTTATTTTAAGTTCAAATTTGGACCAAATTACATATTAAATAACCAATAATAATGATTTTAGTTATTTTGTTGTAATTTAAAAAATATTATTCGTGGGTACTTGAAATTTCTCAAATATATTATTGTGTACAAATATTGAAATATGATAATATGCAAATAATTTTAATCCAGCTTACCGGCAACCGCATCAATAATAACAATATAAATATAATGTCAAATAATATCCTAGGCTGACAAACCGTCTCCGCTCAGAATCGTTTTTTGTATAAAATGATATTATATCATTGAATTCAAATTTACCTCCATCTATCACAGTGACCCACTTATAACCTACTGTACAGCAGAACGGCACCCACTTTACCTCTTTTTTATTCTGATAGCATATACTTTATAAATGATGTATGTGGCTATTTTATTTTTGAACCACACGAAGCTCGACGTAAATTATTTAGGAGGATGCATAAATATTTAATTTTAACCGTATATATAGTAAACCATATATAATATATATATTATTGCCAATTAGCTTTATTTGCAGAAACGAAAATACGATCTCCCGGTGTATAATATATTAATATACATGATGGCACCCATATCCACATGTAACTAATTAATAGATAGGTGCATTTCGAAATTGATCTAGGTAGTGAATATTATAGGTATTATTTAGTGTATTACTGTATTAGATACGTATTAAACGTTGTAGTAGGTAAGTAGGTAAACGGAAAACTGGTACGATCATTATAAGTGTGGAATATTGGTACGATTTTCAACAATCAAGGTTTCCCAAAGTTTAAAATAAAATACACCTATATGTAAGTTAGATGTCATTACGAAATTGCATAGATCAAAATATATAGGTGGTACACAATACTTGAACAGCTAAAGCCTATTTACAGTGGTCGTATAAACTGGGTGTCGCGAGCATTCACTAAGTGTGCCGCGGTCTTCTCAAAAATGTTAACTTTTCGTCCAAGAATAAAATTAATAAAAATGTGTTGACTCATCAAGCACACATTTCTAATTAAATGTATATAATTATAATTCAAAACAACCTTGTTCATTTAATTATTAAGTGCAAAAAAAAAAGGTCAGTGTGCCGTGAAAATTTGTTGAAGAGTACGGTGTAGTGTTTAATAAAAGTTTGAAAATCACTGGCCTAAAAGTTTGAAAAAAAAATACATTACAAGACAGATTACACAATAGATGCGAGAGTTACTTAAGTAAAGAAATTACAATAGGTCAGTTTTTAAATAATATAGGAAAATGTATAAAATAATATTTAGTATACAAATCAAACACCCTCCCATGGGTGCACGACGTACCATTCCCGCGCAGACATCAAACCATAGTTAACAAATTAAGAATTGGCTTACTTTATATAGTTATACATACATGAAAATCTAATGAACAAAACGGAACAACGACAATACACCTCATGCAACACCATAACCACTCTTAAACACCTGTTAACCGAATGCCACCTGACAAAAGACTCCAGAAATAGGCTGATGCCCCCCTACAATCTATGCGAAATACTAGCACCTGACACAGGGACGACATCGATTCTTCTTCAACACCTCAAAGAGACAACACTTTTCCAGAGAATATGACATATACAACACAAAGATTATATCACATGTAATTTAAATTAACATAATATAAGCCTTTCCAATACATAAATATATATTTTATTTTATCTACTTTTATCTACTTTTATGTATTTATATTTTATGTGTTAATTTTTATTTTCATTATTATTTTTTATTTATTTGTTTTAAACATATTATATAAATTTAACTATTTGACGAATGACAATTTATTTAAAACTAACGAACATTGTAACTATTTCAGGACCCTAAAAAATTAAATGTTGAAGAGAACATACCAACAAATCAGTACTCCACGTTTTTAATTTCTTTTGTTATACATTTTATGGATCGAACCAATTCGTAATTTATAATATTACTCGATTTAACATTGAAAAAAATATGTACACAATATTTAATATTTGTATTACAAAAGTTATATGCCGCCCCCAAAAATGTGCTGCCCTGGAGCAAAAGCTTCTTTTGCACCTATGTTAATCCGGCTCTGGTCTTGGTGTTAACATACAACGTATAGGTAAAAGTTACTACGATACATATAAATCTTAAAAAAAATTTCAACTAACAAATTTCTAGTGGAGTATTTTTAATTCAAAACTCTATTTATATTTAGCATTGTTAAAATTTGTCCCAGATAAACCTGCCTATTATGTATAATAATTAAAAGGTACTCATTTACGCGTTCTTCAGCCCCTAAATAATAAAACCTCATTGGCGTACTGCCATTGATTTCATAATATAAATAATATTATAAAATCAACGGTATTGCACACTTTTTCTGTTAATTAGTCGAGCTTATAGAGTGCGGAGGCTTAAAGTTATAAACATTTTTTTTTTTTTTTATGAATTCTTTTATATAAGCTACTCTATACTCTATATCAATAAAAAAAAATGTGATCCAACAGTGGAGTTTTAGTTTTATAGTCAGTTTTACCGATATTTCAGAAACTGGTCATATAACAAAAACATAAGACATGGTACTTTTTGTATTGTTGGCGGTATTATATATTATTTAAAAATAATGACTTATTAGGTTTGGTCGATTATAATAATTACGACTAAGGTATAATACCTTTAGGAATGCATAAAACTATTAAATGACATTGTATTGTTATGGTCATGCGTGTAATATTTGCTGAGGTTACGGTTCAACAGTACCTATAGTTATATAAAATACTGACAACTAATTAATGATTAATTTATGGGACCATAGGATGTTGATTGTTTATGTTAAGGTTCGGTTGGGTTATGTTAAAATTAAATTGTTAAAATTGTTATTATTTAAAATTTAAAATTATGCAAAAATAGTCGATCATGACGTTGTATATCAACTCTTATCCTTTTTTTACTTTTTTGAATAGAAGTATGGAAGTTGACATATTATAATAAATGATGTGAGAAATAGAACGGAAATCCCTTCTCTGCCCCAACCCTCCCCATATACTTATAGTCCTATTCTTGGGTATTTTCCTCAAGAATAAAACAATTTTATTTGTAAAAGTTTGAAACTGAAACTAAGTATTAATACTTTAACTTTAAAAACTTTGAGTCTTTAACAAAAAAATTATTTGCAAATTGGATAGGTATTTAAAAATGGTATTTATGATTTTTTTAAAAACTCAAAGAGCTGATTTTAATCAAAATGGGTTTTATATTTAAGTTTATAATACAATAAATAATAATTATCATTAATCTATAGGTTTATATATATTATATTGTATTACCTATTATATTATTATTATTATTAACCATTGGGTTTAGTAGTTTGGTCAATGACATTATGTATAGCATTAAATAATAATAAGTATAATAAGTATACCTAATAACACAGTACCTAGGTATCTATTATTAATCAGTGGTCCATATACCTTTATTACTCATTGTAATAGTAGGTATACGTTTACGGCTTACTATACCTTATGATTGGTATTAATTAAATTTGCATACTGCACAGTTCTTCGGGTTAAGGTTTTATTGGAGTGGCAGCTGGGTTCATTCTTAGCACATACAATTCAAATTAGGTTAAGCACTTTAATATAAATATACAATATTGAATTTTTTGAAAATATAATCAACATTTCTACTTTTTTTGTAAATCCACTACCTACGACCTACCTATATATAATTATTATTGTTTATGTTTCCAAATAATTATTTCTTCTAAGAACCATAAAATAATAACGGAAATAAACATGTATTTTCAAAAACTAAGTAAATTAAATAAATAAAGTACAATGAATATTCTATAAGTAAAAAAAATTCAATTTATTATTATTCATTAAATAAATGATAATTCGTGTTGGTTTGCGTTGAAGGCGACCAGTTTATTGAATAGTGTAGATAATTTTGTTTTAAAAGTCTGTCGTATGCTGTCGTATTGTCATGTCGTAACCAATCGTTAGCTGAAATCAAAAAAATACCTACCTATGGGGTTAAAAAATAAATGCGGTTAATAAATTATATTATATTGTTGTATTTTTTAAATATTAAGCTACCAAAAACAAAACAATAAATATACAATGATATAATATAATAGCCTGAGGCTTATATAGAATCAAAAAATAATCGAAAGATTTTGACGATTTAAGGAAAGTTTGGATAATAGATTAAATAAAATTAGTTATTTTATTTTGACATAACAGCTATTCAAATCATCGTCCATCACCGCATATTTGTTTATTTCTGCTAGCAGCCGGTTAACCGAAAGAAAAAAAAGTTACCTATTACTCCACCGATTTAAAAAAAAAGATTTTCTTTTTTCTATTTTTAAAGTTTTGAACACCTTTTTGCCGAATATTAAAAACAAATTGAACAAAGTTTGAATCATATAAGTGGTGGAATTTTTTATGGGCATTAGCAACGAAGTGATATTAAGTCAGCTATAGTTCCTATTTACATAAGAAAAAAAAAGAAAAATATTTTGATTATTTCCTCTTTGTTTAAGTTATTCTATAATACGAATTTTACCTATATGGGTATAGATTATAGCAGCTGTCTATAGAGTATAATATAATGATCTACAAAAAAAATTATTTCCATGTTTAATATAATATAATATATCTATTATTTCTATTGTACCTATATGGCTATATCTACCGTATATTTTAATATTGTATTTACATCATACATAATTACCCGTTTAAATAGGTGATGAAAAATTATTTCTTCTTCTGCCGGGTCCTAAGTATTGACTTCTTCCCTGACTATAATTTATAACAATACATAATCATAACAGTATTAGCACTTAAATGACATCTAATTGTAATATGCTTGTTATAAAGCATAAATATTATTATTCAAGTAACCACGACAACCCCTTATGGAATATCATAACGTTACTCTTCTTTGTACATATATCGTTACGAGTTTGACAGGTAATATTTTTCAGAAATAATATTCTTTATTAAACATGACATATATTATTATTATTATGTCTAGCCTCTAGAATATAACTTATATCATGAGTTATGACATTTAACAATTATAACAGATTAGATTTTTTAATTAAAAATACAAATTAGATTCCGAATATAGCCAATTTCGTATCTTGTGTGTGTATCTATGTGGCTCGTGCATATGTACCTAATGATAATACTCGTACTTAGCACCTATAGTTAGTAAATACTAATAATGAACCAATTAAGTTCTATTAGTTAATATTATTTTTGTAGAATTCGACACAAGACGCTTTTATTCAATTATCGATATAAAATAATACAGAAATAAAAATAATATCTAACAATTTAAAGAGGTAAATGTGAAAGTATAATATAAACTTTGCACTTAAAACATAATGTGTTGTATATTTGAAAAGGAAAATAAATAATTAATACATTATACAACTGATTCTTTAGTCAATTATTTTGAGGACAAAAGGTTTTATTATTATGTACAATTAGAAAAATCCCCCTTTTTGAATGTAATATTTGTATACTTATAATTATTTAAAGATGATGTGTAAACAAAGGGTGAAGTTGTGAAAGCTCAAAGATGAATGTTATAGGTGTATACAATACGAACAATAAAAAATCATTATACAAAATGCATGCAAGAATAAACCCTATTTTTTATTAAATGCATCTCAGAGTATAATAGGTTGTCGTAAAAATAATATTGACCTTATAAAATCAATAATTTTACCTACATTTCATTTGAAAAATACTAAAAATTAAAATGTTGAACTAAATGCCTCCTCTGTATTGAATAAAAGAAAATCACTATATATATTATAATATTAAGAGTTAATTATTATTTTACATATATATGTATGATTAAATGGATCAATACTGGTCTTATTTATAATGTTATCCTCTAAATAAAGTTTAATTTTTACTCAGAAATTTGATTTAAATTTTAACACTCCCTATCAACTATTTTTATCCGTTTGTGAACAAACAGTATTATTTTTAAAATGTTTTTAACGAGTTTTTTTTTTAAATAGAGAAGTTATTCTTAAAACTGCCCAGAGACGCAAAAAAATACAAAGAATATATATTTGATGACATAGCTCTTGGTGACTTATTTTTTAAGACACAAAGAAAGAACAATAGGTACAATAAAAAAAGAGAATATATAAAAGCAATTCACAACTCGTTTGCTTCTAGTGTTGTGTAGGCTTTTATTTAATGGTTTTTAAACACAGCTTCAATAAAAATAAAATATACTAACAAACTTTAAATGATTTTATATTAAGACCGTTTTAAAGTTTACATCAAGCACAACTAAGCTCTTATACCAAAGAATAAAAATAAAAAAGACGTCTTTGATAGTGTATTATTTTTTTGGATGTTAAATTATTCAAATATGCTTAAAAATACTTAAAAATGCTATTTATAAAATTTATGATTTTAAATTTTAAAACTCTAAGGATAATATTCTGTAAAAATTGGTTCTTATACAATTCGTATACACTATTCCATCGTTTATATCAGATACCTGTATTACATTAATTTATTATATAATATAATTTGTTTGTATCGTAAAGTATTTAATAATTATTTACATTATTTTATATTTACTAGTGATTAATAATTTGTACATACATTCCAATCCAAATTGATATGTTCCTTAACGCAAGGACTGGAACTGTTTTAAAAAAGACCTGTTTTAGACCTAAATCTGTTGAGAATCTTGGGACTAAAACCAGAACGGAATCTTAAATTATTTTTTTTAGGCATCGAAACCTTTTTCGTGGTTAAAATTTATATTATTGCCCTACAGATGTAATCCATAAACCTGTTATACCAGTTAATAGTTCAAACTATTATTAAATGAAAAAAATGATAAAAAAAAAAATCCTCAAGAGTAAGTCACTAATATTATAGACTAAATATACTATAGTATATTTAATCTATGCTAATATAAACATTATACTTTGTACAAATATATCATATTGATATTATAACATATATCTATTAATAATTAATATGTTAAACTATTGTTAATTATTTATGCATTTTGTATTATTTTGACTTTTCCTTATACTATGGTAATTTTCCCATAATATAAATTATCTTATCACACTATACATTATACACGTATATGTTTTGTATGTTTTTCTATTAGTTAAATGTTTATAAGCTATTAAAATATGTTATTTTTTTTTTGAATTTTCGCACTATTAATTATTTAAAGATTAAGTGAAACTATCATGAATAGTCACATGAAGATAATAGTATATTTTTTATAGTTTTAGTGATAATATTAATAATATTATATTACCTAAATTATGAAAAGCACTTAATTACAAATAGCTGTCATTAAATAAACGTCCATAAAACAATGACAATATTTTTATACTGCAAGTCCTTAATTCTTAAGAATTAAATAAAAAGCAAGTCTTATAGAAAGGGTTAAAATCGAAATTTTATACTTTTGAAAACCTAAATCGATAAAATCATAAAGGTCCATTGACTATCGTATAAGTAATTAACATTGGATCCTGACTGGCTGACTGTTATGTGTAGATCCGAGTAAGCTTTACTTGTACAATTATGTTCGCTATATATTATTTTATCAAGTCAATTATAGGTAAAGTTTGTCGGTATCGATAATAGGAGTGCCCCTGAACTCTGAAGTATAGAGTGCAGTATTTGTTGGATTTTTAGAAATCAGATATAATAAATGATACTTTAAAAAAACTGGACAGGATACAAAGACCGGGTGTTCGGCATTCGTCACGCTTCGCTCACTCAGTGCAGAATAGAGACGTGTTGAGATATAAAATTTAAAAGCAATGATAAATTATTGCATTATAGAAAACCAATTTTGTGGCGAGCTTGGTAAGAACTGTACTTTCTGACATTTTTTAAACCATTAAAAATTTTAAAATTTGGTAAAAACTCAAATTTAATTATTTAACGCTTGGATTAAGTACTATGCAATGACGATTTATACATTTTTAACTTAATTGATTTAATATGAAGTTAAGTTGTATAATATTTTGGCTTGGATCTTAATTAAAAAATGTATTATTTAATATTCTCCATGATAGTAAATACTTACCTTCATTGGAACATGTTTTATAATCATTAAAAAAAAACTATTATGTAGGTGTTAAAAGTGTCAAAACGTGAGTACCTACTGTAAATTATAATTTCAAAATATATTTTCGGATACCTAAAATAATTTATTTTCAGTAGGTACCTACCTACTTTCAATTATATATTTATGTAATAGGATCATTTACATGTATAATTTATACAATTTTGTGTTGATTTATTATTAGCTGTAGTTTCTGTAATTTTTCTGAACTATCTGTAATCTGCACCTATTGACTTATTATATTGTTTAACATAATATCTGTCTTGCTTCCCTATATGTGATAAATTAAACACTAAACATAATATTGTCATACATTCTGTTTTTATTTTTTATTTTTTTTAGACATGAGATAAATTACGACTGTTGATCGAACGTTATTTATTAATTTATTGTATAATTTGTATCAATTGTATTAAATTATTTTATATTTGTATATACATACATATTTAGACGCATTTACCTAGGTAACTAATTTTTTTGATTCAAATATCTATATTTAATTCAGCTTATTATTTTTGTATAAATAACCAGTAACAATATTAGGTTTATCAACAGCGTAAACTTTACAAATTTAACTATATTTAATCTAAGTTAGTGTATTTTATAATTCCTTGGGTTTTGAAATTATTATTTGGGATGTTCATAAGCTCTGTCACTGAAAGTTGTGAAGTGCTTTATATAATCCTTTGTGTCCTAATTATATCAATGATTAAATTTCATTTATATATTTTAATATACATTTGAATTGTATATATTATTATATCACTAGATAGCGTTAATATCGTCGCGACGACGAGGGTAGACGAAAAGCAGCCCTTTCATAAAGTTTAGTATAGGTTTAACATTTCAACAGAATTATATCACTTGAAACATACTCCCGAGGACATTTTATTATTTGTCGTATTATTTGGTAAGTCGGTATAATTTATTTAAAAAATACCTTCGTATTATAGCATTACATTTATCAAAAATGTGTAATATTATTTTTATTACTACAACTTTTAATCTACAAAATAAAATTAATAATTAATACTTATATTATTAACTTAAACAGTATAGTTAATAATATAATTGAATATTGATATACAGTAAAGTTTTTTTTATATTTATAGTTTTTGTGTTATAATAATGATTGGTTAGATAATTAGATTTTTAAATTTGTCTGCACAATAATAATGTTAATATTATAATGCATAGACATAGTATTCAGTTTTCAAAAATTATAATTTTTATGAAATCAAAATAGGTGTCTCAAATTATTATTTTTATTAAATTATAAATTAATTTTCCTCTATAAAAATTAGTTTATAACAGACTGGTAGGTAACAATATAGGTACATACACTTAATTTCATATATTAATATATTATAGATCAATAACATGATAATATTGTCGTTATAATAATTCCATTGCCATAATACAATCATGCAATTTAGGTACCTGCATGATATTAGAGACCTTACTCGATCATCAATCACCTAGGTACATAAAGTTAGTTTCCTATATAATTATCAAGCATCATATTGAATCATACATTCACACATATTTTATACCTAATATATTTTTAAGATGTTTGTACAATACGTGTTAATAGTATTAGAAGTTAATAATATTAGAAGCACTATGTATTAAAGTAGACTGTAGAGTATACATTATGGGTAAACAAAGCCGATAATATTAACTCAAACAGGAAATAGCCTACCGCAGTACCATCACACAGTTGACGCAGTCAACTCATTGATGTAATTTTTATTAAATTCTCTTACTTAATATATTACATGGCGAGACTAATCAATGATGGAACCATTCACGTCAAGATACGTACAATTATTTTTAATTTCGCAGCGTAACTTGTTAGTTAGTATTTAGAACTTTTAAAAGTAGGTATAAAACTATAAAATCATGATGGAATCTGCGTGCATCTGTATACATATTTAGTATGTATTATTATAATATTTCTTTTATTATTTATAATATTATTTAATTATAACTATTTCAAAAGAAATTCACTATTCGTTTTTCATAGTACAAAGTACAAGAATAATATGCAATAGGTACAAAATTAATTTTTTTTTATAAAATTAACTTTAAGCTTTCGATATTTCAGGTCTTGAGCGATTATTGTAATTAATTCACTGAACTATTTACGTAAAATAAAATTACAAACGGATGATTTATCGCTATCATGTCAGACATGGATATTGTAGAAGTTGACGACGAGAATCAATTCCACGGCAATAAAAATGAAAATCTTAAATTAAGTTCTCAATCAGGTAATTTTATGAAATTATAAATATTATACGATTTGTTTGAACTATTAACTTAAGTAACTGTATTTTTTTTGTTTGTCTTTCGTACTGATATTAATTTATATGAAAATATTTAATGATTTGTTTACAACAACAAAAAAAAATAGCTTACTAAACAAAAATACAAATAATAAAAATTATAATATAAACATGGTATAAAAATTACATCTATAGGTAGGTAATCGCATTCAATTATTATCGTGTCTTAGACATCGTATGTATTGAGTAAAAATAACGATTTTGTCTCATTTTTCTAACATTAAGTAGTCATTGTAGCACCGGGTTAGCGTGCTAAAGTCAAATTTACGATAGTCGTAATCGTAAACTAACGTTCTGTACCTGGCACAGTATTACGTTTTGGGTATTCGCCAGCACGGTGTTGAACGATAAAAACTGATCGCACCTACAAGTGACAAATTTAATTTAAAACTTTTAAATGTTAACTCGTTATTATTTAGGTGTGTAAATGTTAAATTGATAAAAATAACAGTTAAGAAGTAGACAAGGATAAAATAAAGTGACGGAGTATGTTGGGCACTCGTAAGTCGTTATCTATACTCATAACTCATTCTACTTCGCTCGCCTCGGCGTAAGCCAGAGAATATTGTATTATCATTTAAAATTAGAAAGACACGATGGATAAGCCATTGAATTTGAAAAACGATTACGTTCAAATTTGGTTTATCCAAAATTGTTTAAGATTTCAGGTTTAAACGAGGGCAATACATTTTACTGTTTTTTAGTACAAAATTCATTGAACGCGTATTTATCGTTTACTTTGAATAAAAATAATAATTTCATTGAAAATTATCCCATTCGATTTTTTGAATATTTAGTGTATTAGACATTAGTAATAGTATACTATTTATATTTATTAAATCTTCAGCTAACTGACAGGGATAGATAAAACTTTTCTATTATTTTTATAAGCAATGTAAAATATAATATATTTATTATATAGGTATAATTAATCTCTTAGTAATAGGTATAGGTACCAAAAACTCCCTTGTTCACTTAGTATCTAAAGTGTTATGCATTTTCTACCGTACAAATGTAACAAATCCTTAGTCTATCTTAGTTTAATAACAACAGTAATCTAAAAAAAAAGTATTCTTATGATTTTAGAAGCTAGGAACGGAGGCAAATCGGAGAGTATTCGTCGAATGGTGGACATAACCCGCGACAAACCAATTAAAGTTTCCATCAGGGTAGCTGTACCTGTAAGAGACCATCCAAAGGTATGCACTAGGGATACATCATTTACAATTAGATGAAGGAAATACTTATTAATTATTATACATGTTTTAGATTATAATTAATAATTTGTATCCGTAACCTATATAATATTATGACGTATCAATATTGATGCGGTTTTTAGGTATTAATATAAATTAGATGTTTCAAACCCAAACATTTTATACATATTATTTATACGATACCTTGTCGATACATCGAAACTACATCATTAAATGATGTTATTCACATTATTTTTTAGGTTTATGTAGGTAATATTTAACGTTTGTCTAGATATCGAAAATGGTATTAAGGCAAATAGCCAATAAATAGGTAGCTCATCATTAGGAACAACGTAATATTTTATACCTATATTTCAGCCATTGTTAAATGTAAAATAAATTTCTACATATTACCATATTTGTATGCATTGGACGATATTGATATCCATTAGAATACAATGATTAGATGAATAGATGGTTCTAAAAGCCATAGGCATAACATGATTTTATGATTGCACCTTATCGATATTGTTGAAATTTATTAACGTTTTCCGTATTTCATCGACATCCCAAATTTCCAATGAGGATGTGTATTTAATATTTATATCATTAATATTCATTATACTATTATAAAAGAAAAACACTGACAATTATACGTTTTATTTATGATCACTAATTATTTTGAAATTAATAATATAGGTACTTACAATACTTATTATATAGTAGAATAAGTATATACTTTATCCATAACACATATTCTTAAAACTGTTTCAGTTAATATTTTAAAATTAATTGATGAACAGTGTTGCAAAAAATTAAATTACTTTTAGATAATTAATTACAGATTATACACAGCTGTAGTTGGTAGACAACTTAATCAAGTATAATAGCATGTGTGTCCCCTCACTTGAAAACACATCAGTTTAGTACTTCATAGTTCATACATCAGCAATGTATAATATATATATAAATATTATATATTTAGCGCGTAAACAGAATATCGTATAAGATAATCATCGTGTAGTGCGTCCGGGTGCGTTACATTAGCCCCTCCCTCCAAATTTTATATTCATAAAAGATCTACGCTCATTATAACGTGTGTGCTCGTTATGCAGTAAGGTAGTCTTAAAAGGTGAATATTTATGCTAACGATAGGTATAATATGTATAATTTCGTACAAAAATGATGTTTAGATAGGTGCTTAAACTTAATTTATCTAAAGTATAAATGTATATGAATGTATTATATTTAGTTAAAAAATGCAGTTATTCAAAATATAATTTTTTGAATTTTTAAATGTATGTACCTACTTAAAGATCATATTTTCGAGTTCTTGAGATTTTTGTACTACTTAAGGAGTGTTCTGTCTCCCGTGGAGTTACACACATCTGTTTTTAAAAAGAAACCTCCTCGCCTCCCCCTTTTAAACAACAAATTATTTTGCGGATAATATTTCTGAAAGTGGATGACGTATTAGAAACAAAATTCAAACGTAGTTTTTGAGTTATTTAACTTTGTGTATACAAATAATAGGTCTATGATGGTAATGACAGGGTTTGGATATAAGTCAGTAATTTGAAAATTGTAGTAATTTATATTGATCTATCAATATCTATAATATATAAAAATGGTCCAAGTATAATAAATACTAGACCCAATATTATATCTACTTTATAATTTTGTTAAAACATATTTAAGTACTTTAGTACTGTTATTCAGTATTCTTAATATACACAAATAACTGAAAAACTACTCGTTCCAATTTTGAACTCAACATTTTTAAAATAAAACTATCCACTAAAATAAGGGAGGGCTCTCATCTTAAAAACCATCTTATATCACTCCTTAAGTAATACAAAAAATCTCAAGAATTTTACAATATTGTCTAAGTATATATTTAAAAATTCCAAAAATCAGAATTATAATACATTTAATTTTAAATAAGAAAATGGGTTGAGCATACTTGGTATCACTCTGTATATAAGTATAATTTTATACTGGTATATTATAGAGATAAGAATATTATATAAATTGTGTGTTCTTTTGCGTTAAGAATCCCAGAATTGAGAGTAATAGAGCGTAATAACTAATAACTGAGTAGAGCGAGTAATGTATCAATTTATTGATTATAATAATTATGTTTTAGTTTTTTTTGTCAGTATTCGTATTTGAACAAATATTTGATTCAATCATAAAAATAGGTAAATTGAGTGTTTCTGGTAAGCACATTTGATATAGTTGGTATTTTGGTAGGTCAAAAGCATAAAAATCTCAGAACCCTAATTGGAAAAAATAACGAAAAATTTTCACTGGTCATTTATATTAGAACTTTCTATCACGATAAAATTTTCAAAATATTTTGATTTGTTTTGAACTAATTAGGAACATTTTCAGTTTCCAATTTTATTAGTCTTTTTTTTCCTATGGATGTCAATAAAACTTTATTTGTTGGGTAAAAAAGTTTGAAAATTTAATACAAGGCTCCTACTATATTGTTACAATGACTTTTGAAAAATATTAAAAATTCTTAGTCACAGTTTTTTTTTATAAGCATTTAAAGTTCAAAAATTGATAAAATATGGAAAAATCACGAAAATTACTAAATTATTTTGAGTTAAGAATTCATAAAAATTTTTCTTTTTAAATCTAAGATTTTAAAATGTAATACAGGATTCCTTATAAAATTATCTTCCTTTATCAAAAAAAAAAAAAATGTTTATAATGTAGCGGTTTAGTTATTTTATTGTTATTCAAAAACGAATAACTGTAGATACATGAAAATTTTACTGAATGTTTATATTTTCATTTGCTATACACCATATTGAAAATATTTTGACTTTTTTTGAGCTGCTTATGGACATTGTCAGTTTTCAATTTTTTTCTATAAATATCAATAACATTTTATTTGTTGGGTAAAAAAGTCTGAATTACACTTGAATACTACTATAAGTACAGTAGAAATAAACTCTCCAGTTTTTCAACTTTTTATTTTAAGTTAAAATTAATTTTCAAGTGTTTTTAAAAATATTCATTTTCATTATAATTTACAATTATAAAATATAGGTAGGTACATTTCAACTTTAAATTAATTACATTTTCGATAAAAATATAAAAATACAATTCGTTGTATTAGTTTGTTTAGAATGTATGCAAGGAAACTGTGAGATTGAAAGTACCAATATTTAAAATGTACTATCATACATACCTGTCAGAATTCTAATATTATGAATTAATTAGATCGTGTATTTTTCATATATTAGCTTATAAGTTATAAAAGTACTTATATACCTATATATAAATTGTTGTATTCTAGCACTTAGGCTAGCTATCTAGACAATATTATTCAATTGTCAAAATGTAAATGTCATTGTTTTAGATGATATTATGAAATAATAATAAGACGTAAGTGGTAGGTAATAAAAACAACTTCAAAATTCCAAGTTATTGTTTAAGAAAATTGTGTGCATATATAATATATAAAATAAAAGTATATCGTTATGAGTTATGAAAATCTATTTATATAATTCAACAAAACGAAACGTTTCGTTTTTAAAAAAAATATTTTGTTTTATTGACTTGACATGTTCAATTTTTTTTTAAACATATATATGTTTTTGGGCTGGGTACAGATATTTTATTTTTCTAATCGATTTTGAAAAATATACGTTTTTGTTGTCATGGTTACTTATTAACAAAAACATATTTATGATTTATAGATTTTCTTTGTAGAGGAAATATATCGAACCGCGTATGCTATGGCTTTTTATTAATTGTTTTTTCACATATTTTGATGTTGTTTTAGGTTTGGAATTTTAGATTTTTGCTTATATCGAATCAAAGCTATTATTATTTATTTATTACAAGCTTTTATATATTGTTTATAATAATATTTTTGATAACCAACAACCGTCACAAAATGGAATAATTTGATATATCGATTCTAATTTGTTTATAGTATAAATAATAAATATAATGTTATACAGGTAGTTACGTATATTTCTTACGTACCTGTTATAAGTTTGTGTTTTTTACAAATTAATTTCTAAAACGCGTTTTTTTATGTAAATATGTATTGAAATTTGAAATTTATACAAATAAATAATAATTGTCAAAACGCATTTTATATCTTACATATTTCTTATGTTTTCAGTTTAATTTTGTTGGGAAACTATTGGGACCAAAAGGCAACTCATTGAAGAGATTACAGGAAGACACCATAACGAAAATGGCAATACTTGGACGTGGATCTATGCGTGATCGGAACAAGGTAATCACATTATTGTGTTCTTAGACCTTAGTATTATTATTTATTGGTTATTTGTTCGAGTAGACAATTGATATTATTATACAGAATTTATATGTACCTACCATAATATTATACTCTGTATGCTAGACCACGAAAGTTGAGCTATCGTCAGCTTATGCGTATAATATAACCACCATAATATGCGTAAAACCGGGTGCGTCAAACACATACATAGATCAAATAAACACAATATACATATAATGAACATATAACGTGTACTGATCACGTGTACGCTTCAGTTGAGGAAGACGAATACGCTTGATTACCTGAGGGAATAAGATGGGAAATTATATTAACTACTGTGTATATAAGCGTGTCAGCGGCGGGACAAAACGTTTTTCTGACACACGTTTTAATATGCCGCCGGAGTCTTGTGCAGTACCTATACTACCTATACCATGGTTTATATACCTATACAAGCCCAAATGTCTTGTGGTGGAATTGAAAATAACTGCAGCTGTAAGACGACGTTGGTACGTAAGTGCTGCACGATTCTCCGCCGCGACAATATTTAACCCGAAACCAAAAGCTATTTTTCCAGATACGGTTTTTCGTAGTTAAACGATATACACGGTTGATTTCACATGCACGTGGCGAAACGGATTTTCACGTATGAATTACTACACGTATTCGCATACATAACATTCATACATAATATAATATACAATACGACATAATATTATATTGGTTGGTGTTCGCGTATTTACCACCGTATACCGTATAGGTACTATTGCGCTATTTCTTCCGTTCCATTTTTATCGCCGAACTCCATCCCCTCCACTATGTGCCGGTCGATTATTATAATAACCAATAGGTATGATATTGTAAAAGTATACTTATAATATAACTACAGATATACGGAAAACTGCAGTAATTCCTCCGGGGCGTACATAAAATCACATTCAGTATTTATAATATAGTGTACAAAATATAAATGAATAATATCGAAACAAATAATCTCGGTCCTTTCTTTAACGACATTTTAATTTATAACATATTGTTTTGCACGCTGTTAAAAATATATACATGTATACCTATACCTATATAGATATTATAGGTGTATGCTGCCGTGCAAATCGAAAACAAGATAAATCCAGTCTCCAGTCAATACGATTGTTGAGAAATAGCATAATATAATGTTTTAAAAGCGCTTATACAAACAGTTTTTCAACATGTGTGCTGATATATCTAATTTTACATCTATTGATGAAAATCCTAAAAAAATAAAATCAAGCTAAGTTCAATTTTTTAGCAGATTATTTTAACGTAAATGATATCTGAAGTTTGAAAATAAAGTTGAAAAATGATATCACAATTTTTAGAGTCGTTTTTTTTTAATATAGTGTAGTGGAGTGTTTTTGTTGGGATATCACTCATTTTTTGTTGATACCTTATTGTTTCCGGAACATATTGGTTTTGACCAATGATCTTTTTTTTTCTTTTTTTTTGTAGATAATAATAATAATAATAGAAGAAATTAGTATTATTATTATTATAATTTTTTTTATTGGTTGCCATATGTGTTGGATAGTACATTGTAATGCGGGCCGTGGGGAATAGTATCCAATAAAATGTTTAAAATACGCCACAATAATTTCTAGTTAAATTAGTTATAGCTCTTGTTGATTTTGTATTTAACTTCTACGTAAAACTTCCAATTAGATTATTTTATTTTCAAATTTCATTATTTAACTAAAAATGTTCTATGCTTTCCCAAGAAATTTTTTTTCGTGAATCTTGTTGCGTCCTGCAGTTTTTATGTGTATTTTGCCTATATGTGTATTTTAATACACGCTTTTCTTTTTATACTTAGCGCGACCCTACCAGGTCGTTGGATATAATTTCTCTCCAAGTAAATAAATTATACATAACAAAATAAGTGTACTTTAATTCAATTTACTTAGCATTTATTTATGATATCACTTCTTTATAGTCTTTAAAGATCTGTTTTTTTTTTTACTTAGCCGTTTTTTACACTGAGTTTGACGAAGTGTTTTTGCTGTGATGTCATCAATTTTTTAGAAAATTGTCGAGACAACGGTTTTTTGGGGAATTTTTTTTATCACTATTTTCATTTTTTTATTCAATAAGTACTTTTCTTTATTTTTTATTCTTTGTTTTTACATTTTAGTTTGCATATTTAAAATTAAACATTACCAATATATTATCGTACGCGATGTGCGATCGCAGTAATAACACACTAATACACAATACACTAATGCTACTATTATGCTAGTAATAATATTACAATTTAACAAATTACATTAAATAAAATTTGACAAATTTAAGGTCTAAGGTGATTTCATGAAGCGATAGTCGATAACGAAATGAAACAAATAATAAATGCGTGAAATCGTGAAAAAGCAATAATGAAATGCGTCGCGTACACGAAATGGAGAGGGGGAACCGGTCGGCACGACAACGCGGGATGCGGCTGCCGTGCTTCCAGATTTCATTATAATTTCTCATTAAAAAGTTTGCACGTTTCCTTTAATAACACGACTTCTAACCATACAATTTCGTTGATTTTTGCAAAATGATAATCTGCACAATTTGTCTGATTTTTCCAATTTATTAGGTATCAATTGATCCTGTAGAAGTGCAGACAATTAGTTGGGTCTGGTGAATAAAAAAACCAAAATGTACACTGGGAAACTCTTGATTCAAGATAATATACACTGACGTGCCGCCGCTATATTATTTTTTTACTTAGCTCGCGCCATGAATGTGCGATCACAATTTAAAGTATAATAAATGATAAGGATAAACAGTGATGACCATGAGACCACATTCTTACAATCTTACCAATATCAATTTAGTAAATTACAAAATTGAAAATAATATACCAAATCATCATCATTTTTAGATTCTGAGCGGAGCGATGAATGTATTGATTTTACAATGATATTGTGTTCTTTTTATTTTTTTTTCTGGCTGTCAGCAACATTTTCGATAGTAAAGGTGTTCTGATTTTTGAGATCAGCATTTTTTTTGATAGAAAAGTGAATCTAGTTGGTACTTTCAGGAATTCAAAAATCAAAATTGAAAATTTCAAGTAGTTTTAGAAAGCGTCAAGGTTAGTTTATTTTAAAAAATAATAACCTTAGACGTTTTTACCAAATATTTATATTTAAATTTTCAAACAAAGGTTAATTTTGTAATTTTTTTTTCGGTTAGAAATTCATAAAAGTTTTTCTTTTCATAGCTAAGATTAAAAATGTTAATAGAAGATTTCACTTAATTTTTATACCTATACCAAAAAAAAAAGTTTATTTAAACAGAATTTTCATTTTTTAAGAGCTTTTGAACTTATATATTCATATATATTTGATAATCAGTTGTAAATTATTGATCAATTTTTAATATTTTGCTGTATTTCCAAAACAAATAATCGTAGACTCATGAAATGTTCGCCAAATATGAATATTAGCATAGCAGTATATGGGTATTAGCTGGTACACGACAGGCATGTCGTGTTATACATTTTAATCAAAACTCGTATCGGAATTTATACGCTTTACATAGGATTTAACGTTATTTATTAAGAATATTTTAATAAGCGTATGTACACGTTTGTTGTTGACAAACAGTGGACATTATTGATGATATATGTTTCTTTTACAATTTCATAATGGGTGGATTTATTACACATTTATACGTAATATTTTATTTTTTTTTATTCTTCAAGAAGACAATGGAATAGAATTTAAAATATAACATATACATACATTATACATATCTTTAATAATTTACATAATATATTCATATATTGTAATTATAAATTATATAGTAAATAGTGTTAGCATTTTAAACTATGTGTGACGTATCAGATAGTCAGATTTGATTCTTTAATGTTTGGTAATTTGAATTTTATTAGATAATTATTATAAATATACAAATGCATTATTAATTTACGTTTTATACCTTAAACGTTATAAATTATAATTTTATTATGATAAACCATCGTATTTAGAGTACCTAAGCGTTGCACTGTGCAAATGTGCCCTTCTGGCTGGCTTGCTAATCGCTAACGTAGGTTCCTACTTACCCCCTCGTGCCTACTATACATAAAAAAAATAAAAAAATAACCAAAATTATCTTTTAAGCAATTAGTTTAAAATACATATGTACCGCTAGTATATAAATCATACGTCTATGAATAAAATATAATGTAATAAAACTAATATACGGCAATTGTAAAAAAAAATATCCATTAAAAATGTTGGAGATTTTAATAGAAGTGAGTGTATTAGTTTTTATAGTATATAACGTAATATTATAATCACCATAATTATATATAAGCGATGTAATGGTATTTTTATTTTATTTTATTAAAATTAATTTTTATTTTTTATGTGACCATATTTTTATGGATATGATATTTGCTTCAGAAGTCAGAAAATTGAACATAGATTGTTGTTGAAAGAGCCAAGAGGTATTTTTTTCAAGTTCTCGGAGAATACTACAAAAATGTTGATCATTTTTAGGTAAACGTAAAGCCTCGAACAAACATGTTTTTCGAATGCATTGATTTATCATTGCTTTCAAAGTTTCAAATATAAAGTCCCCTCCCAAGTGATTCACTTATCTTACTTATAAAGAAATGCAGGATACCTATATATAGGTCAGGACAGGAAATCTATATGTCTATACTGTATTCGTATATAATAATATATAATATATTATTATTGTCAGGCGACAGCTACTAAGAAAAATTATTACAAGTAGGTTACCTATAAAACTAAAAACGGGTTTCAAAATTGCACAGGTGACAGGTGTTACAATATGTTTATTAATAATTATTTTTGACAACTATAAGTTATTATTATCAACAAAAACTAATTAATTAATTAATAATTATTATAAAGCTGAGAATTTAATGCCTCAAAAGTCTTAAAATATTACGCAGTATAAAAATGCGTTTAAAAAATAAATATTTCGAACAGTTTAAACAATTTTATAACGGAAGCATGTTGAATATTATTGAAGTTTTTTTCAGAAAACACTAAAATATAAGTTTTTTAATAAATTATTATTATCACCTATTTCATCAATTGTAAAGATAAAAAGGGTGGGCGACGAGTATTGCAAATATTTTACACGTTTTACAGACCACTTTTTACCTCTACCAATATGCTGGTTTTTGACTATACATTTACGGTTGCTTTAAAAATAAATCATAAACAATTTTGTAAAATCTTGAATAATGCTCTAGAAACTGGAATTTGTAAAAACATCATTAAAATAATCAGGATTTTCTAAACCATAATTTCCATTACACTATACGTATAGGTATGGAAATATACATAAAATTCGGTTCATATACATAAATTTAAAATAAAATTTGGTTAGTTCAACGTTTTGATAGAGCAACAATTTGAATAAAATTGAGTACCTAATCATTAATTACTTGGTTTCAAAGTGACGAATAAATTAAAATAAATTGCAAATATTGTTATAGTGCTGTTAGTAATAATATTTTAGTATCAAAATGAATCGTAAAATGTTTGCCTCTTGGGTATTGCACTATTGCGCCTCTAACCCTGCATGCCTTCTCACTATATCCTGAATATGGCCTGATTACACAAATACGAATATTAAAATTATATATTTATACATGTATACGATAAAATAAATTATATTATATAGAGAACCGATAGGTACATATATATATATAGTGTCTATGTTGTCATGACTATGCCTACATATAATCATGTAGTCAGGGTAAATAAAGCATAAACATTGAATTATCTTAAATGTTTAATAATATATTATTATTAGAGTATCTTTTTTGTATAAGTACTTGTATATTCATGTTATTATTATTACTAGCACGTCTCAGATATACAAAAAGTATTTGGTATAGGTACCTAATTTTATTATTAATAATATTATAATGAATATTGAAATATGCTAGTTAGTACCTAATACAATGATATGCTATTTCTATCCTACTATTCAAAATGAACTATATAAGTTTAACAAGCATGATATAACTATAAAGAGTTAAGTGTAGAAGTGACTTTATAATAAGTTTAAATATCATGAACAATATAACTACGAAAAAGTAATGGTCGATACATAAAAGTTTATTCGTGTAAGGAAATAGGAGGCTTTTGATGTAGGATTTAAAACTTACTATATACTATATAGTCTTGTATATAATATTATGTAGTATAGATTCCTTCACTATTTCTATCAGAAGTTAAAATTTTGCCAACAATATTTCCTGAATATCATCGTGATTGTCTTTTTGAACAATTTGTTTTGTACTAAAAGTTTTATTTTCTTTATACCTATATTATCGTTGGACAATAAATGCAATAACTCATAAGTCATAACTTATAAATAATATAATAAAACAGTTCCTAATCCTTTATCGTGAACATAATTTTATTTTTATGTTACTGTTGTTTAGCATACACACATTTCAAATGTATTTTTATTACAAAAAAAACAAATTAATTTTTTTTACTTTTTGATGAACTAAAATTAACATTGATTATTAATAATAATACATTTTACAAAATTCGTAAATTGCATATAGAATATACCTACATTGACAAGGAGTCGTCTCACCATGTTTGTGTCTGTATATATATTTTGTATTAATTAATTTGTTCAATTTTGGTTTTCATATGTTCCTCAAAAATCTGAAATTCTTAATTTATTTAAACATGTAGATAATTTTGGAGTTGACTTATTTATTTCCTTTAAGTTTATTTAAATATTCAAATGCTAGTTTTAAAGTGTATGTGGTTAGGAGGCGATTGGAGTAGTTTATTATTTGAAGAGTTCCTGTGTATGAGTAACTTAGCCAATCACGACAATACCAAATACTGAAATACGATACGATTTCTAAATTTAATCAATCAACTGAATTTATAAATTGTGTTTAATGCATATTATTACATTACTTTGTAATTGATAGGTAAGTACTATAACAACATGTAACTTGACGTTGTATATACAAATTAATTGTTTTTATTTAATGTAAATACTAAAAAGTATTTAGTTAATATTGTTTACACCCTTATTTCGTTTTAAGGAAGAAAAGTTAAGGAATTCTGGTGATCCAAAATTTTCTCATCTCAAAGATGACCTTCATGTTGAAATAACAGCCTTTGCTCCTCCAGCAGAAGCACATGCCCGTATTGCATATGCGTTAACAGAAGTTCGAAGATTTTTAGTACCGGTAAGTTTTAAAAAATATTTTTATATATAAATTGTAAATTTAATTAAAATAGTATATACCATTATGGCATTATGAATGACGTTATCAATCAAATATAAAATTCATAAAATTTTGTGCATCAAATTTAATTAATTGGTGGAGGTATGTGGAGAATCTCCAGTGGAGATATTATAATTTATAAATTAATATTTATAATTATCCTCCCAGTATTTTAAACAAAAGCCATAGTCAGGAATACATTGTAGTTAGTTCTGGTTAAACTTCAATTCGTATAAAATTACAATATCAAAGTTTTTGATCATGTTAAGCTTAATTTATATTATATGTTTATATTTATGTATATTACGGTCAAAGTGAGCCTATAATCGGACGTTGTTGTACAATGCCTGAGCAATGTATACAATGCCCAATTTCAATGGAAAATGGAGAAAACTATACTCTTTGCCCGGTCATTGTACAGAATGACCAAAGCACAGTGGGCAATTGTAATGAAAAATGTATAAAACAGTTTTGTTTACAATTAATAATGTACAATATTATTTATTTTGTGTAACATGATTGTTAAAAAGTGGATGTCGCTCTGCTGTACAGTAGATTACAAGTGGGTCACTGTAATGGATGATGTTGAATTTAAATTCAATGATATAATATCATTGTATAAGAAAAACGACGATTCTGAGCGACAATGGTCAGTCAGCCTATGATATTACTATAAGTACCTATATTTGATGATACTATTGTGAATAAAGTAATTTATATATTTACCTATTTACGTGGACCCTTGTTTTAAATTTTCAATCCTTAGCTATAAAAGTTGAACATTTTATAAATTTTTAACTACAAAATAATTATTAAATTTTAAATTTGATAAATTTTGTCAAAATTCGAACTTTAAATGCTTATAAATTGTAAATGATTGTAATATAATTGTTATGGCTTTCTATGTACGATTTCCAGTTCATCTCATATACTGCACAACTCTTCGATAATGTTTTAACAAATTCTCTACTATGATCACTCTAACCTCTGAAAGATACACCATTTGGAGCTTCAAATGTATAAAAAATATCAAGTAATATAATATATTGGGAATTTCTTTGCACATTTTTTTTTTATTGGCTTAAGTAAAATATACATTGTTAAGTGATCTTGATAAACTAAAGCAAACCGAAAATTAAAATATCAATTCAATCAATAAAATCTATTTGACAACTTATATCTGAAGAAGTTATCATTGGTTTAAATACTAACCCTTTTTTTCACAGTCTTACCTTTTCTCTGACATAATTCACTTAGATTTAAATATATCATTAAACATTCCCTACCTATTAATAATCTATATACATCAAAACTAATGTTTGTCTGTCAGTATGTATGTGTTCTTTATATGCATTCCCAAACAGCTGCAGGACCGATTTTGATGAAATGTTTTGAGTGTGTTTGAGTAATTCTTGGGAAGATTTAGATTCACAATTAGACCCGATAGGTCCAACTTGGGGAGGTGCTCAAGCAGGGATCTTGAGATTTACGATAAAATGTTTGTTTATAAATGGTTGCTATTGGCTATAGGAGAAATTATTAGTAGAAATTGTATTTATTTATTATTATTGATAAGTCATTGGTTAATCGGGCAGATCAGGTGTAAGTATACATCAAATCGAATTTTCACACACTGCCTACGAAGGTGGCTGAGTTTCACTTTGTCCGTGATCCGACGTCACACACTTACACCCAAAAAGAGTTGAACAATCATACATTTTTAAGAGTTGTCATTTTTTACGAGCAACGATGTGCGTGGGATCACCTAGTGTTATTATATTTTGCGTTCAGTTCATGTTCCATTCGGTTTCTACCTCCGTGGCCAATTTTTAAATTCACTTCATGAATTATTTTGTATAAATCTTCGTTATAAACATAATATTTAATTGTATTTGGTTCAGTTACTGGTATAATTAATTTTTCTAAATTACAAATCCCCTTCGTATGCATAGTCAATGTATATGTCACATAAATTGACTATGCATACGGACATAAGTAATTTTTTTCCTATATCATAGCGCTTCAATGATTTATAGTTACTTGGTTTTAACTTTGTTCCTATTTTTAACCGTTTGACTTCGCGTAATATTTCGTAGCATTTTAGCACACTGAAACATACGCTATTTGAATTATTTCATTCAAAACAATATAACATTTTTCGTAAAATGTTAAATCAATCGTTTTAAAATTTTGAATATTACCTAAGTAAAATAATTATTTTAACAAAATTCAAAATAAAAAATAAAAAAATACGGTTAATCCGTTGAATTGTGTAATTTCGACTGATCTAAAATTCTATGTTATATTAAGTTCAAAGACTTGATCAAACACAGTATAGCTGTTGAAAAACAGTCAGTAGTTGGATATCAGCTTGAGTGAATGTAATCGATAATCATTTGGTATCGTCTGTACAGGCACGTATATAGGTATACTGCTGCAAAATTCTACCTGTATAGTGTACCTATACTTGGCCATAGACGCGGACGTCAGAGTACTTATTTTTCTGTAAGCAATAGGTACTAAATACTAAAAATTTTCATTGACCACTAACAATTGGGCACTATACACAATGCCCGGGTAATGTAACCAAAACAGATTCACCTTTGCCCGAATATGACGAATATTATGCACAATGACCAAATTATTATTCACTTTGACCGTAACATGCAACATGGTATAGGTATATTTTACTTGCTTAGTAGTTAGTAATTAGATACAGCTAATATACTGTACCATTGTTAACAGTTGTTAAGATATCAGTGTATTCTCAGAGTCAGTTTATGTACAATTCACAAATAGGCACCTTTATTTTAATATATAATTAAGTAGTTGATACTAACGTTCAAGCCGTTTAAGGAAAGGGAAACCAATGTAAATATACACATCAGAGCTTTCATTAATTCTTTCAGGGTTTAAAATTATTGCATACCTAAATATATGCATATAATTTAATATTTGTATAGAATGCGGTATATTGTACCTATACTGGTATCTGGTACTCCTAATATACGTGTAATATTACTTATAATATATACTATATTATTATAGGTACCTATACCTAGTTAATTATAAATCTTAAGACATTATAATATTAAATATTAAAAGTAATTCATCTTAAATGTAATAAGAATATGCATATTATATATATACTTATACTATATTAATATATACGTAGGTATATTTATTTTACAACGTTAAATAAAATGTGGTGTGAATTATAGGGTAACTGAGATTTTATACAAGCGTTACTATTGTCTTATTTGTATACGATTGAGTGGGACTGGGTTACAAAAATATATTCCAGTCGACTCGTTTAAGATAGTTCACCGCTTTAATACAAGAGAAAGAAAAAAGTCCAGACCATAGGATCATTTTATAAACGTAGCATTTGTTGTTTAAAAAACCATTTCATTTTTAATTACGTTTACCCTGCCATTGACTTGCCGTTATACCATCTCGACTGTTAACAACTCAAAAAGACATTTTATTCGTCATTATTTGTTCAACGAATGTTCTACATAATCATTTAAATTTTAAAGTATACTATATACATGTATACTATATTACTGCTGGGTGGTGCGACGAGATAGAGTTTTAAAACTTAAATAACTCATTCGTAAATTGTTAATTAATACTTCCGTCTGCGTTGAGATTTACAGTTTACGGATATTATTAAATTTGGATTTGTTGCTGATGAACATACCACTTATCCGATTACAGGATTACAACGATGAAATACGACAAGAGCAAATGTGGGAAATGCAAATATTGCAGAAGGGATCGGGGGACGCAACCGATTCGGAAACCGGCGAGAGCGGATCTTCGTCTCATTCCGTGGACGATAATCGCCAAAATTACAGCGCCGTTCATTCAGCCGGAGAGTGTTCGCCGGTGCATACCAAACACAGCAACGTCAACACCAATCAAACAATAATTAACGGATCAGGTACGATATAATATAGGCACGTAGACACACGATATCGGGTCGTCTGGTGTTTTGCATTTAATATGATATATATATTGGGTATATATAAATAGTATATCTAGCTGCAGTTTACCTTCAATTCTATACATATAATTTATGTAACTTAAAGGTTACGGCGATTGACTAGTATTAGTTGTGACTTGTGAACGTTGCTTTAACTTCTCCGCATTCATTACATTTTACTAGTTGTGCAAAGATTCCGTTTTCAACACCCTCTCATTCTCGCCCTATGATTACGTTTGCTACGCATATAATGCAGCTATGTAGACCTACCTATTTGAATAGTTTGTCTAAAATCGATTGGTGTATAATGACAAAAGTTTACACGAATAGTATTTCTTGTGTCACCTATTATATGTGTACAGTGTATTATAACATTTGTATAGCTTAACGCGCCGTGTTTAGACAGATTTATTGGGGCTCACTGTTTACCCAACTTAATAATAAGTGGGACTTTGAGCATTGAGCAAAAAGTGGTTTTCCATATTAAGCCGTCTGAGGTCTTACAAAAGCCGAAAGGGCGTCTCACATTTTGAAATAAATTTTACATAATTCACCTTGGTATTTAGTGTATTGGTTAATTAAAATATTTTAGCACCTTAAATTTTAAACAAGTATAGGTACCTATTTTTAATAGGTATAAGTAATTATAACTTATAATATATTGTATACATACTGTAATTAAAAAACTATCGAAAATAAATACATTTAATTAAAAATTATAATTAATTTCGTTATTTTAAAAGTTTTAGCTCCACTGTTTTATACGCTTACGTAGTGTATTTTACTTACTAAAATTATTGTTTTTACTATAAAATTAAATTAAATACGGACAAGAAAAAATGATGAACACAGATTTTATACTTTAACGACTTATCTTTTCGGAAGTAATAGTTTGACCTTTTGTTCTTATTGTTATATTTAAAATGATAATAATAATAATAGTAATACAATAGTCACAAATCAATAGTTAGTATACATTTATCTCCTGGATGTAGAAAAACACGTGACTCCGAACAATTCAAACGGTTTAACAGAAACTCCAGGAAGGAAACGTCCTCTGCTGTCTGGAGAATGTGCCAAAGTATCAATGACTCCATCAAAGAGAACAGTAATGGCAATTCTGGCTAGAGCTAGAACTGCGCAAGTACACGTCAAAGACATGGTCACATTTTCGCCACATTTTAATGGGTAAGTTTTACACTAGGTACTTACGTTTTAATTTACACTTTTTAAAGAAAATTAAAAATATTCACACGAAAGATCATACATTTTCCGACGCTAAAGTCACAATACACTTTCGTTTATACATTTTTTTCCCGACTTAATGTTTGGTGTTGGCAATATAAATTTACAAATGAAGTACCAACCCAGTACCTATATAATATAATATATTAAATATCATTATGTCCAAACTTTTTTTATATTCAAATATTTTCTTTTTATTCATTTTTCTTTTTTATTGCAGACTCGTTCAGACAGATGTATCCACATACAGAGAAAAGCCTTTTATCCCCACAACCAATCTACTTTTGAACTAAATATGATATAATATAATACCTACTATTCACATCATCCATAGATTATCCAATCAAATTTCTCTGTAGTCACAACGCATGAAAGAATGGGTCAATGTATTTTTTAATCATCATATTATACAATCTAAATAATTAATTAATATTTTATTTTAAAACAAATCAGTTTTATTTTAGTGAATACATGGTTTAAGAATTATTTTAAAACTTAATTAATCATTATGATGATTAGAAAAAAATTGCTCAATACAATATAATAATAATAATATATATATTTTAATAGTATTATAAATTTACAACTTTACGATCTATCCTAATAAAATAATAAAAACAATATAAAGTCAATCATATAAATTAAATAATTATATTTATATAATTAAAATACAAAAACACGGTTTTTCCCTTGATAATATCCCAGTAAATACTCAATATTCTACATGAATATTGTATACATATTATAATAAACCGGGTAATCAATGTAATTTAATATAATTATAAATGCACACAAATTCACATTAATTCATGTTAGTTTATTTATTTTTGGTTAGTTATTTAATTATACTTTCTGTAGTTCTTTGTTATTAACATATAGTTAATGCCTATACCTGATTATTTTATTTAGGTATATTTTGTTCTACGTAGATATATATTTTATTTTATCTTATAAGTTGAATATATTGTTATTATTTATTGTTAACATAGTTAGATATTAATGTATTATTATAATATTATATATCATACTAGAATTTAATTAAGTACATAATATATAAACAATAAACATGTATAAGGTAACTAAGTTAATCTTTACTATTGATATTTATATGTAAATTTGAGATAATATTTTGTAAGCCTATAATAATTAATAAGTAAATAAGTAATAACTAATCAGATATGATTATTTTAGTAAAGTGTGGACTATTTAAAATAACAATTTTATGGGACATTCTAGTCATCTATATACAACATTGTATAGACTATAGTATAATCGCTATTTACAATATATTATACAAATCAACAAAATTATAAAAAAAAAAATCATATTATAATTCAGTGATATATCTTCTTAAATACTATTATTAAATACATAGGTAGTAGGTACCAAGGTTGTCTTGGTTCCGTTTTAAATTATAATTTTACAAGTAGGTACCTATATAAATAGAATAAGTGTAAACTGTACATGTATATATTGTATATACCATACACATTTTAATACATATATAAGTATGTACATATACATAAATTCTGTATGCATATATGATATATGTATTATAAATTATTTTAATTATAAGCTATGAAATGTTATTTTTTTACCATCTGTATAAGAATTCATATATTATGATAACAATACTAACAACAACATATTATTAAATATTTAATTTAATATAAATGTAAACTTTATCTAATAATTTGGAATAAAATTGAATATGAAGTAAGTATCCGCATAATATTAAAATATAATAAAATAAGACCAGGGCTGTGAATTTAATGCATTCGCGTGTTTCATTTTGTTACTTTGTTGGAGAGGAATTAATAATTTCAGACCAATTTTGTTTTGCATTATACCACTGTAAGTATATAGTGCTTATACTAAAATTTATTTTGCATATTTTTGCATTTTCAACAGTTTTTAAGTGAATTAAATTCACAGACCGGCTGGATTAATAGCTAATAATATCGTGAATAGTGTATATATAGGTAATTAATTCAATGACAATCATTCTTTTTTCTAGGCATAAAATATTCTTTAAACATATTAATACATTTAATTCTACTTCTGTGTAATATTTTCCACTATGAGCCATTAAAAGATTTGCGTCATAATCTGTACTTAATATTATACACTCAGCTACATTGTATAGATTAAAGTTGACTCGTCCGGGATAACCACTCCAAGTAAATATTAATGTTGCAATTGCTTAGTTTGTTCTTTTTAAACCGTTAGAGTTTGCACATGTTACACACTTACACCTTACACAGTTACACGTATAAGGATATACAGCAGCGTATTATATATTATATCAACTACTATGGTATATAATATATTTGTGTAAGGTATCGAAAAAAACGTGAAGTTTTCTTTTCGAAGGGCGGTAAAATACGAGTCATCGGACGTGTATAAATAAGATCCCCTAGGAATGGATGTTAGAATTTTTTATGAGAATGATGTTATCTGGTTAAAGTACCTATCCATCGGGGACTTGCGATGCACTTATTTATTAAAAGATGGTCTAACCACTAACTATAAATCGCTTCTTGTTAACGCAATTACATACTCATAAATCTTACGTTATTGAAGTGAAATATAATATCAATTCGTTTACGAAGATGGCTATATTATGTTGGCCGACAGCCGACACGTTTAATATAACCGGCAATGTGATCCGCGGGATATCATTTCAGAAGTCTGTGTGAAACGCAAATTAATTTACAAAAATATATAGTCAACTCATCTGGTTCGTAAATTAGAGGTTCTCAGATTTAAAAACTAAATTTAAACATCGTATTTGTTTGATTGAGGTAAAAGTGAAGGAAATTCAAGAGAAAATTCAAAAGATGATTTAAAATAGTTAGTACCTATACTATTAAAATGTTCAATGAATATATATTCTATTATCTACAGCTAAATTAAAATATCAGAATTTAAGTTCAAAAAAATTATCATTCAAAAAATCTAAACGTTCTTTTTCGAGCTTAGAGGCATAAATTTCAATAACAAATCTGTAGAAAATAAAATACATCTATGTATATTCTAAGGCTATTAATATGTGATGTAACTATGCAAATATGCACACACTCGCATCCCGCAAATGACTACCCCGTAGAATGTGATTATTTTTAATATTTATTACGACTTAATTAAGTTCATTAATTGGCAATAGAATTAGACAAGGGTTTGATTACTCTACTTTGTCATTCATTGGATGTTTGTTTATTCATAAAAGCCGTTGTTATAATGACCCCAGACGAACAAAAATGTGAAATCTCATGTTTTCTCATTGTATCGTAACCTACCTACCGTACCTTCTCGGTGCGCATACCTATAGTACAAATATGCAGCAGTCGTTAACTAAATACTTATACCTATAGTTATAATATTCAATACTTACAAGTATTAATTAGCGTTTAAACATGACAATTCTTACTGTAAGAGTTTCTAGCTGATTTATATTTTATTATTATTTTCACTAATTAATTTTCGCATCTCATTAACTAAAAGACAGTTCAAACGGAATCCAATTGTTAAATTGTTTCCTGTAGAGTGAAAATTGAAATTATGTTTCCACGTCTATACCTGCTTACTGTATTAATATATATTACATTAATAGTCAATATAAGTACCTATAATATATATAAATCATATATGTTTCTCTGTCAACAATAGGTTTAACTGTTGTCTTTTGCTATAACAGTAAAACTGTATGAGTGTAGGTACTGTGTACCTTATGTAATGATGAGTTAGTTTATTACATTGAGTTTTTGTCACGTAACTGGAATACATTTAATTATTTAGATTTTTGGTTCATCTACAAATTCAAATTGAATCTTTAAAATGTAAAATAAAAATCAAATTGTGAAATCCCCGTTGTATTTTTAAATTATGTTTAAAATATTTACAAATAATCTATAAGATTAATTTTGAATAATACAATATCATAACATTATAATAACTATAGCTTCATCACTATTCTACGCACGCAGCTCTAAAAACACATTGGCCCGTCCGAGTGGCTCATCAAAATATGTAGTTTTGTTCTTTTTGTCCATTTTGTTTTATACATTTATATTAACTACATGATTATTATAGGCAAATACTAAATTATAGGTAGACTTTGAAGTTTGAGTGTATATAAAAACACATGCAAAATGTTCTATTTTTTTTTCTACGTATTAGTGTTTGATTACCTACTATAGTCGTACCCAACCTACTCAATACCTATGTGTAATAATAGTAGGTATATTATACATAATATATTTAATATTAAAATATACAGTCATTTTGTAATTTGTATACATATTATAATTATATATTATTTATATTATAATTCATCGAAATATGTTTGATTATATATTTTAATTGCTTAAAAAGTGATTATATTTAATTGCATTTAATTGTTAAGAATATAAAAAATGCATTATTTATTTCTTCGTGTGTTGTATTGCGATTTGTTTTCATTATTATAATTAATGAATATTATAGATTTTTTTTTTTTATAATTTTGTTTTGAATATTTTTTTTTTTTGTTGTGCATTGCACAGAATATTTTTAACGATCGTTTATGAAAGCTATACAATATGAGCCTATAAATATACAATATGTACGTACTATGTGGTTATGTTTGAGTTTTTCATGCTGTTTTTTTCTTTATGTTAATAATTTAAAAAGTTTGATGTTATTTAATTTTAATTGGTTAATCATACCCAATTATTACCCGAGTACCTACTGAACACGTTTGATTGAGAATCGTTCCTACCACAGTACCAACCTACATATTTTGTCCTAATTGGTTTGTGAGCGGTTCGCGGTTATTATTTCACGGTCTATTATTAATATATTTATGTAGATAGCTACATAGTAAATAGGTTTTATCGTTTTAATAATATATAACAGTATTGAATACATACTATATCGGTAACAAATAATAATACACTCTTATGGTAAAATATATAACTAATTTATAACTACCTTTAAAAACATCATTATTGTACATTAATTATTAAATTATAATATTATGATTATCGTTTTCATAAACTACCATTTAGGTATCATCGTATCGATTTATCAGTATTTAATAGGTATTTTAAGATAATGTACCTACAGTAAATAGTAAATATCAACACCTAGGTAATACGAGGTGATTCTTTTAAATTACCCACTCATTTTTTCGAAAATATTTGTAATTTTTGTTAACATGGTTTTAAGACTTAAAGTCATAACAGAACAACATTTTTTAAAAAAAATCATATTATTTACAGTCATTCCATAATATATTATAGCATTTGTTTTTTATAATGTTTTTATTTTTTGGATGACATCGTACATTTTAAGTTTAATATTTGCTAGTACCTACCTGTTTCTGATAATTGCAATGCACCAAAATCGAATTTTGAATATGTACTTACTTATTGAGTTTTTAATTGGGTAGGTAGTTATCATAGTAGGTATTTAAGGCTTAGATGAGCAAAGTATAAAGGCTGTGGACCAACATTTTAAGGGGACCTCTGTGCCACTTCACTCTACCTGCACATCAAAACTTCAAATAGGTACTTGCGGGTACTTACAAGCTATCAGATAAGTACGTCGTACATTCGTACGCATCCAGTTTTAGTTAAGGGGACTCGATAACGTGATTTTCTGTTTTTGTCTAACACACACGCCACATATGATTTTAGACTGGTTCTTTGCCAAACATACCAATTGATCTTAGGATTTAGCAAGCTATAGGAATTTGGGGGATGATATCAAACATGATGTGGGAAAGTAGATTTTAAGTAGACTTGACGACAACAAATTCAAATCTGTTTTCAGAATTCTTATCGCTTTAGTAGATCAATTGGAATGTTTGACAAAAAACACGTCTAAAATACTATGTCGCACGTGTGTTAAGACGTGAATATTATTTAGGAGTCTGATCTGTGAAATTGTTCTAAATACGTCCATGCGGGTCTTATATTATGTATGCTTGGTAGGTCGTCGCCCGTAGGTACCAATACACACATACAGTATATTATGGTCAGGGCCCCAACAGGGGAGGCTGTTGGTTCTGGAGTTTAAGGGCCCGTTGAAATTAATTTTATGAGGTACTTTTTGAAATTTTGATTGGAATACTTATTTTATATTAAATAATATTTCATAGGGCCCGCAGAAATATTTAGTACAGAGGCCCAAATTTTGATGTGGGGGGAGGCTGATTATGGCCACCTAATGACTATCATTATGACTTTTTTCTTTAATTTATTTGCAAATTTGTATTGCCGTATTGGTGATAACCGATAGGTAATATTTGTTTTCTTTTCTTCAAATTTGTAAAACTTAATGACCAATTTTTTAATTTATTATAAAAAGATAGCATATCTATGCCTACCTAAAGTAATTTTAAGCCAAAACCAATACAACAAAATTATTATCGATAGGTCTCTGAACAGAAATTTTATTATACCTAAAACTGCGCTTTGCCACTTTGTATAGTGCGTGTTGGCGGTGTTGCTGACCAGAACACTTTAATTAGGTAGATAGATAATACTATTTAGTAGGTATTAATATAGAATAGAGGTAACAATTTTATTGATGAAGGTAACCAACACATAACATAATATACTATTAATGTATTATTTATAAATATTATTGACTTATTATAGATCCTAAACCTATATTGTATCAAATGTGTGCCTGGATAATTTATGAAAGTACATATTATTAGATACTTATTTATAGATAGTGTTTACTGTTTAGTGTACCTATACCTTTCTATAGTACACAGTACTTCTTAAATCTTTTAACTAATTTAAAATGTAAAGCTTGTTACGACAAATATATTAAACATTTAAACGAGATGAATTACTGGCTTTACTTCACTAGCATTTAAATGAGTTTAAAAAAGTACTTGAGTTGAATGGTTAAACGGTGCACACATTATAACTTTAAAATATGTAAAATAAAATTTAACCATTTGACTATGATTTTTAAATAATTTTGCTAAAACATTTTTTGGTTCCACGTACAGTAGTCAGTAACTATCAGTGGCGTACCTACACAGGATCTTCTTATATTAGGATTTAATAATATTATAAATTTTGACGTGATTTATTGTTCACTACAGTAATACAATTCAATAACCCCATGGGTACCTACCACAAACATCCATAGGCAATAACATATTAGTTATTAAGATATTATATTGTAACGGTAGACTTAAAGTGTTCACCAAATACTAATTATAGCAGTATTTAGACATGAAAAATGTTTGCCTATTTTAAGCTATTTATAGTCTACATCTACTTATTTTAGCTTTAATTCGACTTTTGTTTGATATAATTTTTGTTTATGATTATAAAGCTTTAAAAATTAATTCAAGGTATCTAAGGATTTTTCTAACACCGAATATAAAATATCAAAAATATAGTGACAATTTTTTTTTCAAATAAAGAATCTATATTAATTAATAACTTTGTTTGAAATTAAATTCATCAAAGTTAAAATAATTACAATTTTGTTGTATTACTTTAGGTACTTTAGTCATATTATCTAGTACAAATTCAAAATAATTGTCTTAAAAGTAAATATTACAGTTCAGTCATAATGATGTTATACAAATATCAACAATATAAAAACAATTCAATCATTTAGTAGATCAAAAAATATTCTTCAACAAAATAGTTAATACAAATTATTTATAATACAAAAAAATATTAATAGCACCTAGGATGTAATTAAAAAATGAATTTCTAATATGTAATTTAATATTTTGGTGAATGACATTTTGAAACATTTTATGGTACTTAAAAAATATGAGTTCTCATTTTTAGTTGATTAATGAGTAATAAATAACTACAAAAATGTTTATGCTTATTTCAATGAATTTGGTTTAAGAGGATATTCCAAAATTATTTGTTTTTTCTTATCCAACACATTTAGTTTATTACATAGCACTTTTAAAAGAAGTTTTAATTTTTGCTCGGCTTCATTATAATTATAATTTTAATATTTAGTTAACCATTTGCCCAATGAAATAAATGATAATATTTTATTTAATAGAACTTATAATTAGATTCATAGAGATAAAAATATTTTAACTAATTTCAAATGTGAAGTTATTTAAAAAAAAACATCAATTTATTAAATGTTACATCATTGTTGATTTATTGTTATTAAATGTTGAATTCTCAACATAAAGAAGATCACTAAATGCATCTTTATGAATAGACAAAACAACTAATATTTCTGGGTATTCCAATATTGTTTTATACCTTAAGCTGTACGATATTGTATCCTCAGAATCAAGTTCATAATATCTGAAACAATATTTTAATGAACAATAAATAAGAATATTAGGTACAAAATACTAATATTATTAGTGAAACAGTAGTGACTTCAGTCTAACACTACTGGACTCATCAGTTACACACAAAAAAAGTATACGTATTATTATTACTTAAAAATATGCATTTAAATTTTATACTAACTTTCCATATGGTGTTTTCATTAGAAATATTACACCTGTAATTCCAGCTGAAACATAAAACTTCATTTTTTCTTTTACTTCATCATCATGAAACTCTGTAGTGAAATAGTTTCTAGCAATACTATTTAGTTTTTGATACTCTGGGACTCTAAATAATTTATATTGACAATGTATTGAATAAATATATAAATATATTTAATTAATTTTTATACTTATGGTTTGTGTATTTCACATCTGTGCCATGAAATGTCCAATCTATACGCCAAAAGATTTTATTTACTTTAGGGTTAAAAAAAGAGGTATTGTTCTTGTTCAAAGTAGATTTAGGTAAAATCTGTAAACGTATGTTTCGTTGGTATGCTTGATAACGTAATCTTCGAAAAGCCTAAACATAATAAACAACTTAGAAAAACAGGTAATTTGTTTGATCATAAATAAAATATATATTTATAAATAATGTAATTTTATTAGTCCAGTTTAATAATAATTAATTAATATGGATATAACATTGCCTTTAAATAATTATTACCCTAGCTTTAATGCTTTAATTTATTAAAACTTTACTTAAAAAGTGTAGAATATATACTTATTTTCTTAATAATATTACCCCCATCCCACACACACACACAAGTACAAACTAGATCCAACTTTCTACTGGAATCCTTTTAAAGTTGATAATTATTAATTAGCATTTTTTCTACTATAAAAAGTGTCACCAGACAAAAAAAATGAATTAAAATAAAATCATACATCAATATATAACCAATACTGTAAAGAATTTATAGGTAAAAAATACAAATATTTTGAAATTTTAGCTTAAATGATATTTTTTAGTAAGTTAATATATTATAAATAACCTATTGATTTATTGAAATTTAAATCAAACAGTAATAATTTCTTGGATTACTGAAGTACAAATTATACTCACTGCAGATAAATTGGATATGCGTTGGGTTTTCATTTTAAACTCTCCAACAGCTTCAATAAACTCATTCATGAGCCTATAATCTATTTGTAAAAAAAAAAAATAATTAATGTTTCTTTAAAAAAAATACAAACACTTTTAATACCTTGACTCATTTCAAAGTCATTAAATTTTTCTAATTTCTTAAACCCTGTTTTGTATTTCTTCCCATCACATTCCAATTCTTTCTTGTGAATATTAACACATGACAAACTACAAGTTTTTACTTCACACCTTGGGCAGCAGTATTTAGCAGCGTCACTACTGCACACCTCGCAATAGCCCAATCTGTAGAATATAAAATGACAATTCATTATATGGAAAAAATGGTTTACTAAAAAATATATTGTATTTTATTTTACCGATTCTTAGATTCCATATTTATTTTAACATAAGCCACAAAATTTACTTTATTGTGTTTACGATACAGGATTAATTAAGATTTAGAATTTATAAGTTTAATTTGTAAACAAGTTTTGCGGTAAGCACTACAAAGTGAACTTTATAAGGTAGTACATATTCTGAAGGGTATGGTCTTATTATTACGTGATTGAATATAATAATATAGCTGAATAAAAATATTTTAAACTTTAATAACTTTTGATAAAAATAAAAAATTAAGCCTTATTTTTTTATTTTATAGCATACCGCATGCCCGCATTAATAAATATTGTCACATGGCTTTGTCTATATTATTATTTATTATGTTATCAATTTGTTTGATAAGAATTTCGTGTTATCTTGATGAAATCCGTTACTAACATCTATCCAATAAAGCTATAGATCCCTCATAAAATTGTTCTCTGGACTGGAAATGACATGGTCGGCGAGGGTCGAGGGACGGCCACGAAAAGGTGTCACTTAGCTGATATGAATACTGTTCTTGAAGTTTTCAGTGTTACCGGTGATTATATTTGGCTACACAATTCGTATCTTAGTCCGTGTTAAATGCAGAGAACGCTGTGAACTCCAGGAACACAGGCTTAGATCATATACATAATATATATTAGCATTTTCTATACACGATAAATTTTTGAAAATAATTTGACTCTTTTTGAGCTGTTTACGGACATTGTTAGTTTTCAATTTTTTTAAATGTATAAAATGTTCAATTTTTATAGCTAAGGATTGAAAATTTAAAACAAGGCTCCACGTAAATAGGTTATATACAAATTACTTTATTCACAATAATATCATCAAATATATTTGGTAATATCATAGGCTGACTGACCGTTTCAGAATCGTTTTTCTTATACAATGATATTATATCATTGAATTCAAATTTAACACCATCCAGTACAGTGACCCACTTGTGACCTACTGAACAGCAGAGCGACATCCACTTACTCACCTTTTTTTTCTATGGATGTCAATAAAACTTTATTGTAGGGTAAAAAAGCTTGAAAATTTAATACAAGGCTCCTATTATATTGATACTATAGTACTATAGTAGTATGGTTACAATTTTGTAATCAATATATAATATTTATAAAATCAACTTATCAGTTTATCATATTATCATTACCCACACAAATCCTTGGGTCACAGTTTTTATTTATAAGCATTTAAAATTCAAATCTTGAAAAGATACTGAAAAATCACAAAAATTAGCAAATTATTTTGAGTTGACAATTCATCAAAATTTTTCTTTGAATTTTTCGCTTATCCACCTTTTTTATTATGACTTATTTTAATTTAGGTTGAAAAAATATAAAACAAACAGGTTTCTGTAACACAGGCACATTTACTATTATAAATAGATTGTGTAAAGTGGGCTTACCTGCAATCAAATTCACAATTATTCTATTTATTTATTTCCACATCATCTTGAAATATGCTAAATTCGCCGCATAACTCCATCCTTACGATACCACAGCCTAATTAATGTAAACAGATTCTGCATTTTGTGCACTTAAGACTTAGATGTAAATGCTAAAATAGTAAATTGTAAATTTCAAAATTTGTTAACAAAAACTGGCTGTGTTCTCCTTCAGCCCGCCAAGATCTCCCCAGAAATCAGTGCAACCATGTCAACGGATTGAAACTATTTAATGTTAATCATATAATCTAGCGGTTATCATAGTTCGGGCGATCGCACCGCCATCGCCACAAGCTTGCGAAAACTAGCGAAAAATTAGCGTCAAGAATATCATTTTTACTAAATAATAATATTTAATATCTAAGGATTGGTGCATGTAGTCACACTGATTTGAATAGATATTAATCGAAGCATTGTATTCTATTGTTTTAATTTGTTATGTGACGAATGACGATACTGTTCAAAGTAATTATTTCAAATTGCAAAAAAATACAGAAATTATAATTTTTATTTTTTATAAAGGATTTTCACAAACGGAACGGGGACAGTTGGGTCCCGTGATAAGAGTTGGGTCCCGACAAACACTGATGTGTTATGTTTTGTAAAGTTGGTGTCAATGATTTGGCGGTTTCAAGTAATTTTTATGAGTTTTTTTGAATGTAAAAAATTTGTTGCTGAAAGCCAAGTTTAATGTTTTATGTTTATGCTTATTCAGTTACTCACGCTTTATTATTGTAGATCACATAATGTATAAAATAGCAATATTAAACTAAGAAATATAATATAAATTAGTATAATATTATATAAATAAATATTTTGTTTTTGAGGTTATTCATAAATTCAGTCTTTTTAATATTTTTAAGATACATCTTTTATCATAGTTAAAGCCATGCCGTGTACACTGTGCCTTTGTGCCGCCGTCACTTATCAGTACTCAGTAGTCACTAGTCGGTACTCATTCGTTTACTAATCTGTTTTTTCAGTTATGCTGGATTTTTCTGTGGTAATCTAGTTTTCCCGCTATAATTGTTTAACAGAGAAATTGTATATTTATTGTGACAAACAAGTAATAACAGTTAATAACAATTATATTATAAAAAAGAACTATAGGTACCTATTATAAGTACATTTTATTTGAGTACCAGTAATTTATTTATTTTATGAATGACAAACAATTAAACTTAAACATGTTTAGTGATACTTAAATAAGTACCTATCTTCCTAGTTGAACAAGAGATTTTAATTATACTTCAGAAACTAATCTTATTTTATTAATTTAATATTGGATTGCATAACCAATTACTAAACTTTTTTTAATGAATCAATAGTGAGCTATTTGTCGCTTTAATTTTATTTTAGTGAACTTTTAAATCAATAATTTTTTTATGCAATCTGTATAAGGATATTCTTATAAGTTGTTTAATCAATAATTTTTTTACCGGATAGGTTTATGTAAACTTGATTAAAGATGGATTCTACATTAAATGTTTCAAGATCCGTGGATACCATGTCCATGATAAATCAATCAACAGCAACCAAAGATAGTTTAGATTTATCCGGCAAAATGTTGGATAGATTTTTTGCAGCAGATGACTCATTTCCAACACTTGTTGAAAAAATGCAGATAACTAAAAGCAGTCAGTACCTTATAATGCTATTAAATGATCTCAGATTTTTTTTTAAATCAAAATATTCAATTTTTTCGGTTATCTAGGTCAAAGTGTTAGTGGTTGTACAGAATATGATTATCCTAAAGAAGAATCAGGGATGCCTTCAATCACCCCCCTCAAATCAAGACACAAGGTACCATTACCAGGAGCATTACTAGAACAATGGAATGGTATTATTTTTAATTTTATATTATTGTCCTATTTCTTATTCTTTTTGAAGTGTTAAGTATATAATGTCTTTTATGCTTGTGCACAATGGTGTATTCACCATTCAATAATAATTGTGGAACATGGTTTTTAAACATATTACACTTAATTTCTGTAATGTTAATATAGATGCACAAAACTTTCACCGCAAGTTGGGAATATTTCCTGAATCAACCAAGTTTGGGTTACAATTGATCAGGAATTCTTTTTATGGGACTATAGTGAAGGGTAATATATTATTAATTGTGATCTAAATAATTATTTCATTGTATAATTTTATATTTTAGAACGGATTTATCTTATTTTGATGGAATGAACTCTACTATTTTTGCGGTAGCACTGGTACAACCAAAACCAAATGTATTTCAGCCTCACATTAAACATTTGTTAGTCTTAGCTACTGGATTAAATATTGCAATATTAGGAGTAACATTTAAAAAAGTTACTAGTGTTGATGGTAATTATATTATATAATTTTATATTTTGCTTCAAAAATTGTAATTAATAAACAACAATTAAATTAGCTGTGAGAATTATATTAAACTATTTTGTTTTAAAATTTGTTTGTATAATTAGGTAAAACTGTAGAACAATTGGAACTTACTACAGATACCATTTATGAAGTTCCTGCTGAAGGTATGATTACCTCTAAAATTGTTGGAACTAACAATGGACGCATTTTTCTTGCAAGTGAAGATGGTAACCTGTTTGAAATTGATTATTGGGTATTTATTTTCAAGAGTATTTTTTTAAATATTAAATAACTATCTGCTTTTCAAGATTTAAAAGTATTAATATGTAGTATTTTTTCAAAACAGAAAGATTTGGGATGGTTTTCAATCAGAAATGGAAGTCGTTGTAAAAAAGTTTGTCACTCAGCTGGTACTTTGTCATATATTCTACCATCTTTTTTAACATATGTGATCACCGAACCCTCTGCCATTATTGAAATAGCTGTTGATAATACACGGCATATACTTTACACTCTAGCTGAAAATAATTCAATTGAATTGTATGATCTTGGATCTGATGGTAATTCTACAAGCCGAATTGTTTCTTTGTCACATTCTAATCTCGAGCATCAAGTTTCAAAACTACTCAGGTAAATATTTAAAAAAAAAAAAAGAATTTTTGTTTGTTATTGACCCTACACCGAGTCGTATTAAATGTATTGCCCATGACCCACAAACAGGTGACCAGTTCAGATATTTTTTATATTCCGTAAAAGAACTTTCTATTAAGAGTATATATATTAATAATGTATTGTGTACAATTAATAGTAGCATAGTTATTAATTAATTAATTAGTGAAGTGGTGGTGGGTCTCAGACACTAATGTGTTTTGAGGTCAAAGATCAGCCGGTTTTGCTAGTTCCCGAGTAACCACTGGGTTTTAGTGACAAATCAGCCACACATACACATGTTCCGAACAAACTACTCCCTACAGTAAAAACCAGTGTTAGACAACTTCTTTGTAAAATGGAATTCGTCCCGTTCCTCTTTCTTTTTTTAAAAAAAGGATTTCGTTCCGTTTCTCGTTCTTTTTTTAAAAAAGTATTTGTTCTATTCCTTTTTCCTTAAAAAAAAAAAGAATTCGTTCCTTTGATGTTCTTTTGGAAAATGAACAAATTCCTTTCTTAGTCCAAATAAAATAAAAATTCTTATTTAATCATAAATGTTTTTTTTTTATGCATACTTCTTTTTATTTTTTATTTTTAAATTTAATTATAATATTATTATATACCTACAAGTATAAATTATCTACAAATATTATGATTCTATTTTGAGATTTTCTTCAAAATTAAATTGTTGGCCAACATACTGTCTTATTGTTTATTCTTATAAATAATTATATTTTATATAGGTACTCATTTCTATATAAATTACAACTTATAACTATAAGAAGTATTAATAAAGTGACTAATGACTAATGAGTAACGATTAATGTCGTACTCAAAATGTTCACTAATTGGCAATATACATTATACATATTAAAAAAAATATATATCTTAAATCAATTATTTACATATTTGTGTAAATTATTGGAACTAAAAAGGAACAAAATATTGTTATTTTTCTTAAAAAATTATTATTCTTATTATTATTATCATATTTTTTTTTGTAAAAAGGAATTTGTTCAATGTGCTATTCTTTTAAAAGGAATTCGTTCCAGGAATCCGTTCCTTCCAAACACTGTTAAAAACAGATTAATAAGTAATAAGTAATAACTGTGTAATTGATGCCTAAAAAAATTTAAGAAATAAAAGTTAATAATTAATAATTTACGTAAACAAACAAATAAAGTAAGCAAATTTCATAAAGATGTTCTAATCATTATTTCTTGACCATTGTCAAACATTAAAGCATTTTATTTGTAAACAATATATTTATTATTTTTGTAAACATAAAATGCTAGTGTTAATTATTATAGTGAATGAAAAATTAAAATTAATTTTTAGAATTTGTATGATAGGAACATGTTTTTGAAAATATACATTCAATAAACTGACGAACCAAAAACGAACTTACATTTTTGTATTATAATAAAATATAGTTTCAAATATTATAAGAAGTGTTTACCCTTTTTTTATAAATATATCAAGTACAAAACTAAACTACACGTAAAATGTTAAAATACAGATAAATATCGATAGTAAAAATTGAAATTTTAGATTTAGACAGTCAATGTATGGTCGTTTGGTGTTGATGCAATACATTTTATGCCAAGTGGTGGCGTACTATAAAAAACAAGTACCAAAAAAATAAATTAATATTGAGAAATGATTATCAATTTGGTTTCAGAACTATAGAAATAGCTCAAATGACTATATTGAGTAGTATACAAATCATAGAAGAAATTGAATCGCCAGACATTCATCTGTTGGTTGTATCCAAATCTGGATTTAGATTATATTTTTCTACTGGAGCAATAACCTCTAGAAATACTAGACCTTACACGTTACAACTAGTACATATACGTTTACCACCCGGATATAATAGAGTTATTGGAGAATCTAAACCAAGTAGTGTTCAGCACGTGTTGTACAACAGAGGTATAATTTTATTTTATAGTTAAAAACTTAAAGATTTAAACTTTAATGTTATAGACTATCAATAACGTCATATTAGGTTTGTTATTTATCTATTTGAATTTGAGACTAATTAATCATTTACTTGTACTCGGCATAGTAAAATATTAATATAAACCATCAGGAATGTGCAAAATGGTGTGGTTAATTGAACAGTTATCAGCACAGTCAGTACTACCCTTAAATGGACGTGGTATCCACATGTATCTGACTTACACACGTACGACATACCAAATTTTTGTGCGCCAGTTTCAATAGTGTGGTATCAGTTTTGATATTAGAGTGAATTGACCTATAATCAAACATTTAGGTAAGAATATTATTCATGTTCTCTCGTCGTTGGTTTTTTAGGATATTTTAATTTTTAAGTGAATTATGAGCATCTTCAAATGTTAATATTTTACATACTCATAACTCATAACTGATAGCTCACTATTGAAACTGGCAAAAGAAAATTTGTTATTTAGTATGTTCTGTAAGACAGAAAACACCTGTGGGTACCACAGCCTCTTACGCGATAGCTAGCACACATGTTATCGCATGTTCTGCCAGTAAAATAAATCATAAAATTATTATAAAAACATAAAAGTTTGCATAACAGACTAAAATTCTGTTATAATTTTTTTTATCTAATGAATATTAAATAATGATATTGGTACTATAATTTTTAAATTTGTGTTTTATTCTTAAGCATGCAGTGCATGATTAGCATGCCCTATGTTTGCCACTATTATTCTACTATGTATTTTATTTACAGGCACTATTATAATGGCATGCAATACTGATATAACTAATTATAGGCCAATGCTGTGGTGTATATCCCCAGATGAATATGCATTTAGTTCTAACTTTAGTGAAAGATATTTTACTACTGATTTGGATATGTGTCCATTATCACTGGACAATATAGGACCAAATTGGTTGATATACAATGACCCAAGTTCACCACAACCACCATTAATTGTTCGTCAACAGTTTGAAAATCGCCAAGAATATATAACTTTAGCTCCACAAGTAAGTATTTTTGAAAAATTTGTTTTTACCATTATACATTATTTTTTTTTACAATAGGGTTTAGAAATTTTTGAAATGCTTCGACCTTATGACACTCTCAGTGAATTATTGGCCAAAAGTCAAGGTTTAGAAACAGATGCTATCAAAACATATTTTAAAAATTTCACAGATAATCAAGCATGTGTGGCATGTCTAACTATTATTTGTGATCAGTCATTAAAAAATATAAAGGTTTGTTATTTCATTTTTTTTTATTAACTAGCTTGAATAATTAGTTAAATATATGTATGTTTTTGTAATCAGATCAAAGAATACGCAACTCATGCTTTTTTTGCTCACGGTGGTGAGCCTAAATTAGTAACTGAACGTCTACATGAATCACTTCATGAATTAACAAGAGTTCCTCAGAATAATAGTAAGAAATATGTGTTTACTATTTATACTTAAATAAGCTTATTAGTTATTACAAATGTACTTATTTTAATTTATCTATTTATTCTTATAATTTCTAATGTTAAGAGGATGTCAGTGCACTATTTGTTTTCTCTCTCTGGCTCATGTGCAACATAGACAAAATGCATTTGCGCAGAATCGTTTTTTCTATGTTTTTAAGTAATCTTAAAGTAAAATCACCCATTACAAAAAAAGATAGAGAATAATGTTTTTGAGGGTACACCATATCGATTTCTCTAAATATTGTTTCAAAACAATTTAAACATCATTTAAATTTACAACATTTTTTTGTTTATTTTGAAAGTCGAATAACAATAAAATATAAAATCAATGTGTAAATATTATTATTTTTTTTGTGATGGGTGATTTTACTCTAAGATTACTTAAAAACATAGAAAAAACTATTCTGCGCAAATGCGTTTTGTCTATGTTGCACATGGGCCAGAGAGAAAAACAAATAGTGCACTGACATCCTCTTAAGTTATGAAGATATCACATCAATTTAAAATTTAAAATAATTGATTCAAAACTACCAATCTAGGCACATGATTGTATCTTAATTACTCAATATTTTTTAGTGATTTTAGTTTTTTTTTTGTTTTATTAAATTAATTTTTTCAATGTAAAATGTAAATAATTATTATGAGCTGAGGATATACTTTCTTTTTTTATATATTCTCCATGGACATTATATATTGTTTAATCAAAGAATGAGATAGGTAATGTAACATTATTAGGTTTTAGACCAATTAATTTTGCAACATCACCGTCTACACCAACTTTTATAGAAAATCAGACTAACATCACAAACTTACCATTTGAATCCACTAGTGTTCAGTATTCTTCAAAACACAATGGATTATATTTGTTTGTGAGTCGTTTACTGAGACCTCTTTGGAACATTAAAGCCGTTAATATGGAGACTACTGATGGGAAAACTTATGTAATATATAAATAACCAACTTTAATGAATAAAAAGTAAGTTCATAACAGTTAAATTTGCATTTGTAGATTGTAAACACAGTGTCTCCAGACGATTGTTCATTTGTTGCAAACCATTTGCAAACTTTGCACTCTTTCATGGACAATTATTCAAATATTTTGGCAAACTACACCAAAACACAATTGGATGTGTCTAGGCGTACAGCTACACAGGATGCACATCAATCTGAATCAAAATCTATAGAATGTTTGAAACAATTAGTTGTTCGTAGCGCTGAAGTGTTTAATTTGTGGAAATTACTCAGCGAACATCAATTTTATATCATAGCGAATAAATTAAATGACGTAAGTAAAAATTAGAAATTTTGTATCTTAATTATAAACAACCCAATTTATAATTATAATTAAAATATTTTTATATTGTTTTTAGCAAGAACAATACGTATTGGAAAATGTTACTTTCAAAGAGTTAATCCTTACACACCAAGAAATGTGCCAAACTTTGGTACAAAAACTATTAGACACGTGAGTATAGACAAGGCAGGATTAATACATTTTGCTTCCCTCATTGATTAATGATAACTATATGCAATAGGTACTACTACTAATAAAATATTTTATTTGATTTGATATCTAATAGTATAAAATATTTTATAACCTAATAATATAGGTAATACTGTAAAATGTTATATACTTTTAAAACCTTGTCCCTCTACCGACTTCAAATCCTACACTGAGAATAGAGGTTATTTTTAATTTTATATTTTCAGTTACTTAAGTGAAAGTTCATCTGTTGAATCAATCAGTACAAAATTACGACAAGTCTGTCCGTCCATATATCATTCTGAAGACGCTGCTTGTGCAAAAGTATATAGTATTTTTTATTTTTATATTAATACAGTACAGACCAGGTCAAAAATAAAATGTATCAAGATGTTGTGCCTTAACGTGTTGTCTCCATCTTACTAACGCATAACATAGAACATTTTAAATTCAAAATAAACCATAATACTCTGTAATTTTTTATATTAAGCTGAATTAACATATCATCAGATTTAAAGTTTAGAATATTATCTTAATTTTCAAATGCTTATAACTTGCTTTAAAATTAAAATATCAAAAATAAATTATTTACATAGTTCAAGATAATATTCTTAACTTTAAATCTAATGTAAATTAACTCAAATAATAAAAAAAGCGTGTAAGTGGATGTCGCTCTGCTGTACAGTAGGTTACAAATGGCCAGTGTGTCACCGTAGTAATGGATGGTGTTAAATTTGAATTCAATTATACAAAATCATTGTTTACATAAAATGATTCTGAGCGAAAACTTTCTGTCATCCTATAATATTACTAAATAGGTATATTTTATGATATTATTGTGGTTAAAGTCATTAATTTTAGTATTAGGTATTAGTTATCTTTCATTAAATATTCAAAAAATTAATTTTTGCATAAAAAATTACATTTTAAAATTTAAAATGCCATTGTGTGTATAAAATATAATAATATACTCTAAAAGTTTCATTTATCCACAAAGAATATTTTTAAATAACAACAGAATAACTAAAACTGTTATTCTTGGTTTTAATATGTAATTTTGTCCAAATTTTAAATTAAAAAATAACTGGGTTTATATATTTCTTAGATCTTATGGTTGGATTATGAATTATTTATGAGAATCTTTATTTTAAATATTTAATCTGTAGCTAACCAATTTAAAATCTTATAATTTTTAATTAGGTACGTACAATAATTGATAATTTTAAAGATTTTGATAAATTTTGTAAAAATTCGAACTTTAAATTTTTATAAAAAAAAAAAATGGTGCCTATGTTGTTTTGATATTTTTCAACTGATATTTTAACAATATATCTGGAACATTGTATTACACTTTCAAACTTTTTGACCCTAAAAATAAAATATTATTAACATCTAGACTCTAGAGAAAAAAAACTGACAAAATCATTATTTTTTTTAATGTTTTTGATTCTTCTTAGAGTAAAATCACAGAATAATAGCAAATAATTTTATTTTTGTTTTTAAAGTCTAAAAAAGTCAAATAATAAAATAAAAATATATAAAATATAACATTTTTTTAATAGATGATTTTAATCTAAGATTACTTAAAAATCATAAATAAAATCTATGTTAAGTGTGGGTCTTAGAGAGAAAACAAAATATTATATAACATTATGAATATGATACAGAGTATGAATAAAACCTTTATGTTCATTTTAATTTTAAATGTTAAAAACAATCAATTTTTTTGCCCATTCAACTATTTTAGGCTTCAGAAATGATTAAATTTGCACAGTCTACGGTTAATGAAGATGAGCGTAAACGAATTCTACACCAATCTCTTATGGTAATTATTGATTAAACAAATTGTTTTTATTTTCATGAAATTTTTTTATATTTTGTCTCATTTGGTTGCTTTAGGTGTTGAAAGAAGTAGCACCTAAGTTTAATTTAACATCAATTTGTGTACAATACACACATTGTGCGTATATGGAAGGAGTATATCAGATGTGTAGAGAGTGTGCTAAAAAACTTGACCTAAAGAACTTGGGTGGTCATTATTTTGTTAACAGTATGGTATTGGATAGAGATGGACCAGGTTATAGTGCCTACATGCTCAGGTAATTTAACTTTGTTAATACTTTTATTTATGTTATCTCTATTTTAATTATTGTAACAGTAATGCTTGAATGTCTTTTATAATAAAATTTTTTTATGAATTTAGATTAGATATTTACAAAGAAATAAGCGCAAGTTTAGATTACTTATACTCAATCATGGTAAAAAATCCATCTGTATTTATACCTACTCGACCAAATTTAATACCTGGAATTCTAGAAAATTCTGCACTAACTCCTGAACAATCTTCTAATTTGGTATTACTTATATACCACATTAAATAAATCTATATACAAATATAAAACATTAGTGTGTTTGCTATTAACAGGTTTCTGAATTGATAAAATTATGTATTTCCTGTGATGATGAAATCATGCACTCCGTAGTGTATAGATGGATGATAGATAAGAAATTAATAAAAGAAACAATTGAAATGGGACATCATAGTTTGGAAAAATTTTTATTGGCTCAGTCCAGATCTGAGAATAACAATAATTATATCAAAGATGTACTGTGTAGATATTATGAGTATAATGGAAATTATTATGAGGCTGCTGAAGTTCTGGCATCATTGGCTAAAAGACCAGAGTAATTATAATTATTTTTATTGTAAAAACTCCAATTATACCTATTGTATTTTTAAAAATCAACGTAATGTTTTGTATTTCAGAAGTGGCTTAACTTTAAGCGATCGACTCATGTATTTGGGCCGAGCAATGGCATGCTTGCGCAGTAAAAAGTTGAGCATACCAGCTTTGAATGTTACCAGTCTCAGAGACGTTGAAGACTTGTTACAAGTAGCTGAAATACAGAAAATGGTTGGTTTCTATGACCTAAACGTTTATTTCTCTATTATCTTTGTTAATTCTTTCATACTTAAATTTTTTGAACTAGATATTGGATTTATTGTTGTCTAGTCAAATTGATGGAAAAGCTGATGTCATTGATAAGCTTAATAGCCGTCTGTTTATATTAGGCGAAGTATGTATTTAAAAATTATGAAGATAATGTTTATATAGAATAATAATATGTATGTGTTAGCTTTACAGTGATTTTGCTGAACCACATAGTCTATGGGAAGCTCAGTTGGCAATACTACAGCTTTCCAATCATGATGATCGTGAACTAGTGAACCAGATTTGGGAAAATATTTTATTGAAAGGTAAGTACTAAAATAAAACTAAAGTTTTAACAGTAATTTTTTGCTACCTTGTATTAAAACTTAAGTTTTTATTATTTTAATATTTTATACCAATAGATGAATAGACCTTGAGTATTAATAAGTATAATAACTATGTTTATTTAATGATAAGAGAATTTATCAAATTTAAAATTTAAAAAAAACATAAAATTGTAAATTGCATAAAATCATGGGTCCGAGTGTCACTGGAGGTGTAATAAAAATTAATATAAAAAAAATTTAGTATTTTTAATGTTTTTAGATTTCATAATAAAATGTTCTACCAAAACAGTAAAATATACAACGTTTCAGTGATAGAATTGTACACTGTATGGTATTAAGAGGATGTCAGCGCACTATTTGTTTTTTCTCGCTAGCCGACGCGCAACATAGACTAAACACATTTACGCAGTTATTTTTTCAATGTTTTTATCTAATCTTAGAGTAAAATTACCCATTACAAAAGAGATAGAGAATAATATTTTTGAGGGATTTGTCTAAATATTGTCTCAAAACAATTTAAACATAATTTAAATTTACAAAATTTTTTTGTTTATTTTAAAATTCGAATATAAAGTCAAATAACAATAAAATATAAAATTGATATGTCAATCCCTCAAAAATATTATTCTCTATATTTTTTGTAATGGGTGATTTTATTCAAAGATAACATAAAAACATAGAAAAAATGATTCTGCGTTAATGCGTTTTGTCTATGTTATGCGTGGGCTTTATAGACAAAACAGATAGTGCGCTGACGTACTCTTAAACTATTATATAAAATCTAGATAATTTATAATTACCATGTGTACATCATATTCAAGGTATAAAACATCAATAACAATAATTGATACATTAGCCATTAGAGTTATATATTCATCGTTTATTTCATGCATGGTTTTGGATATATTTTAAGTGTTATTTTGTGTTGAAAACGTTTTTATGTTGATAGTACAAATGATTATTTCATATTTTTTATTTATTAGTTGTGGAAGATTGTGGAGATATTGATGAACACAATAAAATGACTATTGCTCTGGAAAAAATTAAGTCATTGGCTAGTTCACATCCAATCAATTCGTCTACATTTGACTTGGGTATGTAACACAAGTGTTGGTTTATTGATTCAAAAATGTACAAATAATACAGTACTAATTGTTTTATAATATATTATTTCTTTTTCGATTTGTAGAGTATGTAACGACTATGTTAGAATATTTGAATTGTAACTTGGGTGGAGATTTGGAATCTGTGTACACAACTATGTTAACTATTGGTGCTCCTATTGAATCATTAGTGGCAATATATAAAAAGTAATATCTTTTACTTATTCATATTTGTATCAATTAAGTATAACCATTTAAAATCATTATATTTGTCTTGCAGGATTTATTCTACTAATGATCCACGGTGGCAAAAGACAAGTGAGCTACATGTATTGGAAGTTATCATGAGTTTAGCTCGGTATTATTTACAAAATGTTGATCTATGGCCATCAGGGATGCAACGGTAATAGCTAGTTTACAATTTTCATAGTTATTTTTATTTGATATAAATTGAACATTTTCAGGAGATCTATTGCTGTGAACTTATTAGATTTGTTAGTAATTTGTCAAAACATGTTGTATAGCCGTTTTGCTCATAGCCCACTATTGAAGGTGTCATCGCGATCAAAAATGAACTTGACAACATCATTAAAAACTGACTTTTCAACAAACCAGATTTTTATAAAAATTATCAATATATTATAACTACTATAATAAAAAATTTTCCTCATTTTTTTTATGAATTTTACACTGATGGATTTAAACTTGGAGTCTATTACTATGACTTGGTTAAAATACATAGTATGTTGCTCAGAATCTAAATTATATTACCTTTTGAGGTGATATTATAATTGTTTAATGAATATAAATTAATATTAGGTACTAAATCATTAGAAACAGTTGTTGTTAATGAGGGTTTAAATGTGAGGAATGCTTGTATTGCTGGACACTGGTAATAATTTGCTTTCAATTATCTGTTTTATTTTAAAATATTAACACCTGATGGGAATTACAAGTACCTAATATATAATATATAGTATGGTATTAATAATTGTTGTATAACTAATTACAACAGTGATAAAATATGTGCATAAAGGAAAAATGCAGGTATTAAGTTATAGAGGCATTATTGAGGGTTTCGAAGCATTCAATGGATGTAATAAATAAGGTCTGGATGTTGATGACTTTTTAATTTTTTTTTGGAACATAGACGATGTTTTTCAAGCGTAAATGTGTTTATCAAACAAATCTGTATAACTCATTTTTATATGCATTTTAGGTTCTGAGCGGAGCAATGAATGTATTAATTTTACGATGATGTGTGTTTTTTTATTAATTATTTTTTTATTTTTGCGCTTATCATCACCATTTGGGGCAGTAAAACTGCTTCGATTTTCTTCAACAGAATCTTGTTCGATGGGAAAGTGAATCAAGTTGATGCAGTCGGGAGAAATTTAAAATTACCAATAGTTTTCAAAAGCGCCGTTAAAAATAACATACAAATTAAAGAATAGTGGGAATTTTTACGCAAAATTGGTTTTCAACAAAATAAATTTAAGTTTTTAGAGTTACTCTAAAACGTATACACATGAAATTTTCACTGGTTGTTCATATGGCATTTTCTTTACATGATCAAATTTTCAAAATATTTTGTTTTGTTTTGAACTGTTTAGGGACATTTTCAGCTTGCACCAATTTTATTAGTTTTTTTTCTATGGATGTCAATAAAATTTTATTTGTAAGGTAAATAAGTTTGAAAATTTAATACAAGGCTCCTACTATATTGTTACAAAGACATTTGAAAAATATTAAAATCCTTAGTTACAATTTTTTTTATAAGCATTTGAAGTTCAAATCTTGACAAAATACGGAAAAATCACGAAAATTAGCAAATAATTTTGAGTTAATAATTCATAAAAATGTGTTAGTTTTTCGTAACTCTAAAATATTCACTGTACATATAAAATAGAAAAAACCGTTTCTGATAATATTATAAATTATAATTATATATAATCTGTGGTCATGTCAAATATCAGTGAAGTATATGATGTCAAATCGTCGGTAGACGAGATTCAGTGTTTATCCGTCGGAATTGACTCGAGTGGCCCGACGGAAATTATAGTTGAAGATTCTGCGAGTCCCAATGATCACCAAATGCCTGTTCTATTACAACTCTGCTTAAACTCAATATTGTGTTGAACTTTTTTGGTGTAATTCTAAATGACCATTGTCACGATAAGGTTTCATTAGGAACTCTGATAATGGATATGCTGAGTCCTCTAAGATGAAACAGTTTGGCGGAATGATTTCATAATGATTTTGTATCAATTTTTTATGTACAGGCTGTTAACCCAAACTGCAGCATCATGCGATGACCCAGGATATCCCACAAATACATTAATAAACTTTCCCGAAATGGAGAAATATATTTATAAATCATACCTAATTTATTTTATGGCTATATTAGGTATACAGTTAATATACAACTTATTAAATACAATAGGTATCTTCAAAGTCACAAATTCCTTGCATAATAACACTATGATAATGGTTTCGATTGAGGTAACTATTATAACTTAGTGAACCATTAATGCGTATATGTGAACAATCGACTACACAAAACACTCCAGGGAAAGGCACTTTTCTGAGATTATGAAATCCATTAATGTTTCTTTGGCTGCTAATCCTGCTATAAACAATGAGCTATGGACCAACTAACTTCAAATACTCCATGACTCACACGGAAATGATAAATAAATTCTGATGGCATATTCTTTAAAACAACTGAACCAATGTATGATTTGATCTTGGATTGACTTTCAAAATTACTTATTGCTCTATTGCGTTTAATTTGTAGGGACCAATTTATTATAAAAACAAATGTCATCCAGATCACTTTTTTGAGTACCTCCATCATAACGCAATACCCGCAATTTGCTAGCAATTGCTACAGAAATCGCAACTAATTCTATTTTACAACCGTCGTCCGCCAACCATTTTGAATATAAAAAATACAATTTTCATACAAGTATCAGCTATTAGGGCATCAGGTAATTCTATTTTTCTGTGAGTTTATAATCAAATATCAATGGTGTTACTGAGATAATGTGATAGCAAAGTAGAAAGTATTTTAAAATTTGTGTTTTAGCACAGAACAATTGGAGAAACAGATTAACAAAACGCGCTCTGGTGGAAATAATTTGTACCTTCCAATTCGGGATGTATGGATATAGTTTTATATTGGTTATTTTACTTTTTATAATAAATTAATTCTGGTATCGAAACTTTATACGCTTTTATAGTTAACTGTATACGTTGGTAAGTACAATTTCTACTAATATTATCAAATACATTCAAATACACTTCACTTAAAGCAAAAGATATGCGAAATGTCGGGAAAATACATACAATATTACAATCTCCCGACTCCACGTAGGGGGGAACCCGCCTAACCATCAGTACGACAGGCTTTAGGCGTCGACATCGTTCCCAGTGTTAATCTGTCTTCCCAATAGGTTTTATGGTTAAATGGTTTTAGTTCATGTTCATAGACATATTAATACATTTATATGTCTATGTATTTAACTAAGATATTTCGGTATATCTACAACCGTGGTTTTAGTTTTCATCACAATCATATTCTTCATACTTTCTTATCACATCTATCATGCTTACAGCAGCACTGAATTATCGAAGGCATGGTAATTAAGGTGGATTTATAATATAATCAGTGATACTATAATATTATGATGACTACGAATAACGATCTCTGATCACATGACAAATTAAATTTGTTATGTCTGATAATTTAATATTGTGTTCACTATTCAATATTTTGTTAACATAATTAAAAATTATAAACATATTTTGTAACAAACTATCACACAGTATTACAGAAACAACTAACGTTTTTAATTTTTTTACTTGCCAATTTTTTTTCGAAAATACCTTACCAAAATTAAAATATTCTAATAACTAGTTTTAAGTTATTAAATATTACCTATCAACTATTAAGACGTATGTACCTACTTTTAAACTATTTTTCATTAACATTATTTTATTTGTTGCTTTAATTCAAAAAATTTAAGTATTTATCAATTTAAATTAATGTTTACATTATTATATACCTATTATTTAAAGTTTAAGCATATTTTTAATGTGTATGTATACTATTGTATTTTTTTAAAATACATTAATTTCTATTGTAACTAGTTTTAAAGTAGGTATTATTTTATTTTTAATAGGTAGACAACCTTTTCAATAATGGATATTTTGTATCCATGCAGTCTGTGTTCACAGACTTTTACATTAAGAAAACATATTTTAAAACATATGAAAACTGTTCATGAATCTAATGTTCCTTCAATATGTAATGATGATTTGAAAAGCTTATTAAACTGTTCACATTGCCACAAACAGTTTAAAAGTAAAGGTATGTTGAATAAACATATACGTTTAAAACACAATATTTCAATACCAAATTTGAGCAAGGACACTTCAAAGCCATTGGAGAAAAGAGTTTCTCAAAAGCTCAATGCTTATTTATCATTAAAAGTAAGCAAACATGTGTACTTAAACTATACCTACTTACCATTGGCATACCTGAGGGGGGTGGCAACAGGGGCATTTGCCATCCCATCCACAAAACTCCTCACCCCCAAGAAGTCATTCTTTGGCATAATTCAAATTTTATTTTGCTTTCCATATGAATTTTTAATAGTTTTAACCTTTTAAATTGAGGTATTAATAATTCACCATCCTACCAAAAATTTTTTACGGGTAAGCCACTGGACAGTTTATCGCGTCTTCTGTTGGATTCAAACATTGATTTAACTTCTATACATTTAAGATAATTTATGATTTACTTTAGGATTGCTTGCCAGTTAATTATTCTTATAAAATATTGGCATTCAAAGATTTATCATATGGACAGTTCAAAGCAAAATTTCAGATTAATAACACCGACAAAGAATCATTTTTAGATTGGTTAAATAGTTTATGTCATATTACAAAAGTTGATTATATAACTGAAAACGTACCATCTATTTCTTTAGAAAATATCTATCGAGTAAGTAAAGTTAGCTAATACATTCACTATAACATATTAGTGTGTAAATAGTAATATATTTATAACATTTCTATAATCTTAGGTTGTATATAAATGCAAAAACATTGACTATTGGAATGTTAAGTCTAATAGTATGCTGCGGAATCCAACTAATTGTAAAGCGAGTCTAACAGTTATAATTAAACCTTTAGATAATGATTTGTAAGTAAAAATGTGATTGTAATGGAAATTATAAGTACATTTTTAGACGTAAGATTTGTTGTTTACAGACCTCATCAATCAAAAGCTGTTATATTAATGAAACATTGTCATTGTCATCCCATGAATTGTTTTACACCAATGAAATTATTCTATGATATATATGATGTTTATAATCAATTAACTCTTTTATTAAAAAAAGGTAAATCAGCTGCTGGTGCACTGCATGAATATATAATTGAAATAATACAAAATAAAGGTAAAAATCATTATTTGAAATTAATGGATTCAGGAGTCAAATCAGATGTAGAATTTGTCTATGAGTTGTACTACAGGCACATAAGAAAATCTAAATTTTCATCACCGTTTGTTAAACGTGTAGATTCATTAATGCAATCTATAAAATATTATAATGCTAGTATTGGAACAAAAAGTGCTGCTGTTGAATTAATAAAAAATAATATTGTGGTTGCTGTTCGAACCCCACTAATGGGAGCAATTAATGCTGATACAGTATTTGTGTGTTCAACTAGTTTTGATAAATGTAAAACATGGTTCATGTTTAGTAAAAATGATAAAAATATAATGATTCCTGTGGGTGTAATTATTTCCACTGACGATAAAGATTGCTTGTTAAAAGCGGGCTTATATTTGTGGGAAAAATTAGGGGGCACTTTCAAAACTGTTGTAGTAGATTTAGTGTATGTAAATACATTCCAAACAGTTTTTCCTAAAGCCACTGTATGTGTTTCTAAATTTCATTTTTTGCTTAGTGTATGGAAATGGCTTATTAGTGTCACAACAAATAATAATATGGTTGAAGAGTTAAATTGCTTTGGTGAATTTAAAAAAATATTATGTTCTGAAAGTTATAATTCCGACCATTTTTCAGATACAAACTTTTCTATTTTTATTGAAAAATATCCAAATTTCAAACAATTTATGCAAAATATTGATAAAAACATTTTTTTATTTTGTTCACCCATGTCCTCCCATCCATGCTCTACAATTTCAGAACGGAAACTTATTTACTATCATACTAAATCACTTTCAATCTTACAAACATTTCATTTTGTTATTGCTGAAATTGACTTATTCTACAACAATTTTTCTACAGATTGTCCAAATAATAATCAGCAAATAATTTTAAATAACTTCAAAGAAATGTACAGAGATAAGAACGGTTTCACTTACTGTAATTTGAATGAAAATCATTCTTTGTACTTAGTAGAAAGTGATAATTTTGGTAAATTTTTTGTTGATATGCATATTGGACTATGTTCTTGCATGATAAATAATGTATGTTCTCCGTGTATTCATCAAGTGTTTTTAAGTGAATGTTTGAATGAAAAAAGCATTAACGGTTCGGCTCATGGGGATGCTTGTATATTAAATACATTTAATTATGATATAGAAGAACTAAATACTGAAAAAGAAGAATTTGAAAACATTTTATCTGAATTTCAATCTGTTCATAATGAGATAAAAGAACAATTTGTGACTGATCCAGAGTATTTTAAAGTTGGCATTCAGAAGTTTGTTTCAACTTGGAACAACAGTCTAACATCAAATAAATCTTTATTTTTAGCCTGTCATTCTTTAAGCAATGTTCACCAATCAAACTTAAACAAAGATGATTTATACAAACATGATTCATAATAAATACATTTTTAGAGTTTATATTTCAGAATTGGACTAAGTTATTCTTTTAATAATAATATATATGAAATAAGATTATTTTTTAATCTTTATTTGAAAAGGGTGAAACTACATAAAATAATAACTTTATTATCTTAGGAATAATGTTTCAAGTTAAAATTAAATAATACAAATAAAAAACATAATAGATTAATAAAATATATTTTTAAGTTCGGATTTTCAATGAAATATTTCTAAAAAAATATAGTTAATAATATAACTTTAATTTGTCATATTTTATTGTTTATCAGTACAATTATAAAACTAACCCACTTCCATATGTGCTTGATAATTATTATAGGTATTAGAAACAATAGAAACTATTAGTTGTAAGTTGTGGAAAATATATTTTGTTAAAATCTTGTTTGTTTGATGTAAATAACATAATATTAAGACTACCTACTGCTTTAAATGATTTTAATGCTGTTAGACTGTTACACGTATTTTTTATTGTATCTTTTTTTTGACAATTTGTTTGAATAAAAAAATCATCTATCACTTGTAGTTCTTAGAATTGATTGATGTTTAAAAGAGCTGAAAAACTTTTTTAACTCACAATGAATGAATTAATGGATTGGTTTTATTCTTGTTTTGCATTAAATGTGCAATATCTTTCTAATGACTTATCAGTTATCACACATTTTTGTAAAATAATGACAGAAATGTAATCAATTGTTTTTTATGGTATGTAAAATTATAAGATTCAAGCATTTAAAATGTAATCTAAACTAGTCATTTATGATTGTGTGCTTTACGCTTTAAATACAACTCTTGGTACATTTGATACCAAACTGTACTCTGTCTAGCGAGAGAACACACACCTGCCTGACAAAAATTTGGTTCTTCTGTGCATCCCCATGTAACATCCTGCCTAGAGAAACCGGTCTCTATGACAGGGTTATACCCGGGAATGAGCAGAATTGGCGTGTTATCTTGCTGGTCACTATATTAATCTAGGTACCTACCTAACATATTACAATATAATATATAGCAATTTTTTTAAATTGTTCGATAAACATTTATTTTAATTCATAGTTTAACTTAATCCGCATTCCTCATTATTTTTGGGATATTGTTGACCATAATATCATTCAAAATTATTTTAGGCAAATCTAATGTATTATGCGTAATATGTAATTACATTAAACTAAATTTAAATACATCTAGAGTGCCAATGATGACTAGATGAGTGCTAACCTTTGACTGTTTACAATACTATAGATTTATTCAGCTATTAATTATTATTAATTTAGCGAATAAAATAAATATTATGTAATCAATGAAAACACAAGGTGCTGAGGCTTAACGATTCTTGGATGAATAAATCAACAAATAAATTAAACTACTGCTTAATTATTAGGGAACAGTTCAGATTTTATTCGGATGATTTAGATTTCACATTAGACAGGTATAATATTTTGCATAAATATAATTTAAATACTTCTCTATAGCTATTAATATTAATAATTGTTTATTATAATTTATAAGTATATATTATATATTTTTTAACACAAAATTATTATATAGTTTATGTTATGTAGGTATAATATGTTGTATGTATGTCTGTTAATATAATAAATTTAATTTCAAAAATTGAAAACTATTATTATATGATCTCTAATAAGTAATAATAGGTAGTTTGATTATAATTGTATATGACTAAATATTATACGAATGTTAAAATGTCTGTGTGATTATTAAATAAAATTGGAAATTTAACTTAATAGTTCATGACTTTTGAAGAGGAAATAAACAAATTCATACTTAAAATAAAAACAAATAAAAAAACATTTAAAATTATATAATAAAAAAATACATAATAATTAACCTGTTTTATGGTTATTTTTGTATTGGTAACAATTGACCGGTAAAATATATAATATTATAACATAAAACAACATTTGAATAGGAAAACGAAAGGCGTTAAGTTTATATAATATTATGCTGGAGTTTCAAGCATCCGAATAAATGTTTTATTATGTTGAGGTCTAGAAGATATTCGATGAGATCAAAAACAGATTTTTTGAGCCTATAGTTTAGGAAACACTAGCAAAGGATAGAGCTTAAATCGTGTATGTGTAACAGGATAAAAGAAATTCAATGTTGGGCTGGTGGTGGAGGCGGAGGTAAAGGTTGAGGTGTCTGTTGCTGGGGCAAAGCTTTCAATATGGCTTGCACTTCTTCGGCCACGGCGGCTAGAACCATTTGGAATTGCGCCTTAGTCGCCACCGCACCTGAACGCTGATCCCGGATATGCTCCAAGGTAGCAGCTATATCGATCTCCTTAGCTCCTTTCGCCATACGATTAAGCACCATGTCCAATAGGCAATACGAACCAGTACGACTAACGCCATCGCTGCGTATTATGATAAAATAGGTTAGGCATAAGTACACAATATTTTTCCATTTACATTCAGATTGCGTGAGAAATATCAAATATAAGTTAGACTTACCTGCAATGCACAACAATAGGACAAGATCTGCCACGGAACGACTTGTTTACTTTCCTGAAAAAAAAAACTTTTGTAATGCGCATGCGATAAATGTGGTAAGTAACTTAACGCCAGTTAACAGTCACAGCATACGTTTTATTTCAACGGTTTTCAGTTTTTCACGTTTTTGTATTAATCTATAGTTCTATACAATATTCTAAACGCAGAATTTTCTACCCGCATAGGCACCAAGATTTCAAAAAGTCATTGGGTGCTCTAGGTGAACCACCATTAAAAGATAGTGTGTACAGGCTTTGATTATCCATTCTTAATAATAGTGATAATGGCCACTTACATTTGCAGCACCATCTTAAAACTGACCATGACACTATGAAAATCTATATTATAGTGTTAATGTGTTATTGATCCTTGGTTTAAATTTAGTGAAATCAAGGTAAACAGTCAGAGAATTAATTAATCCTGTATTAAAAACCCCTAAAAACAGATCACTATATTCAGATAGTTATTCGATTCTTACGTCTAAATTATCATCGATAGTACGAAAACATACGGATAAACGATAATTGCTTTATTCCTATATGAATTGTTGTTCATCGATTTACCTACTTCATTTAATCGTTAAATAAAAAAAAAAGTTCGTATTTTTTTTAAGAACATCAGGAAAATACTAATTATTAAAATGATTTGATCACAATTTTTGTGGGGCTCAGTACCCCGAACAAATGTCAATGGGTTCTCTAGCACCGGGCACCTGTCTACACGGCACATATGCACTTACTGGCAGCCTTCCTATACACTTTATCATCGAACTACCCACGTAAATTACCTGCGGAACTCCAAAAGAGCTTTGGTGGTGTTCGGTACGCCTCCGTCTGGCCATGTCAAGAAGTGGAACTGAGTAACGGTCCGGGTCTCTCCGGTTTTCAAATTCTTCAAATAAAAGCTCCTTACCAAGTAATCGTCGCACCATATGTGTTCGCTCACCAAATGCACCTAAAAATAAAAACGAAAAAAGCGGACACCAATATTTACATACTTAGGTACATTTTTTTTTTATAAAATATGTGTATTGATTCTATTTCAAACTGACTATAACAGCTGAATGTGTGAATTTATTAAAGTACTAAGTAGATATGCCTAAATATTAGTATGTATATCTAAGGGTTTATATCTGCCTATGTCCTATGTATAATCCTAAAGTTTACCTCGTATATGTGATAGAGTTCCGATCCTTCTTCCGGCCAGTAACGGTGACACAACACCACGTCGTTCTCAACCAGTCTGGTCAACATGACGATCACCACGCACCCTTGTTCCCACACCATTTGCCAAAAGTCCGCCGACGTCTCGGCTAACGGTCCTTGTGTTGCAATGTACGCCGGGTTACGTGGATCGTGATCAGTCTGTATAAAATGTACACGGTAAACAAAAAATATTAATCGCATGAAAATCCGTCGACAGCCGTCGTATGGGTGTCTAGGTGCAGTGTCGTACACCCGGTGGGGGAGAGGGTGTTAGATTAGGTTAGGTAACCTAACCTAACCTAACCTTGGTTTTTAAAACATACAACATACATGCATATTTTACTGTAACTCCAACCCCATATCCATAGGAAATATGATTAAAAACTGGGGGGGGGATATGTTGTATCCCAATATTATTTTCGTATATTATGTCTACGTATGATTGGAACATAATGGCCATCACTAGGCAGTAGACACTAAGGATCCTTGATCCTGATTTGTTATAACTTATTGGGTACTAGGCAACAGTCCATTTATTTGTTGGTCTGTGGTATACAGTATACACCGATTGGACGTACTATTGTTGATGCGTTTATGTAGTCCGAGTTGTTCATGTTGGCATACTCGTTGATCACGACTCTGGCGTGATCGTATGGCAGTGCGTTGATGTAACGATTCTTCTTGGCGTTGTCCGGCTATAACGACGAGGATACATGAAAAAAAAAAATTATGATGATAATTAAAAAAATCCACTCTGTGTTTAAAAACAGCTTGTTGCAATAAATATGGGCGTTAAATAGGTGTAGGTAGTTTAGTAGTAAAAAATTCATATTTTATACAATTTTAATGTTGCACATTTTCACTGCATAATCATTTTGTTCCCGAGTAGGGGAGATACCTACTGAAACTTTTGAGTTATGACTTATGACCCAGCCAGGTGGCGTAAATAATTATATTTTTACAAATTGAGATTAGGTAATAAATATGTTTTTTCATACTTATTTGATAATATTAACTTTAAACTTTCAGAGTTAAATATTTATCATTATTTGTTAACTGATTACTAATAACTAAGTTCGCCGAGTCAAGTTAATTTTTTTCATTAACTTGTCCACCTTTGCCTGTTTGCCATTATATATCGTGATAAATGTGGTCATTGGCTGATTTAATTTTACTCACCTTTCTTGCAACGTTCACCGCACAAGGTTCCGCCTCGTACGCGCATAGCGCTGCCCATTCGCTGTCCAATCGGTTCTTGTTGTTCAGATGATCTTCCATATACGCCTAGAATACATAACGCACCATTATAACAGTACTTCGATATCAGAGGACAAATACGTTTCAAAGTTATTACCAAAACCATGTGTCCGGTAGATATATCCATGTTCGATAAGACCGGTTCCTCTCCCCTTAAAAGTGAAAATCATCATAAGTTGAAATAATTTGTCGGCGTGTATGTATATACATTTAGGCGTTCAGCGTGTGGAATCTCGGCACCAATCGCAAATGCAGCATCAAAAAATAAACTGCCTAACTTGTTGTCACTGATCGATTTAATTAATTACCGGATAAATGTTTTTATTTTGTCAATTCAATCTTTCATACATTTTTAGAATATTTACAAAATGTGGATAAGTTGTCCTTTTTGTCATTTTAAAATTAAGTAAAAATACGTACTGAATAAAATAGTAGGTACCAGCTATAATGCAACGAGAAACTACCATATTGAAATATTCCTTTCCATCACTTATCCATTATATTTAATTTATTTGGTAGGTACCAAACTTAAACTATACCTGTTATACCTATATTTAAATGCTGTAATCGTTGAATCTCAAAAACCGTGTACCTACTTAGTAAGGTTAAACAGTACCTATATTATATTTAGTAGGATATAACCGCACACTTTATAATGAATTTATAGTTGCTTAAAAATGTAAAATTTATTATTTATTATTTATAGATCAGTGTGTGGTTTTTGGATGCAACCATTAAATTGACAAGAGAATATATGAGTATCATATGGGTATGATATTTTTACCCAGTCTACTACACCCCCACGCACGCCTAAGCATATATCTTGTACTTATAATTATGACAAAAAAATACCACGAAGACGTGCTTGACCTTGAAGAAGGACTATTGTCTGGATCTTTTGACAAGCTTGCTATTCTCTGGGACGCGGCATTCGGTTCTTCTTTCTTATTCGACATTCGTGCTCGGCATAATTCCTAGGTAAAAAAAAATACAAACAAATGTAGGTAGGTATTACAGTAACCATTTACCTACTATACGAGTTAAATAAATATCATTATATCTCGATAAAATATTTACCTGATAATCTTTACTGACTTCCGCACTACTACCAATCAACCCTTCAAATTTGTTTTTATATCTTGAATGTCTTCTAATTATTAATAACGCCGCAGCTGAGGCTACTACCGCGCACACAGCTGCGACGGACATGAAAATCCATTCGAAATTTTTACTGTCTTCGTATGTTGAACTCATCATCACTGATGGTGTCTTGGCCTAAATTTATATTATTTAACTTAGGTTTTTACATTTAATACAACGCTGTCATATAGGTACATTTACCTTATCTCCAATGCTCACAAAGTCAATGGTATAACCAGTTCTCTTTGCGAATTTGTTTTTCATTGTTTCTATTTTTTTCACTAATTCCGTTATATTAATTCCAGCGCTTGGGAGTATTTGGAATGTAATCTCAGATTCGTCAAAACTGAAAAAAAAAATTTTGCAATAGAAAAAATATTAGAAAATAATAACTGTCTTAATAAATAATTAAAAATTTAAATAAAAATTCTCAAACGTCAAAAGTATCACACATTTATTCTAGCTACTAGTTTTGGCCTTGGTTCATCTTCAGGTAGTATAAATAAGTAATTAAAAATAAACAAAGGTATTCGGGTACCTATTCCTAATATAATGTTAGGTATATTATTGACTTTTGTTTAAGATTATTAATTAATTAATTATTATTTTCTAATACCTATATAACAAGTATTACATCACTATATACTAAAAAAAATTTGTTTATATTATGTAATATACCACTTACCGAGCATTCACCATAGATTTAAATTCAACGTTGATAATATTTGCCAGCGTTTTAAGCAGTTTGTCTCCTCTATCTGGATTACTTATCCTATAAAATTAATAAATAATAATAATAAAATATACATTGAATAACAAAAATAAATTCACTTGTCTTTTAGTCGGATGCAAACATAAGAAGTGTCGACCACTTCATAATTATCATTATCCGTATCATCCATTTTATCCTTAGTCTTTTCTTTTTTCTGTCCATATTTTTCTTCTTCTGGTGTAATTTTGCTTACATAAATGGTTTTGAAATCATCTTGAGTTAATTTTGTTGATGTCTTGGGATTAGTTGATTTAATATCCTCTGAATCTGTTTTTCGGTTTGTTCCTAACAAAGTTGTTGCGTCTGCAAGAATAAAAATAAAAATTATTTCTCTAAGCTATTAAAATCACGTTAGAAATATCGTACCAACAGTTTTCGTTATATCCTCGGATGATTTTGGTTCACCCCCTTCGTCATTTTTCTGAAATTATTAACACCACAGTTTATTTTAGTCCACAGTTTCTGTTCAAGGTTTGATTAACTTACTACGAAATTATTTAATTTAAAGAATGGTCCTGGTTTTTTAACGTCCAATCGTTCGGGTCTTTTAAATCCGGCCCAACCCGATTCTGAATCATAATTATTAATGAAATCACTAAACATTACTTCATCTTCCTCGCCATTAGCTCCTATAAATATCCATCCTAAATTATAATGTGTTTTACTTGTTTGCTTACTATCGTTTGCTTACCCTTTTTCGGCAAGAACACTAAACCACCTTCCGTATAAGCTTTATTGGAATTGTCTATACCCTTTGATAGCATGTCCATTTGTCTCAATTTTTTCCACTCGTCGTCCGTCTTATCCTTCATTTCTTCGCCTGCTCTAAATCCTTCCGGCGTGTTGTAATCCGGGCGGAATCTTGGTTGACCATAAACTAATGCACTTGGATCTTCTTCGTACTGTTGTTGTTTAGAGCCTATAAAAGTAATGTACTTCGTTACATAATATATTGTTTCACAAGTGTAACCAGTAATAATATATTGCCTGGCATCCACGGTAAATACAAAGGAGTTCCTTGAAGTCTATTTCGGTTAAGAATATTTCGACGATATTCATAATCTAAATCAAACACTATCATTAACCTGACATGTTTCATAATGTTTAACTTTAAATACCTATATCAGGATAGTATTCACGATCTTGACCAATATCTTCAGCACCCACATACACATCAGGTTGTTTGTAGAAGTCCGCAAAATCTCCCTCATCATTCTAGAATAGAAAAAATAATACAATTAAATAAATCCGTTAAATCGATAGTTATGTAAGAGACTTACTTGTCTACCGTCAGATACTCTTAAGTATTGATTACAAATCGAATTGTCAACTGGTGGTAAACTATATCTTATCAATTTCAATCGATGTTGAAGTACGCATTGTGTAAAAGGATGCGGCCAACTATAACCATTGTAGTAGAGGAATTTCATATCTTCCCGTAGAATCATAAGGTTATTCATTATTAATTTGTACCTAAAATAAAAATATTTGGTTACTTATCACAGTATTATTTATTATTTAATGTAAGAGTTATTCCACATTAATATCAGCTGAATTTATGTGATAGCGGTACACAAAAACTATATCAAAAGTTGAAAATATTTTAGGGGAGAAGGGAGGCTACTTTTTAATTATTAATAGGTATCGTATTATGCAAACATGTGATAAATCGAAACCAATTAAATCGGTGGAAGTGGGTGTTAAGATAGCTATGAGTTATGTTTTGGTAGTAAATCTAGTATATGAATATTATCATCTTACGTGTATTCTCCGGCTCCATTATCATATTTTGGAATGCATTTGCCAAATGCGTGATCTATGATAAAATACAAATGTTATAGTTATTACTTATTAATTTAATCCAATTATACTACTAAAACTAATAGTAACTTTTGATAAAGTCATATATAATTGGTCATCTTACCATCAAAGCACAATTCGCGTTGAGAACAAACATTACGGTTAAATAAACAACCTGAAAATTAAAACAAGATATTTTGTTAATATAATTGTCATTAAATAAAACCTTCAATATTACTAAAAATCACTAACACAAGTAAGTGTTACCTTGTTTTGACCTAAGTCAAAATTGTTATTTTATTCCAATTTTATAATAATTTTTTTTTGTGTATTAATTTAAGAATTTTAGAATTCTATTAAATACTGTTTTCTTATTCTACGTTAAATATTTTTTATACTATTGCATGAAACATATGGAAATTATACACAATACTAATTTATCCTTATTTTTCTACTAAAATACATATATAACACCTAACAAAAATATAAACTTTGAATTTAATATACTTCTATAAACGAATACCTACCATGTTTATTATATTTTATACTTATAAATTAAAAGCGGGTGATTACACTTTTTGTGTCAGTAAATAATTTGCATTTGAAGTTTCTTAAAGCCTCTTTATATAATATATAATACTGCTCATGTTACTATATTATAATATAGTCTTTACCGCGATTGAAATTTAAGCACATCTGGTTCGTTGAGCTTCTCAGAATTACTAAGTTCCTAAAGTTTACAATATTTAATATTCATTCTTTACATAATATCCATAAAACAAATAATAATCATCGAGTATTATAGTATACGTATATAAAACCACGCCAACCAAAAAACTAAGTATAATTTTCTTTTAGTTCATCAAGTTTATATTGTATTCATTTTACACCGATATTTTCTTAGGCATATATATTCTGTTTTTTCTTTAAACAAATCAAAATTTTTTATTGTCTTTCGCCATCACGCAAGTTATTATTCTATAATAATATATCTAATTAGGTACACCCGGATTCTCCTAGAGATAAGGAGGTTTAGTAGATTTTAAAACGAATGCAACTTGCTATTGAAAATTAATACCTAATTATCTATGCTTCTATACTAATAATATTATAAAGAGGAAAGATTTGATAGTTTGTATTGAATAGGCTCCGAAACTACTGAACCGATTTAAATGAAATTTGGTACATAGATAGTTTAGACACTGAGAAAAAACATAGGCTACTTTTTAATACTAAAAAGGGCTGTAAAGGGCTGTAAGGGACTATACCCGTTCGAATTGAAAAATTATTTTTTTGTTGGATAGTCCATTCATCGAGGAAGGGTATAGGCTGTACAAATTACGCTACGATCAATTAATAGAAGTGCTCAAACAGGGATTTTGTGATTTACGATGGAAATATTTGTTTATAAATGGTTGCTATTGGTTATAGGAGAAATAATTATTAGAAATAGTATTTATTTATTATTGGTTGCTATTGGTTAATCGGGCAGATCAGGTACAAGCATGCATCAAATCGAATTTTCACACATTGCCTACCAGGGTGGCTGAGTTGAACTTACTGCAGTGAGCTACATCAAAAAGGAGTTGAATAATCATAATTTATTTAAGAGTTGTCATTTTTTACGGGCCATAAAGTGCGTAGGATCAGCTATAGCCTATATTATATATAAATTAATGTCTGTGTGCAGATTTCTGAGAAGAAGATAGGCTAATTTAAAAAGGGTTAAATTTGGTTTTTTTTTTCGTCGGAATTTAGTACGGTTAGTAGAAATCTCAAAATCCTTGTTTGAGGACCTCCCCGGGTTGGACCTAGAAGGTTGAAAAATACTTTACGACCTATTCTCATACCTACCAATTATTATACTTCAAAAATTTTATTTAAATCGGTCGAGCCGTTTCGGAGGAGTGCGACCACAAACACCGTGACACGAGATTTTTGTATAATTAGAAGATTACAATAATACAATTTTTTTTTGTCTAGGATTATTGTCCATCGTATTGATTGTCACGTTTACAGAACTAAGTTTAATTTGATTGTAGTTCATATTGTATCCATACCGCATTTTCATGTCGGTATTTTATATAATTAAAAAACTGTTGGAATTATTCATGTCGATACATTTGTGAGAACCATAGCAAATATATTTAAATATTGTTTATACTACTGCTTTGCAGATATAATTTACATTTTAAATTTACGCATATTATTATAATACCTATATAATATTTTACTACAAACGCAGACAAATATTTCAAAGTTTTTATTTATTTCCAATGTGTAGGTATCATGTATTAAACCTTTACCGTTTTCTGCTATACTTTTTCATCTACTTAGGGTTCACAAAATACAAATCAGAAAATAAAAAGTGACGAAATTATTATTGTTTTAACTTTTATTTTTAACATTTAATGTAATACCTACTCTGACGCGAGTATAATGTTAAAAATTAATAAAGTAAATTGATACCTACTCACGTAAACAGAAACTCAAGCACCTTCGTTCAGAATTGTAGATTTGCGCTTACGTTCAAGTAAGCAGACTTGGGTAAAATAATTAAATAATTATTTGGAATAAATACTCGAATTATTCATAAAAAATTACTCCGAATAAAGCATTTAAAACATTATAAAAGTATTCAAAATGCTTTAAAATATTTTTGTTTTAGTTATTAAAAAAATTATAGGTACTTGTCATCGCCCATCATCGGGACGGTTTGATATTATAGTGTCGTATATGGTAGACAATATAATATTGTTTATTATATATTATTTAGAATCGGTGGAAGTATTTTAAGCAGTTAATTATTAATATAGGTCGCTGATGTCGCTGAGTGATTCAGCGAGAACGTATAGGTATACGATATTGTACGCGAGAAGCAACAGCCGTAGTACGAGCTAAGTGTTTTTGATTTAGTGATTTGTTTTATGTTTGTTTTACTCCTGAATAAAAGTGTTTCCGACCTGAAACCCGCGTTTGAATATTATTTCTGTCATTGTACGTTCTTACTTTTTATAGGAACAGCGTCGGGATATTATGTACTATGTGTCAATGAGGTTTTATCAAACTGAATAATGTCGCGGTATATGTACCTAATCTTTGAGTCAATCCAGCTTAGAAGGAACGAACGTAGAATCGACGTATCTCACGAGTTAACAGTGCCGTTCAAATTTATATTAGAGGTTAGGTTAGAGAGTACGGGGGTAAGGCGTAATAGGTTAGATTAATTTTGAATTACATATTATAGTGTGTCTAACTTAAGCCGTTGGTTGGATAGGTACCTATATTAAAAAAAAAAGTACCTACTTATATCTTGAACACGGTTTCTATACACATAGCTTCTACATAGGTTGACGTACGTGAAACTTTATGCGATTCGCATAACAAATCGCCATTAAAACTATTTAATAAATAATTTTTGTTGCTATCCGCACTGCATCACAGTCATTCGTGCATAATATTATCACAGTTGTTAGAGCAACTTAAAAATATGGTGAAAAACATACAACTATCAGTTAGGTTAGGTAAATTATATCTCTTATATTTTCAAAAAATGTAACGTAGGTATACTACCATATTATAATGATTAATGATTTAATAACTCTTAGACGGAATATCGAACGTAACTAATCACCATGATAATACTCCGGTTTTCCGTATTTTCGTGAAACAATTGATGCGGTAACGATACCAGACCTAGGTACTCGTTTGTAATTCAAGTTACTTGCGACACATACGATTTAATGTGGTTTTGACTTATGATAATTTGCATCGTGCCATCCAGTCTATCGGCCATAGGTACCCTGAATGATATTCCTCCTTCACCCGCATTATGGATTCACCAATTTCCCACCAGAAGCGGCGTGCCTCCGCAGTGTCGACCTCGAACTGAAGCGCCTTGTCATCGGCCAACGCATTGTTGTCGTAGAACCATGTGATCAAACTTGTCGCACACGATGTCTGAAGTAGTGTGAAGATGGCTCTCTGCGCCCGCCTCGGTGGTGGTGGTTCTTGCTGCGGTCCTGGTCCACTGGTGGAATAGGATCAGCGACAGGCCGCTGAGACTATTCAGCGATTGGATACGGAGATGATGTGGTAATTGGCCTTAAAGACGATGCGGCGAATGGCCTTGAAGTCGATGTGGTGACTGGCCGTGCAGACGATGCAGCAAATAGCCACAGAGATGATTGACCTTGAAGTCGATGGGTCGTGGAGGGGACTGTACACTATACTGTAGTGGATCGGAGAACCAGTGAGTTGATTTTGGTGGAGATCCGAGGGGAGACTTTATTATAGGGGTGAGAGCATTGTTTGACAGGCCATGTGTAGACTACAACACGCTGAACGAGTGACCTGGCAAGCCAAGGGGCGGCTGCAGGTGATGCTGTCGGTCCATGATAAGGCGAGTGGACGACACAGTAACAAATCGTTTAACAGAATTATTAACATAATATCTATTCGAAAGTACTTAAAATAACAGAATTAAATTGATTAATTGAATATATTGAATAAAACAATGGGGGTGAACATGCTTGTATAAGCACTCTGTATAATACGATCTAGGAAATCACAATGTTGTGTATTTGTGTTTGTGCCAGAAAAATTCGAGAAAATGTAGAAATATAAAAATTGATTTTATTCATATGTACACTAAACGAATCAGCTAACTATCTACCTAATTCGAGTTATGTAGGTACAAGTCGTTATGCGAGCCAAAATTCTGTGTTTTTTCTTAAGAAATTAATTAATTAAAATTCTGGTTTTTTAAGTTTTAAGAATACACAGACTATATTTTGATTAAAAATATTTAAAGATACTGAAGGATCGTTCAGTGTTCTGTTGATATATCGACCTGAAGATATACTGCAGTGGGCTACTGTGTTCAACGAAAAGGGCAACACGAAATATTTTGATTGCATATGACTTAGAATTTAATTTTAGTTTTTTTTTATTGCATAAAACACTTAATATTACACCTATTTTTGAAAAACTTAAATTTTGTACGGTTAGATAGAAAAGAGGTGAATCGTTGATCGTAATTTTATATTTAAATATTTAATATAAAATTATGATCAACGCCATTGAATGCTTTATGATAATCAGTATAATATATTCCGTCAGTTTGATGACACTGCTATATTTATAACATTCACAGTTTGATAAGACAAAACTTATAGTATAGCTTAATGTTGAAAAAAAATTAATTTTCTCCGTTGTTCCAAGCCTAGAGCTTCGTGATCTCTTATAAACTTTTATGACAACTTTAACAAACGTAATCTGATATCATTTTCCCATTTTGGAAAGAACTTGCAGCTGAGTTTTTCAAAAGTACTTTTTCATATGAAAGTCTTTTGACCAAAGACACTTCAAAAGTAATAACAAAAAACATCTTTGTATTTTCTACCCATTTTATAATTTGCACTTTGCAGACGACATCCTTCAACATATGATATGTATATCGTTTCATGTTAAGGGTAAAACTTTTAAATTAAACAGATGATTTATTACTCGAAAAAATATATCTATACGAAGTTGACAAAGATATAATACTAAACGAAGAATTATGAAAATAATCGCGAAATTATTCGACAAAAAGTAAAATAAAAACAGAATTTTTATTGATTTTTGACAAGGCTAAACTATTTTTGTAAAATCTATAAGGTCAAAACTCTCATACAAATTATTATTTTTATTCATCAAATTCGAACGTCAATAAAGTGTCAAAAACCTTTCATTTTAAATTGAAGGTTAAATAATTTTTTTGTTAGGTACTCTCTCTCCTCTCTGTGGACTAAAAATGTAATTATTCTTGCACTCTCTTATTTATCAGAAAAATGTATGTTTTTCAACCGTAAACTCTGTGAAGATTCGCATAAATCTAATCCAGAAAACACAGAAAAACGTCAGACTGGAGATATATGACCATGGTCAAGATTTTTACATAAGGACACATGTAAAAGACTTTTAACAAAATCCCTAGTCATTCCAAACATTTTAAAGTGTATTTTTGGTGTGCAAATGTGGTTTTTTTTTATGTACAACTAACATTATACCTATATGAATATCAGAATAATTTTCACGAATAAATATGCTTAATAAATAAATATATAATAAATATGAATACACAGTAGTCAAAATGGGTCAAAATAACTTTGTGTAGAGCGGTGGATAAATGGTTTGTATTAAAAATTATAGTAAAATATTAAAAACTGTACTTAAGTTAGGAAAAGTCTCATTTTTCAATAATTTGTACTAAGGCATTAAACGTATGAAATTAAATAATTCATAATTTGTAAAAAAAGCATGATTGTTTATAGAAGATAAATTATGCAATAGTTTATAGACCAGATGATGTACACTGAATAATGAGTAATGACTATAATGGTGCCTTGAAAGAAATACATTAATCAAAAAAACAAAGGATTTAAAAATTCAAAATAAAGAAAAAGAATATCGCTTATTAATATAGTAATAAAGCAGTATATTTATTATATCGTTATTCAACTTCTAGAATTTATGAAAACATGAACAAATATCAACGTAGTATAATATAAATACCACAAAGTAATATATTACATATATTGTATATGTATATAATGCATATCCATATTTGTATAATCATGTATAAAATTTGAGTATATTTGTGAGGATGAATAATTTATAATTTATTTTTCTTTAATACTGTGTTGTGTGTGTGGTTGGAACATTGAAGTAAGCGGTATAAAAATAAGAATCCTTTAAAAACATTTGAAATTTGTATACGAGAAAATGCATTTTAAATTAAATTTTAACTCATAATATTTTAAGGGCTAAGGTTAATTTTTCAACTACTGAAATTACTACCTATGTATAGTAATATACACATGTAAAATTATTTATAATATACTACATTGTCTGTTGAGTGTGGACGTATTTATATTTGTCCCTTGAATTATATCTTGTTATAGTGTTCATCAAGTTTAAATAATAGACCGTGCAGTTTTTTAAATTCAAATTATATTTAAAATGTTAAAATAATGAGCTGTAAAACAAAATAATAATAATAAAATATGATTTATAAAGGAATATATTATCCGCGTTGCTATTCCATAGCACTTCTTTTAAACAGAAAATCATGTTTGATATATGCATAGTAATTTATTAAAATGTTTAGAAAAATAACTAGTTAACGAACTAGGTACGATTCGTTTAATTTTAAATACAATTGTATACAATAGGTATTATGATAATATTTACATATTGTATTTTTAAATTTATTTTAATGTACCTATCCTTATCGGTATATAGGTAAGCTTTGATATAAAAAACAATATCAATTTTTTAATAGGTACATGGTATATTTTAATGATTTTCTTGATATCTCATAGGTAGGTATCTGTAGTACGATGTAATATAATCGAGTATGTATACAATTTAGGTGAAATTAGTAAATACAAGATATTTCTATAAAGACTGAATACAATTTAAAGTTGCACAGAATGAAGAAATTACCAATAACTTTAATTTTTTTCTGATGAATTGTGATTTAATGATTGAAATGTTTATAACGTATAATATATTAGATTGCAGAACTTATATTATTTATTCAGTACTTTATATTTTGTGATCCGTGTAAAATTTAAAGAAAACAATTTAATATACTAGATTACAGCGGAGTAGAGCAGACAGTTGGGTTTCAATCAGATATCGCCATGAATACGTTTCAGTGTACAGAAAAAAGAATATAATATGTCGAAAGTAACACATATTGTATGTGTATGCGGCAATGATAGACGATGTTTTCACGGTACTATAAGCGATACCAAAAAGTGATGGACTTCAACGATTTTTGCGAGCGAAATGCTATTGATAAACCTATTGTATATCGGTAGGTACCTTTTTTTTTGAAATTATACTACTCTATTCGGATATGATTCTATACCTTTTAAAAATTAGAATGAACGAATGTCAGAAAAACATGATTTAGTATAAATGTATAAAGAACATAATATTATTATATATTTGTAATATTAATTAATGTAGTTTATTATTATCTATTATTGATGTATAGATAGGTACACTTAATATAATTTAAATCTGTATAGCGAACGTTCGCTAAGTAACAATAAAACCTTTACGTTCAGAGCATAACCTATCTATATTGTACCTACTTATAAAATATAAGAACTAAGTTTCATATTCTTATAATATACTGACAGTATAACGGTAATAATGCTGTTATATAAATACCTATTCCGTTTTCAAAAAAATTTCCTGCGAAAATAATATACCCTGCAGGGACTCGTACTGTGGTCATTAATATCTTGACAAAATGTAATTTCCAACTTGGGAACAATGTAAAAAATATGGACTGAAATAGAATTATAATTTGTTTATAAATGGAGTTTGTATGTAAATATATTTTTTTAACATTTCATTCCTCTCTGCGTACTTATACGTTTTTTCAGAGAATTTTTCGTCCAACAGACGACGTGTTACTTTTAACTAAACAAGTCTTGTCATTTTTCTAGAATTCTGAATAGGGCGTATAAAGCTGGATAAGACCCTAAACGTTTTCGAATATAATGTAAAATTAATGTTTTTTTAATGGCAAATATGAAATGGACACGATTTTTTATATACTTATAGATTTGAATGCATCAACAATTATTTTCTAAAATACATTTTGAAATTATATGTACCTCTGTATAGTCTCTAAAATGCTGAAATTTAAGACGAATGTTTAAAATGTTATGGCCAACAGACAACAATCATTTATTGTGATTATTGGTTATGATTAAATATAGAACACGAGCGCTTTCTTATAGAAATCGGTTGTGTTTTTGCAAAGTAATCGAGACGAGTGAAAAGTGGATTTAGTGTTTAATAATAAAATGAGTGTAGATAAATATTTTGGCTCTGTAAACTGCTAACGTTCACGAGCTTTAGAGGTACATATTTGTATAAAGTGAAAAAGATTGAGAGAGAGATAGATAGATGTTATTGTTACAAAGTATGGGCTATCAGATGTCTTTGGATCACGTGAAATCGTCTGACCTGCGTACTTAGCGAGTATTATTTTTTTTTCTCTCTGCTAGTGCCCGTATTATTATGAGTTTATTTCTTTTTCGCACGAATAACAAATACCCATAATTTGTTCATGACATAAATGATGGTAGTGGGAAAAGAGGGCAAAGCGATGGTCAGTAACCCCCGGTCTGGGACGTTCGCGTTTCGTAAATATAGGACGAGCGGAGAACTACCCTTCTGCTGCACCCGGCCGACTACAACTACGTCGTAACGGCAACGAGACTGATTCGGATGAGGATAGAACGTGGGTGGTGATGATGCTGCTGCCCAGGCGTGTGGGTGCGACGAAGGGGGTGGTGGTATACGGCATATTGATCGAGGGAGGTTTTACGTAACTCTATACGTGGCTCCACCCGGTCGACACGCCGCCGGAATATGATTCCCACGCACCCACATTTCTACCCTCCACTCCTAGACCTCAAATTGAAAACGACGCTATAAAATACACAAACACAAACTCACACACACATACACACACACCCACACTGCACATGTATGTATTATATGTACGCATGGACATATCCAAACGAGGATACAGATGAAGACCATTCGATCAAAATGTGAATGTTATACACTGTAAAAGATTGAAAGCGTATAATTTATTTCCGCGTAAATGTGTCACTGGTATAATAGCTGTCGCATAATATATATATATATATGAGACCGCATTTCACATATTATTATGAATACGGAATTGCGATGATAACCATGTGCAATGCAATAATATTATATAATAGTCAATAGGTACCTACGTGATAATAAAAATAATTAAACGTATTGGAACATAATAATGTTAGCAAATGTTCACAACTATGAACGATTAATAATGTGAAAATTCGACACTTTTACGATTTCCTGAAAAATGTACTCTACCATAACATTTTTTCGCTATTTCTGTCTGTTTATCCTACCAATGTCCAATTTGCAAATGATAGTTTTAGGGCTTCGTGAAACGTTCTAATCAGGTATCTCGGAAATTGCTTTTCGAGAGAAAACCAACTACTGCGCGTCTGGGTGCATAATAATTATCACATACTACAAGATGAGAATCGATTGAAAATGTTTGTACAATATATATATATATATATTCTTATTTTGACTCAGGCGAACTTTATACACAAACACTAATATTGTAAGTACACGTTTTTTTAATGTGTATTTATTATTATTTTTATTTTTGCTTCAAGTAAGTGGGTATCATCTACCTGCAGTGATTAAATGTTTGTAGTTTTGTACCCAACACAATTCTGCAGTGTATAATTGAAATTTCGTTCATAAAATGTAAAACACAAAACGTACCTACCTAATCGAAACGACGATGATCCGAGACCTTGGCTCTGCCCAGTGCACATACCGTCCCATAAAATTGACCCTACTTTACTCGTGTAGTCGTGCGTACAATATCTAATTACGGCACGTGTTTACAATTCTATAGGTATACGCTGAGTTCCAGATAACTTCAAAGCGACACACTATGTGATGTTCAACATGTACGTCCTCGTGACGTTTATAATGAGACCTATACGCGTAGACCGAATACCGCGGTTACAGATATGAAGAGGACTCGAGGACACTTGAATTTCGTATATAGGTAGAATTTTGGACAAACTACTTGCGCTCAGTGCACCATGTATATGCCTGTATAATACAGGGAATTCGATGAGCATGTGCTATCCCCCTTCATCAATGAAGTTATTCAATTCCGATTTTTGGAATTTTTAAATACACTTAGGGACCATATGTTTTTATTTTCAAATACTTGTTTTGTTTATCATTTAAGGAGTGTCGTGACGAGGTACTCGTGTGACGATACATACTTCTGCTTTTCAAACGAGAACCCCTTTTTAAATTAAATTATTCAACAGACTGATTTTTTGAACATTTTTATGTAGGTACATAAAAACGGAACATATGTAGGTACCTATCTAAATCAAAATTGGAATGAATAGTTTCCGATTTATTAAACTTAATACACCATGGATAGGTCATGATACTAGCAAGGGCCTCCATAATGGTCATATAAACAATTAAAATATATTTAAATTTAATACTTGTCAAGTCATGTTTATTAGGTATAGTTATTATTCAGATAGTTGTTATAATTTAAAAATTCTAATATTGATGAATATAACTCACCTATAATATCATTTGCAAATCAATTAAAACGCAGAAAATACCTATCCGTCCTTCCTTCTTGTCCTTCTATCGAATCTCTTGCCTATCTACCTTTTTTCGTAAATATAAAAAAACCCATATTAAAATGCAATCTAGTATATGTTATGTGTTTAAGCGTATAGGTATCTATTACCTTTATTATAACAACTCGGAAACTACTCGTCCAAATTTTGATTTAGATACTAAGTCTTAAGCAGATACATCAATTTAAAAAAAAAATCATCTGTCGTGTATAATTTAAAGTAAAAAAATATGGTTCTAATTTGAAAAATACAAGTTGTATCGTCACATGACGATGTCAGCATTATCAAAAGAAAGATCACCTGTATAATATAATATAATATACCTACGTACCTACAATATTATTATAACATAGGTACCTATAATAGGAACTGCATATATATCTACGTGCGCAGTGACTATAATACAATATTACAACTTTCAATCGTCCTGCACCGCGTAATTAGATATTGTTGTTGTTATTTGACTCACATACCTTTTGCTTCTTTTGTAAACAATTGGTAACTGCGTATACCTGACTGAGTCCCCAAAGTAATTGAATTTTCACCACTATACAAATACCAAGGAAACGGTCACACCGAGAGCTTTATGTTGAGTGTTATTTGTGTGTTGTTCAAAATAACAAAAAACACATCCAACCATCCGGACAAATAACGGGGCTACCTATTCTGTTAAAATATGATATTTCAGAGTAAAAAATATTTATTATAATATAATATAGGTACTCGTTAATTTAATTTCTCACATTTTATTTGTGTTCACTTCCAATTATTTTCTACAGCTTTATACATATATTTGGTACCGCCAGAGCGCAGATTATTATAATGTTAAAATATACAACATAGGTAAACCACAAGTTGGACCTTATTTAATATAGCTGCGTATTATATAGGTACATTACATTAACATTTGATCCTATAGCCAACCTGAGCATTAGGTACTTAAAATATTATTTTGAGCACTGTACGTCTGTACTTATATGGTCCCAGTTTACGAAACTCAATGGCTAGGTACTTAAAATGGTAAAATTATTTTTATCTTTGTTAATTTTTATATTAATAAAAACGTAACTGAATTAAAGTAAAATACCTACTAAAGTTAATAATGATGAATAAAAAGATGTTTTTCATTAGCAAAAAAAAAAAAAATTACGAAATAATATTCATTAAAAATATGTCTGAGTTCTTTTCTCGGAACAATACAAATTTAAAGAATGAAAACTTAATAATATACCCACTTAATTTTACTTTCGATAGTAATTAGCATATAACAATCAAATACAAATTAGATTTTGTAAGCTTAATTTTTATTTACTATTAAAAGTAAAAACTAACAAAAAAGAAAAATGTACCTAAAAGGCATACTATATGTATATTATTATATGTATAAGAGTAAAAGTATCTAGGTATATATAATTATAAGTTTACTAATTTTAATTTAAGTAAAGTTTCTATTTTTTGTGCTATTTTGGATTATTACTAAAGTGAGAGAATATGTTATCTAGATAACTAATTTATTGATATATTTTTATATAAGTGTTTAAAGTGATTAGATATAGGTACCTATTGGTTTATATTTACCGTTTCAACAAATAATAACGATTCAATGTTTTTAGTTTCGTTTATTAATCAAAGTCCATAAATTTTTAAATTAAATAGATTGAGAACATTCATATAACAGTAGACGAAAGCTTATCCTCTGATTACCATAAATATTTAATTTTAATTTAGTCATTGAAATACGATTTCTGTATTTTAATACTAATCACCTCGAAAATTAAAACGATCACTAAGTAAATTTATTATTAAGTGGTCTATGAAACATGAATAATAAATAATAAGGTAATAACAAAGGTAAACCTTTAGCTAGTAGAGATTACAGTTTTGTTAATAGCTAATTGTTAGGTAAATTATATCAATCATCACAATCATGCTAATATTGTAAATAAAAAATAAAAAGGTTTAACATGCTTTTTAAGTCATTTCCTTCTATAAACTGTTGGGAGTCTATTATTATTAAATGAAAGTTTAAATGGAATTTACCCCGAAGTTGTTAAATAAATTTACCTGTTCTCTTCTTCCACTCCAACGTCCGTCCTAATTGTCAGTTTTACGGTTGCATTAAAAGTAAATGAAAAATCACAATAATTACAAAAAAAAAAGGAAATCATGAAACAGTATATATAAGGCACCTGCTGAGAAGAAACTAATTTATCATATTTAATCTTTCTTTTCCTTTTCTTTCGTATGGGTACGCAAAACTATATACATAATATTATAAAATGTTCTTGAAAATAAAAATGTATTTAAATTAATGTGTATATCAACATTATATTGAAAATTGAAAACATTTATGCATATTATTAACGTATATTTATGAATTTATATACCTATCCGAAAAATATTATACATCAAAATGTGATAAAATCTGTGGATCTATAACCAGGCTTTTAGGTAGTGTATATATAAATATAATATGTGTGTGTTTCCAATATAATGAATTATTATTACACACAATTGATAAAAATTGAAAATAATCATGATATTATTCATTATAGGTAGTAATAAATTATATTAGACAATGTGTAATATCGTTTTAAATGATTTTTGGTCTAACACTTTTTATCAACCTGATAGAAAAGTCTATTAATTGCAAATAAATATAAAATATATAAACAAAGTAGTTACATATTGAATGTTTGGATATTTCAATATCGTTGTGTATGATAACATATCATCTATACTTATTATGTACTTCGATGTATATGAATAAACGTATTACAATCTTAACATAACTTTTATGTAGGTGTATAAAAACAAAATTTGGTAATATTATTTTTTACGTTTTACATTAGATAGCCAAGCGCATTCATAATTATTATATGTAGTTTTAATAAATTAATCGACCCACTAACCAACAGTTTACAAAAAAAATAACACAATTAAACACGTTAAATTTAAATTGAAGTACCTAACTTTATATATAATTGCCTTATATTAGTTGAAAAAACTCATCAGGTAGGTAGGTTCTTATATTTATTTATTGATAAAGTGGAAATTACATAAAATAATAATAGCACGCACGCATGGGTGCCAATTAATAATTGGAGGGGGGCAAGGGAGGGACATGTCCCACTCTGGATAATAATAAAATATGCAAACAAATTCAATACACAATATGCTTTTCAATAATTGATTGTTGATGTCTGAGACAACGAATGCCTGTTTTTTTATTTTTGTTTTAAAATAAAAATCTATAATATTATGTTTTTTAATTTTTGCAACTAAAGTTTGTAAAATACAAAGTGTACTGGCACTGGATTGTTGATTTTTCATGTTTTTGATTGTCTCAGCCTTCAGTATTATTAGTTTATGACTACAAATAATTGACCCCTAACAAAATAAAATAATAATTTGATAGTCATTTTACTAAATAATAATACTTTCGATAAAATCAATTTAAGAATTTAAGATACAACATTTAAAACATAAATGATTTAATTTGGTATAATTACCTACTTGCAATTAAAATCAAAAACTTACATAGGTAAATAATAATATAACAATAGATTAGATTAAATGAGTGCATTTTTTCTTGAAGTCAAACACCGTACATATGCCTACTAATATACATTACATTGTCACCAACAACTTGCACTATAGAAAGATCATTCAGTACTTTGTGCAGAGTTGAGACATATGGTCAGGAATGAGTGATAAAAAGGTTGATGGGCTATGCACAATAAGTGTTGGTTTATTGGGAAGTAATTGAGTATAAGCAAACTGAATATATTGACAATATCATGGATTAATTTGTAATTTTTACTTCCACATTATGATTATAATATAATGATATAATCCTAATAAAATTGCTGTTTGTTATTAAATGTTTTTATATAAAAATCAAAAAACTAAATTACCTAAATGTCTACTCAAATTCTATAGTTTAACGAATAAACATAGTAGAATATTATTATATACCTAATGTCTTGTAGCATTTAAAAGTTTATGTTTACATTATTACATACCTTTTCTTCCTTATTCTCTTTCAAGTAAAATCAACCTAGTACCTATATGATATAGATGGGTTTAGGAATCTATGGTTTCATTTTGTCCCTTCCCTGAAAATAACCCTAGGACACCCTTGCTCGAACAAATGTCGTAAATATTTTCAAGGTTTTTTTTCAATGGTACTATACCTATAAATAATCTTAGTTTGAATATTAAAAATATATTTATATATAAATTTAATAAAGAAAACTGTTATTTTTAATATTGCTTTTCCTATTTATTCAAATTATGAAATTTGTAGGTTAGCATGAGTAAGTAAGAAGAAAGGACATCTGTTATTACAAAATAAGTGATTGATAAAAATATTGAAAATACGCATAAAATAAATTAAGTACCAATTAAACTACTTACCTATGTATCGTTCACAGTGTACCCCACAAATCAAAACCGTGGTAATGAAAGCCGCTTTTATTAAAGGGCCAATCATGATCGGTTTAATTGTTCAGCATCTATATAGCTGAAAAAAAAAAAATTATAAGCAATTTATTTAAAAATCATTTTTTTTATATTTATGGATTATATTATAACGTGTATAGGAATATATTATATTTTATATATACATTATATTTACATTATTAAACGCATTGAAACGAAATAATGGAAATGTGAACATTTTCGATTTTTCACTACAATTTAGACAATTCCGTTCTGTGTGTGTTTTTATTTACAAAGTTTGAACAACGTGACAGGCCATCATAAACAAGTTGGTTGGGTAAACGAGATAAAGCTTGGGGATTTGTTTTTTTTTAAAATTAAATCGTTACCAGTAGTTTTTGGTAATAAAGCACGTTTCCGAAATTGCTTTATTATTTTTTTGTTGAAAATTTCATTTCAATTATTAAGTGCAACGTATAACGTAAAAATAAAATATTTATTTTTATCGTAATGCGTATTGTGATAGTAATATTGTATCTTGTATGTGCGTTTTAGAAAATAAAACTTATAAGTTATAACTCTTACCCATCGGCCATCATACGGCATGATACGGTATGGAGATTAACGTATTGGCATTACAAAGAATATGAGTATAATATATAACCGTATATGGTACTTAGATACTACTTAAACATATACTGTAATGCATTACTAAATATACCATACATAGAAGGAAGCATAGACGGGATGAACTATAGGGGAAGACCAAAATTAGAATATATTCAACAGATCATAAAAGACCAAGGATGCAACTCATACGTAGACATGAAAAGGAAAGCGGATGATAGAGAAGAATGGAAGATGGCTGCAAACCAATCTACGGATCGAAACCATAGAGAGAATTCATAACTGTCATATTTTGATTTTAGAAGTTTAGAACCACGAAATAATAGGAACGATTTTATTTTATAAATTCAAAAACAAACATTGTTACACCTATACGTATATAGGTATGTGAAAAATCAAGATGTCACGGTCGCAAAATTTGTTATTTTAAAATCATTTCCATACGTGTTATCATCTCGGTGTAACAGACGACCGTAACGAGTACCCTCACATGTTCCTGTTAGTTCGGCGACGTGTCACACCGAACTGCGGAAAAACGATTTTCGAATATTCAAATATTGCAGGCTGACGATACAAAGTCAATCAAACAGCTGAACACATAAATCGGGACGTGTATGTAGGTATACTCTTACGCGAAAACTATAGGTTATCTTATATTATACCTATATACATTTTTAGTATATATATTTTAGAACTCGTGTTTGATATATTATGGGTTTGGTATTATCGATTTGAAAAATTAAAAGTCATGCATCTGGTTTTTTTCAGCAAGTAATTTTAAATTGCATAGGTTTTTGTCACGACACGTTTAATATCATACATTCCGTGTGTTATTTATGACAACGTTTAAAAATGATTTATGTGTGTATAGGTAGGTACCTACTGCTATATACCGCCTGTAATAATTTAATGGATACATTTATTTTGTAATACGTTTCAATTATTAAACTGCAAATGTAGTGATTTTTTCCGTAATTTATCAATGTTTTCGTTATAATAGAATTTGCTTGCGATAAAAATATACTAACATATTATATATATATATATATACACATCTAAGCGTGTACATGTGGAAACTCGATGATGACAAGCGACTCAACTCTGACGATTAATGCATTTTTCGGTCGCTCGCAATTCAATATAATAATAATAATATGCCATTATAAATACCTTTATATTATTATATATAGACACATTATTTTCGAACCCTTTTTCGGATTGAAATGTAATTTCCATTTGAGTCGTACGATCTCGTGCGCCGGACGAGGGCAATATGCATATATATTATATAATGATATTATCCACTTCTGGGCTGCGCCTACATGACGTATATAATATACGATGTATGAATATTAAAAAGGGATCGACGACGACGACCGGTAATCGGTCAGTGACAACGTAAACCCGCGAATAAATTGTAATCTCGCAGGATTAACGGGCCCGGCTGCGAATAGTTATATATTGCAAACGTTATGGCAAAACCTACCTACACACTGCAGCGAATTCGCGTGCATAATATACAGCACCGCTGTTGGATAGCTATTATTATTATTGGCAAATGGCAGCTATCGAGCTGTACGTAATATAGATATATAGTGTTTGACCCTATAGCCGTGGACACGAAACAAATAATCGTAGCGCACATACAAATTGGGATTGATACGTTTTCTTGGCGAACGGAAATTCGTGCCCGCGGCGAATAATATATAAACCCTCCGCCGCCGCCGCCGGCTTTACGGGTCGTGCAGAGTATCAGAAGCGTAATTACGGGGGGGGGGGGGGTAGTATCGTGACTTGTTTTTTATTTTTTAAAGACCGTCATGCGCCTCACTATCATACTGTATTTTTTAGAAATAATACAAAAATCATCTATGCTAGCTGTACACGCGGGTCCATAAGAACACCTTCCCACTTCTACCAATTATTCTTAAACTCGAAACGGTAGAACGACGTCGGTCGCGATTAAGATTTATACTTGACGTATTTTTGCCGAAATATTGACCGAGTTTTCAAGTCGTTTTTCCTTCTCCACACGTAATACAATAGATCTAAAAATAAATTTTGTTTAACACAGAAATAACTAATTATAGAAGCAATACACCCCCACAACAGAATTATGAAAACCATAGACTATCTAAAAATCGAACAGTTGAAGTTTGAACATATTACTATCACCAATCAACGACTCGTTTAAAATAATATATTGAAACTTCATTCTATTGGTAGGTAATTCATAGCTATAATTAGTATTTGATATTATTTGTATATTGTATTTCATTGTTTTTCATTTTATTATTTACGAATTACGATTGTTATTATTATTTAATTTATGTAATTGGCCTTTTTGAAACTTTTATAAATAAATTAATAATTAAGACAATATTATTTCGTAAATCGTGATAAACATTACTGCAGCATAAATGTATTATAAGTACATTACATCATATTGGATTTTGGGTTCGAAAATAAACCACTGAGTGGTCGAATATTATTTTATCGTAATGCAATGATGTAGGTACATCATGTATAATATGTATAACAATATAAATTGTATGTGCATATTTAAATATTAAGTAATTATTCGTTTCCGTAAATATTTAATACACGTAGGTACTTATATCATAGGTATTTATCACAATTCACAATGGTTGTATTGAGAGGTAGTGAGGTACTTATGATACTTACAAAACATTTTTTGGATTGTAATAGGTAAAATGTTTAGCAATTTCTTCCTCCCCCTCAGAAAAAACATGACCTAATTACACCACTGTCAAGCTTTCTGCATTGGGTTATGACTTACGACGCAGATGTCGTCGTCAAGACATAATAATGGGTATTATTTTATTATGGGTACTCTATTATAGCTAATAAAATGTCCTCATGATGGACATTTTTGATTCCCTAATCGATGAATAATATATAAGTTTAGAATTGGAAAAACTTGGCTAATGCACAAACACCTGATGGCAAACGAGGAAACGCCCATATGTGAAATACATGCAGCGCGACACTGACCACCGCGAAAAATTTTCTATCAAATTACAGAAAACACCTATACTCATACATCCACTCGGATCTCTTTATATGATTAGTACACCTCAAGGAAGCTCTGGAAAATAAAAAAGAAATGGGATAAAAAAAATAGCCAGAATCATCAAGGTAACCAATTTAGACAACTCAATTTAAGCCGACATCAAATATTATTTTCAAACTACAAAATAAACCTGAAATACCAAGCAGCCGAGGTGGATTCTTTTAGAAAAAATAATTTAAGTTTGATGTTATATTGTTGTTAAGAAATAATAATGTAAAAAAATTGAAAAATGTATTTATATTTAATGTTTAAATTATTCGTATTTTTCAAATATTCCAAAGTAGGCACTATATATTGGAATTTAATAAAGTAAATGTTAATCTAACGCCGGCATAATGGTTTCGGAAATTAGACGCTGTATCGGAAGTTTGACTACTTTCATTATCCGCAACAGATTTTCAAGGACGAATATTAATTTATTGATATAATACATTTACAAATTATATCGACTATTCTCTGAAATACTCTGAGAGGTTTGGCGTTCGGGAAATTTTGTCAATGAGTTATGATGACTAGACATTATTATACGACAACAATAATACGCGAAATTACAATAATATCGTAGTCGTTTAATTTCCACGCGAGTACCTGCTTCAATTCGTTGATAGGAATAGTTATAAATTATAACTTATAATAGTGGAATATTTTGATTAAATATTTAAATATTACTCTGAATATTGTTTGGTTGGTAATGAGTTGGTCGTCAGAGGGTTGTAAAATCGCGAAGTGTTCAACACGACTTGGGAACCGATTGAATTTAGCATTAAAAAAATAATAATTAAATACCTACCTACCTAATGGAAACAAAATCTACCTAATCACGTACTACCGCCTTAATATGCATAATGTGATTACGAACTCAAAAATATAAAAATAATTAATCATTTTGATTGTAATCACAACGAAATTGGTACCTAATTAAGCATTGCGGGGAAGGTACAAATTGTATAGGTAAATATTGTTCACCCGCGCTGGACTAATTGTCCACAGCACCCGTGGCGTAAACATAATTTATGATAACAATATTAGGGAACATCGAAAAACACTATAATATTATGAAACCGAGCAATTCCTTTAACGCTAAACATTGATTATCCCGAAATTGTATTTACGTTTTTGGAAAATAAAATGTATAGTTTAGTCGATGCAAAAATGAAATATTTGAAAATGATTTTTTTTTCATTACGATTATTAAGTTTTTTTGCTTTTTCGAATAAAAACTGTTTAAATGTATTATACCATAATCCTAAATGGATAGGTTTTCTGAGAATTTTAAAATATACAAATTGAATTTTTACAAAAAATATAACAGTTAGTTATAAATTTCAAGTTTTGATAAGTGGACTAGAGTGGCGTAAGTCACAAGGGTACCTACCCCGCAAAATGCTGGTTCACCACTCAGCTCATAAAAACTTTAAATACAACATGTATAAGTGTATAACTCCTCGTTCAATGTTCAATATTTATTTGTTCATCGAAATTCTCTGAAACATATTCTTGTTCATAGTATGAAAATGTAAGCTGTCATTCAGAAAAGTAAAAAGTAATAATATTAACTTTTTTACTCATTATTTGTTGTTTTGTAATAACTTCAAATTATCTATGAAAAAAAAATTATTTTTAAAAACATATTTATTTTTCAAGATAATGATAAGTATTTACTATTATAGGTACAAAATCACCCTGTATATAATTATAGGTCGATGGATATATTTTATGTCGTGTACCTATAGTGTAAACACGTCGAGCAATCAGGTCTTTCGCACGCCCGTGTCATGTAATATATTATAAATAATATGCGTATATAAATATGCGAATTAAATTATCCAATAATATATACCTGTGTAGTGTGTATACTTTATAATATACACTGTCATTATAGGTTTCATTAAACAATGCGAATTTATTGTTCTAATTTACATTGATCAGCTGCTACCAAGTAATATATATTATAACATTTATGTTCTCATAATATTATAGTTGTACAGTGTACACCTACACATGCGGGCGATCGTGTGCACATAATAATATCATGTTATATTAATGTTAAATATTTTTTACATGTTCAATTTTAAAATATATACCTGTATTACGCACGTGTAGGTTATGATAATACTGTATGTCTGTGTAGAGTGTAACGTAATTAAAGCTGTGCATTAACGAGTTAAAAAGTTAAATTCAAGTTATAAAGTCTGCAAGTTCCATAACTATACGTAGTTAATTTTTTTCCATGATATGCTGTTACTACCTAATCAGTCAATATTGACTTTAAACTTTAAAGTCTCTTTAACTAATAATTTTTTTTTTCATTATGATATAAACCACGCCAATTTTAAATATATTTTGTTTTGCACAAATCTTAGAATTGCATGTCAATAAAAATCTACAAGACTCCGTTGACAAATTATTCCTGTAGTTCTCAAAATCGATACTTACAACTTACTACCCTAAAATCCAACAAAAGTGAAGCCAAGAAAATTACTTTAAGAAAATACGTAATTCCAGCTTTACAACAAATTAACAACCAACAAATCCAATGGAACATCAAGGATAACTCTGTTAAATACTTAGGGGTATATCTAGACAAAAGACTAACTTGGAAAACATTAAACCAATAGGATTCACAAGGATCAACAACCAATTGGTACCGCCTGGTTAAACCACACTTCAACCATTCAGATGAAATGCTCTTTACTGCTATTTTACGGCACTAAAAAGACTAACTTACTAACTTACGCATACTTAGTTGGAATGCTGCTTCCATGACTAAAATAAAAAAAATTTTGCAAATTTTTCAAAAACGAAATTCCCAAGAATAGCACTCAACGTCCCTTGGTTTAAACGAAACAAACAACTGGACGGTACTAATACAGAAGATATATTTTTTTGTTTATTTATTTTTATTAATTATTTGTATTTATTGTAAATTCAGAACTTTGTAAAAACATTTAGTATGTTCAAACAATTAATTGAAGAAATAAATGAATAAAAATTAATTATTATGTTTTATTATGTATTGATTTCAATTAGTACCAAAATAAATGTAAATTTATATTGAATATTTATATATAAATTTGCATAGAAATTACATCTCATCCTAACATATTTATTTAAAATCTTATAATAATGTCACTATCAGTTATTGTAAAGAGACCGAGACATCTCAAACAAAATTAACACAAATAATTAGTACCTAATTTCTGTTGTAGGGTTGTATCATAGCCCCCCTTTCTGTTATTTTCCCCGTTAGTTACTTTAATATAATATATGATATTGCTCTTACTACATATTTCTATTATTTGTATATAATTTACTTTTATCAAATTTGCTTATTGTGTTTATTGTGATAGGTAGTTAATATGTCAATATAAGTTGTAATATTTTTTATTTATATTTTAAATTAATTTAATAAATCACCGAGAACATAATGTAATATATTTATTCACAACTAGCAGACCCGTCGAACTCCGTTTCGCCACCAGATTCGTTTTAAGTAACGTTGTAATTTTTTTTGTTATATATTTGAAAAGGAAAATATTTATTTCATTTCACAACAGTAATAAATTCATTACAATTACCTACTAAAATGAAGTGTTATTTAATTGTTTCATTGTAGTGCTCTTTGGTAAACCAAACCTTGGTTTGACTTAACCAAGCATAATTCTTATAATTCTCACTAATGTTTGGGAAAACATTTTCAATAAGAACTAATTGAGTGTCTACAAATCGGCAAAAGTCGTTGGTAAGAGTAATTAATCCAGATGTCGCATCAACTGGGACTTTTCCATTTCCAAGATCTAACAATTCTTTTGAAAATTGTGCAGCACTTTGATCATTTTGAAGTTGAACTCTCATATTAGTGGTTAGCGATAATGTTTTTACGTTATTCCATAAAGGTGATGCCTTTAGGCAAGCATTCAATTCATCTGCAGGCGTTCCACGGGGAACTACTGGCAACGTCTGCCTGAAATCGCCTGCCAACAATATCATCAAGCCGCCAAAGATGTTGTTATTTCTCCGAAGATCTTCAGTGTGAAGTTAAGTGCTTCAAGTGATTTCTTATGTGCCATTGTGCACTCATCCCAAACAATGAGCTTGCATTGCATTAACAATTTTCCCATTGCACTGGATCGGGAAATATTGCACGTTGGAGTATCAATTGTGTTTAAATTGAGTGGCAACTTAAGCGCAGAATGTGCAGTACGACCGCCATCTAGAAGAGTCGCCGCAATTCCAGATGATGCTAACGCCAAAGCTATGTCACATTTTGATCGAATAGTGGCCAAAATCAATGAAATGACAAATGTTTTCCCTGTTCCTCCAGGTGCATCCAGGAAGAATAGACCACCAGTATTATTGTCCACCGCTTGCATTAATGTTTTGTATACTTGTTTTTGCTGTTCATTCAGCAACGGAACATTATTTCTAACTAATTCCTGCAATGTATCAACATTGTATTGCAGCTCTCGATTTAATTCTTGGTTGAATGCATCGTGCATCGATCGATTTGGCGCAATCATTCCTACTTCAATCAGTAGCTTGTTTGCAATAGTCAAGCATTGATCCTCAATCAGAATCAATCCTTCATTGTAGATTTCATCGGTTATTTGGATGTCAGGATTATTCGTTTGAATACGCAAGCGATGCAAGATATCTTCACATATGGCGTCTTTGTATTTGTTCCATAACTGAATTGGTTTTGAAGGAAAACATGTGGTGATGATAATTGCGAACAGCGTTCGTATTTGGTACGCATTTGATGAAACAACTGAATCTGCAAGTGTTAATAAATCCTAATGAGAATCGTTCTCCAGCAAACCCAATAGTTGACATGCTTCTCGATATGTTTGGCATTGGTTGCCATTCACAGTTTTCAAATGCGCAAATGATTTCGGTCCACGTACATTTACTAACAGCAGTCGCAAATAAAAACATTTATAACTTAAACTTATTAATTTAACTTCAAATGCACGATCCACATAATTTACACTGAGCTTAAATGAAATTAACTGAGCAGAGAATAATGACTATCTGTCAAACACTTTATCACGCACCGTTGCTATTGGTTTGAAGTACATAAAAATAATATATAAAAGATATAATAGATGTATAATAGATGGCGCTGTATGTCAAAAACGATTTCAACACTTTTCTGTTGAATTTTTCCTGAATTTTCAAGAATTTTCTTTGCTATAAACCTCACGTAGCCCAAGACCTTTCAAACGAATGCAAAACCATGGAAATCGGTTGGTGCGTTCTGGAGTTATAGCGTCAGGGAGGAAAACCGGACTTATTTTTATATATTAGATATAACTTGTTAAACAATATTTATATTTATAAACATTAACAACGCATAATCATTAATAATAATTTTTTATTATTTAGGTGTTTCAAAAATAGTTTTCATAATGTCGGTATTCCGTTGAATGTACATAATATTACAGATGAACAAATAATTATACGATTAACATACAATTTAATAATATTTCAAACGTCATATTACTATCGTTTACGTGATATCTATTTAAATATGTTGTTTATCTGTTTAAATTTTTATGTTAAAGTGTTTGGCTAAAACAAAAGGAATGGAGCCGGATCGCCAAAATAAAGGTGTTAATCACTAATCAGTCCGTTAAATATTAGCTGGATGTTTACAGATCCAATTAATTGGACAAAATATCCAATCACATAATGTTGATTAAATTATATTATATTGTTGGACGAAGTCGCGTTTCAACACTGAAGACGATTATTGTCTAGCTAGCGATCAAAGTTTGCTTCCACCAAATATTATGTTTTTGGTTGTCAGTACAAGGTATGTATGAACGGCGTAATGTATAGGCAATAGAGGTACATCACTGTTAGAGATAAACACTGGAATGTTTAGTTATTGATTGGTGGCACTTTTTTACTTTTATTATGGTGTTTAAACTATGTTTTGTATTTGTTTTGAGTTATATAAACTTCTTATTAAAAACAAACCACTATTTAGCCATGTCAAATTTTTCAATTTATCCAATAGGTCCGTCGTACTCAGTCCACTTATCGTGCAATTCTTGACTGGCTTATTGAAGTTGTGAAAAGTGCTGGTACACTGGATGGTTGAAATAATAACATTTTTTTTTTAAATTTTAAGCTCTACTTTTATAATAGTGTAGAAAACATTTGCTCCATGTTATTATAGTTCTACGTCTTACATTTAGGCTTGTTTCGACTTCATTATCTAAATTAACGTCGATTACAGTGACATTTATGCTATATAAATTATTAATAATATATAGTCAGATACCAATAAATATATTTAACGAACTCTATACAAATTATGTTAAATGGAATTGATTAATAATATAATTGTGTAACTAAATTAGTGGAAACTGGAAGGTATATAGTACCTAACTTATAATTCAAGAGATATATTTTATTATAATTTGATTAAAAATTTGGAAATAGATTTTAAGAAATTAAAATAAATTTTCTTAGATTTTAGCCAATGTTTGAAATGTGTTCTTACGAATGTGAATGATTGTTGCGTTGATGTAAATAATTTTAAACAAAGTTAAATGCCTATAGACATTTGTATTTATATTTCTTAACTAAAACAATAGATTATTTTTAACTTTTCTTGTAAAGACATTAAAAATAAATGTGGGTTCTAATATTAGTTTAAAAAACTAAGTTCGTTCAAAACTAAAAGAGCAGAAAATTATGTATATTATTACCATAACTACATTAAATGTTCTCGACGATAAAATATTATACAATTTATTTAATATTTGTTTTTTAACTTTGGGTTGTTTTACTTTCAAACCATGTGAGTGTGTGACATAGTATATGTAATAAGATTTCTTTTTATGTGAATTTATAGTTATGACGAATATAAAATAGTATACAATAAAACTCTTAAACATGGAAAAAAAACAAAAATTGCCACGGTTTAAGCTTATTTACAAGCTATTTATGTTCTTTAATGTTATGAAGAGTTAACAATCTAAAATTCTAAAACTTGTACATTTAAATCTCAATATGCTGATTTTATATTAGTATAATGTTTACAATAAGTCAATAGATAAATTTATATTAAGTAAAATGACAACTGACAAGAACATACATCAAATTAAATAAGTAATTATTTCTTTTTTGATATAGGTAGGTAGGTACTTCAAATATGTTTAGCTAATATTCTTTCACAATATTTTTCAACTTAAGATAATACAGAAATCAATACCAGTTACCTATATTGTATTATAAAAGTTTTATTGAGCTTAACATCCAAGTTAAAATATAAAAGACTTTATGTTATATATATCATATATTTTCTAACCTAAATACAGCATGGCTTTGACACCTGTGAATAACAGCAAATTAAAATGTATTATAAGATATTATAATATATCTTAAATAGAATTGCCTTAAGTTAAATGTTGGTAGTAATAACTAAGATAGGTAGGCTTATAATAATGTGGTAATAATAATAATAATGATAATCTTTAATTATATATTTGATGTAAAATAGTCAATATAGGTCATTTATGGCCATTTGAGTACTGTCAACGTCATAAAGTTATGTATAAAAAACAAATGATATAAATAAGGATATTATAAATATGTATGGAATTTCTACACAGCGTAATTTTTAAAAATTTAAATTAAATGTATAGCTTTTGATGATAATATATTTTTTAATGAAAAATAATGAACATGTCTGGTCCAAGTTATGTATTGTACACTATACAATACAATGACGATAGTCGGTGGACGTTTTATTATTTTTTAAAGATAATTTTTCAACGAAACGACAAAAACGATTACCAGAACAAGTAACAACATAGACTTAATAAAACTAAAACTAATATCTATCCATATTCATTATTAAACTTTCAATAGAATACAGTAATTATTAATATTATTATACGTATAATTGTATAAATGTCTTAAATGTTTTATTTATCAATATTCTATAGCGAAGTCGAAGTCATGTATTATTTTGTACATTGTCTATATTATAAATACATATGTTTCAACTTTTAAAATCAATATAACCTTTAACCCATATTTATTTTTTTAATATAAGTACTTCGCAAGGAAATACATTTCGTGTTATACAATTCGTGACGTTATTTTATTTTCCTCAGGTGAGATAGCGTGCGTGGCTTGCACGGTTAGCTGTTTATTGTTTATACAGGTGCACGTGCATAATGTATGTCTGTTGTCAGAAGAAATACTGGTAAAAACTCGTAAATTTTTTACCTATAACCACATTACTATGGTTTTCACTTGATACATATTGGGATCATATAAAGCATCATCCTGCGTCAAGTTTACCAAACGAAACATATAACTGTCAAAAACTGTCAAAAATTGCCTGAAATTATTATTTGAAAATGATGTCTAGAGATATTATAGAAATATCCGATGACCTAGTTTTTACCGTGTCTGTTTGATTTTATTGGTTATGGGTTCTATCAGAAACTATGAACATAAAAATAAACTTATTGTTATTGTTTTATGCATTCGAATACATACCTATTTCCAATAAAAGTTCGTTAACATTTATAGTTATATCCCAAAGATTCCACACAAATAAAAAAATTGTTGAATTATTAAAAATGGATTGGATTTTATGAGTTATAAAAACGAAGGGGAAATTAGTTAATAAATATTATAGTCGTCTTCATGGGCACAATCCCGTGTAAATTTATTGTAAATCTAGTTCAAAATTAATCACTTAGATTTCTTAACCATCGCAACAGCAATAATTTATCTTAACTTAATTACTAAAGTCGTTTAGAGTTCGTTTATGCAGTAATTCTCTGGAAAGCTTTAAGTTTAAAGCTTAGAGAAAATTTTCTAAAAATCCTATCGTTAGTGTCCCCGCTAGGGACTTTACTTAAAACGACATTTTTGTATTTGGTTTAAAAGGATTCACGAATAATATTATGAGCTACTAACCTGAAAACTAGGTAGATGTTTAAATCTAAAATACCAAAAAAAAATTATTTAAGTCTTAAATATCTGCTTACATTTTATAGTAATACATATTATAATATTATTATCTTAAATCAGTTTAATTCCGGAATAACTTAACTATATTATTATACAAATAATGATAATTTTATTTATATTTCTTTTGATAATATCCCAACTTGTGATCAATATACTATACCATTTTATAAGAAATAATCAATAATAAGTACGCGGCAATGTAAAAAATAGTTAAAACACAAGCAAATAAAAGAACCAAATACACATTCAATTATTAATTAATTGAAACCTGGTAAAAACTACATAAACTACTTGTACACAACTTAACTACCTTTCAAGCTATAGAAACGGTAAGCACTGTACAATACATTTTTGAAAATGGATCGGACAAATGATTAATATTAATTGTGATATTATACGTATACAATGTAATACGTAGTGCGCATTATACTTATGGATGTATTTACAATTTACAGTTTTCATTTATTATTTAGATCATTTGGGTTTGTTATAGACCAGTGCGACCACCTATATATTATAGTAACCTAACATTCTATTACAGCTCTACGATTTTTTTTTGTATACTATGTTTTATATGAAATTATGGCTTAAAAACTATCATCATAAATATATATTGTATTTATAGCAATACAGTTATTCTAAGTATATTACATACAACATGTTTACTTTTTATTATATAAATCCATAACTGTAGGTATTACATAATAGTATAAAATAATAAATAAATACCTAACTTAATTTTAATGCAAACAATATGATACGATTACACGTATTTTATATTTATCTGTAGAATTTAATATCTTTATTATTATTAATTAATATATATGTGTGTACCTACTGTGTATGTGTAGTTTGGGTACCTACATGGTTTAAATCTTATGACGTATTTTAATCTGTAACTCTTAATTAATTGCTAAACCTCTCTAAGCTGAAAATGCTCTTTATAGTATCTATATACCCATACGAACATATCAGTCATTCTATATATTATTACTATAATGCTACTCCAATTTGGTGTGTAATTGTGGTGTAACTCATTTAATTTATGTGTTCCGGTAAAAAAATATTGAGAATAATTTCAAATTCTTCCGAGTTCG